>CM076578.1:1127124863-1127417901 GCA_034641835.2 Pinus albicaulis | reverse complement strand
CCACCAACACTGGAATGCAACGCTTATTGTAGTTCCCGGAACTCTTCCAAAACTCGCAAGAAGCTGAGGGCTTCTGCTAGAGGAAGTGTCCCTCATATTTGAAGAGGGAGACTTTCAACCTAAAAGAAGGGAAGTCTACAACCTGTGATGGTTTAAGGATGACCACCAACACTGGAATGCTTGATGCATTTCCTGGAACTCTTCCAAAGCTGGAAAAACACTGAAGTCTTCTGCTAGAGGAAGTGTTTTGAAAGAGGAAGAATATCAACCTCACATGGATAGTTTAAGGCTATCCACAAACCAAAGGCATGCTCATGGGCATCTGTGTCTCTAGCTAAAACTCTGAATCTGGAATGATGAATTGTGGCTCAGGCTCGCTTGAACTGTTATGTCTATGGCTACAACTCTAAATCCATAATGAGAGATTGTGGCTCAAGCTCGCTTGATGTGGCGTCAAAGCTTGTAGATGACCACCATTTTCCCCCCTGTCTAGTACAAGGTGAGATGATGGCGAAAACTCAACTGCAAGTTTGTTCAATATTCTAGAACAAGTTCTGACATGTGACTTAAACATCTTCTTGGTTGTTGATGCCCATTCCAAGAAGCGATCCATCCAAGATGAATATTTGTTCTTGCGGGAGGCTTGTTTCTGAAGCATCCGTGTGAAGAATGGGTGTGGCGACCACAATGCTTACATGGGTGAATGATATGACTTTCTTGAATTAATGACATGCCACCTACTATCCTTTCCCAATTAAGAAGTGATATGCCATGAGTATGATGGGAGAAACCAAAATGAATGGTATGACTTTCTTTAATTAATGACATGCCACCTACTATCCTTTCCCATTTAAGAAGTGATATGCCATGGGCACCTGCCATGTCTGAACAAGTTAAGCAAAGTTTTGGAAGAACATGAAAGAAACAAAAGTAGTTATAGACTTCTATATTATTTCACTAATACTATGATAGGCTTCAAAGTTAGTCAATTTAAAAGTGATGAAAATTAGAGCTATCTAATTTTAAGGTTCTAATTCTCCAAGTAAGTCAACATTCCTTCTTCTTTCTGTTTAAGATGTAGGCCTTTCATATTTTTCTTTTCAATTTTAAAGGTAAGTGTATAGGCCTTTAAATCTTGTTTGAAGGTTTTTCTTATGGTTTGTTAGTTTATGCTTATTCTCTAAGTTGTTTTTGCACCTTCTTTCTAGTGGTTTGTATATACTTAAGGATTAGTTGGAGCATGACTTATCACCACATATGAATAAAACAATAACAATAATAAAAACTAGAACATTGCCATAAATCTATATTCTAAAATTATAAAAGTGTGATAAAGTAATTTCTTCTTAATATTTTAATGCAAGGTTTAGAATGATTAGCAATAATTTAGACAATTTTTTATTTGAAAAATTAATTTCTAAAATTTAAGAATACTTAAAATTATAAACCAATAGAGATTCATGTTTTTCAAACACACACATGGTGGGTGAAGAAACTAAACACACAAATAGGAAAGATAGGCATTCGTTGTATATATTATTCACCATAGATGTACATTTATAATACAATGGTGTGACTCTTGGATTCATCTTCCAAGGTCAATTGGACTCCTTGTGACTCTTCGCCTTCCACACCTACTGATAGAGGATCAGGTGTTCAACATTCCCCCCTTAATCCGAAGGGGTATGTGTGAGTCCAAGAAGAGAGTTGTAATACAAATCTGCAAAATATGCATGGCAACACTTAGGTTGAATCAACTCTCTAAAATGTTGGCATAAAGAGGTGGTTTAAGGATGACCACCAACACTGGAACGCAACGCTTATTGTAGTTCCCGGAACTCTTCCAAAACTCGCAAGAAGCTGAGGGCTTCTACTAGAGGAAGTGTCCCCTCATATTTGAAGAGGGAGACTTTCAACCTAAAAGAAGGGAAGTCTACAACCTGTGATGGTTTAAGGATGACCACCAACACTGGAATGCTTGATGAATTTCCTGGAACTCTTCCAAAGCTGGCAAAACGTTGAAGTCTTCTGCTAGAGGAAGTGTTTTGAAAGAGGAAGAATATCAACCTCACATGGATAGTTTAAGGCTGTCCACCAACCAAAGGCATGCTCATGGGCATCTATGTCTCTAGCTACAGCTCTGAATCTGGAATGATGAATTGTGGCTCAGGCTCGCTTGAACTGTTATGTCTATGGCTACAACTCTAAATCTGGAATGAGAGATTGTGGCTCAGGCTCGCTTGATGTGGTGTCGAATCTTGTAGATGACCACCATTTTCCCCCCTATCTAGTACAAGGTGAGATGATGGAGAAAACTCAACTGCAAGTTTGTTCAATATTCTAGAACAAGTTCTAACATGTGACTTAAACATCTTCTTGGCTGTTGATGCCCATTGCCAAGAAGCGATCCATCCAAGATGAATCTTCGCTCTTGCAGAAGGCTTGTTTCTGAAGCATCTGTGTGAAGAATGGGTGTGGAAACCACAATGCTTACATGGGTGAATGATATGACTTTCTTGAATTAATGACATGCCACCTACTATCCTTTCCCAATTAAGAAGTGATATGCCATGAGTATGATGGGAGAAACCAAAATGAATGGTATGACTTTCTTTAATTAATGACATGCCACCTACTATCCTTTCCCATTTAAGAAGTGATATGCCATGGGCACCTGCCATGTCTAAACAAGTTAAGCAAAGTTTTGAAAGAACATGAATGAAAAAAAAGTAGTTATACACTTCTATATAATTTCACTAATACTATGATAGGCTTCAAAGTTAGTCAATTTAAAAGCGATGAAAATTAGAGCTATCTAATTTTAAGGTTCTAATTCTCCAAGTAAGTCAACATTCCTTCTTCTTTCTGTTTAAGATGTAGGCCTTTCATATTTTTCTTTTCAATTTAAAAGGTAAGTGTATAGGCCTTTAAATCTTGTTTGAAGGTTTTTCTTATGGTTTGTTAGTTTATGCTTATTCTCTAAGTTGTTTTTGCACCTTATTTCTAGTGATGTGGATTTTAACCTTAGCAGAGTTAGTTGGAGCATGACTTATCACCACATATGAATAAAACAATAACAATAATAAAAACTAGAACATTGCCATAAATCTATATTCTAAAATTATAAAAGTGTGATAAAGTAATTTCTTCTTAATATTTTAATGCAAGGTTTAGAATGATTAGCAATAAGTTAGACAATTTTTTATTTGAAAAATTAATTTCTAAAATTTAAGAAAACTTAAAATTATAAACCAATAGAGATTCATGTTTGACAAACACACACATGGTGGGTGAAGAAACTAAACACACAAATAGGAAAGATAGGCATTCGTTGTATATATTATTCACCATAGATGTACATTTACAATACAATGGTGTGACTCTTGGATTCATCTTCCAAGTTCACTTGGACTCCTTGTGACTTTTCGCCTTCCACACCTACTGATAGAGGATCAGGTGTTCAACATTCCCCCCTTAATCCGAAGGGGTATGTGTGAGTCCAAGAAGAGAGTTTTAATACAAATCTACAAAATATGCATGGCAACACTTAGGATGAATCAACTCTCTAAAATGTTGGCATAAAGAGGTGGTTTAAGGATGACCACCAACACTGGAACGCAACGCTTATTGTAGTTCTCGGAACTCTTCCAAAACTCGCAAGAAGCTGAGGGCTTATGTTAGAGGAAGTGTCCCTCATATTTGAAGAGGGAGACTTTCAACCTAAAAGAAGGGAAGTCTACAACCTGTGATGGTTTAAGGATGACCACCAACACTGGAATGCTTGATGCATTTCCTCGAACTCTTCCAAAGCTGGCAAAACGCTGAATTCTTCTGCTAGAGGAATTGTTTTGAAAGAGGAAGAATATGAACCTCACATGGATAGTTTAAGGTTGTCCACCAACCAAAGGCATGCTCATGGGCATCTGTGTCTCTGGCTACAAATCTGAATCTGGAATGATGAATTGTGGCTAAGGCTCGCTTGAACTGTTATGTCTATGGCTACAACTCTAAATCTGGAATGAGAGATTGTGGCTCAGGCTCGCTTGATGTGGCGTCGAAGTTTGTTGATGGCCACCATTTTCCCCCTGTCTAGTACAAGGTGAGATGATGGCGAAAAATCAACTGCAAGTTTGTTCAATATTCTAGAACAAGTTCTGACATGTGACTTAAACATCTTCTTGGCTGCTGATGCCCATTGCCAAGAAGCAATCCATCCAAGATGAATCTTTGTTCTTGCAGGAGACTTGTTTCTGAAGCATCTGTGTGAAGAATGGGTGTGGCGACCACAATGCTTACATGGGTGAATGGTATGACTTTCTTGAATTAATGACATGCCACCTACTATCATTTCCCAATTAAGAAGTGATATGCCATGAGTATGATGGGAGAAACCAAAATGAATGGTATGACTTTCTTTAATTAATGACATGCCACCTACTATCCTTTCAAATTTAAGAAGTGATATGCCATGGGCACCTACCATGTCTGAACAATTTAAGCAAAGTTTTGAAAGAACATGAAAGAAACAAAAGTAGTTATAGACTTCTATATTATTTCACTAATACTATGATAGGCTTCAAAGTTAGTCAATTTAAAAGCGATGAAAATTAGAGCTATCTAATTTTAAGGTTCTAATTCTCCAAGTAAGTCAACATTCCTTCTTCTTTACGTTTAAGATGTAGGCCTTTCATATTTTTCTTTTCAATTTGAAAGGTAAGTGTATGAGCCTTTAAATCTTGTTTGAAGGTTTCTTATGGTTTGTTAGTTTATGCTTATTCTCTAAGTTGTTTTCACCTTCTTTCTAGTGGTTTGTATATACTTTAAGGATTAGTTGGAGCATGACTTATCACCACATATGAATAAAACAATAACAATAATAAAAACTATAACATTGCCATAAATCTATATTCTAAAATTATAAAAGTGTGATAAAGTAATTTCTTCTTAATATTTTAATGCAAGGTTTAGAATGATTAGCAATAATTTAGACAATTTTTTATTTGAAAAATTAATTTCTAAAATTTAAGAAAACTTAAAATTATAAACCAATAGAGATTCATGTTTGTCAAACACACACATGGTGGGTGAAGAAACTAAACACACAAATAGGAAAGATAGGCATTCATTGTATATATTATTCACCATAGATGTACATTTACAATACATTGGTGTGACTCTTGGATTCATCTTCCAAGGTCACTTGGACTCCTTGTGACTCTTCACCTTCCACACCTACTGATAGAGGATCAGGTGTTCAACATTCCCCCCTTAATCCGAAGGGGTATGTGTGAGTCCAAGAAGAGAGTTGTAATACAAATCTGCAAAATATGCATGGCAGCACTTAGGCTGAATCAACTCTCTAAAATGTTGGCATAAAGAGGTTGTTTAAGGATGACCACCAACACTGGAACACAATGCTTATTGCAGTTCCTGGAACTCTTCCAAAACTGGCAAGAAGCTGAGGCCTTCTGCTAGAGGAAGTTTCCTTCATATTTGAAGAGGGATACCTTCAACCTAAAAGAAGGGAAGTCTACAAACTGTGATGGTTTAAGGAAGACCACCAACATTGGAATGTAGACCATTCTTGAGACCCTTCTGAAAGCTAAGCGAGCGAAGTCTTATCTTTAGAGATGTAGGTTTTAACCACGAACGAAACATCTACACACGATTCTTATAACACAAAATAAACAATAGCGAGAGCATAAAACATAAAACAGATAAACACAGAGATTTTCCCCTGGATCCCAAATCGGGACGACCGGCTTGATTTTTCATTATATTCCTTTTAGTGTTACAACACATATATATACATGCCGAAGCATACATAAACCCCAATCCATTAACCCTGGATTAGAACATAACTGTAGTTCCCTTGACCGGATCTACAAAATACCAGGGGCCGAAAACCATCGAACCCCAAAACCATGTGCAAAACCATGCACAAAACCATGGGCGGATCCGCCTATGAGTGGGTCCGCACAAAAAACAAATTTTGGGGACTGCTTCGCCCCTCGTGACCCCCCAGCTACGCCCGACGCAACATACAGCGCGTGGGGCTAATCGTGGAAAGAATATAACACATACCCAACATTCTCCCACTTGTTGTTTTCTTTCCACAGGGGGCCATAGGAGAGCTTATTCATTGGCCCAATTCTTCAACACCCATTGTTTCTCTACACCAAGAGAACTTCTGAGTGCTCACAGACTTCGTCAATGCATCTGCAACATTCTTCAAAGTGTCCACCTTTACCGGCAACACCCTTTTAGCCTCAACCATATCTCTAACAAAGTGATATTGAACATCAATGTGCTTTGTCTTTGAATGATAAGCAGGGTTCTTAGCCAAGAAAATTGCACTTTGGCTATCACAGTCTATCCTTATAGCTTGCTGTACCAACCCCATACTTGAACACAATCTTTGCAACCAAACTCCTTCCTTGCTTGCATGAGTGGCTGCTATGTATTCTGCCTCTGTAGTTGAAAGAGCCACTACAGACTGTCTTTTACTCATCCAACTGACTGCGCCTCCAAATAGGCTAAACACATACCCACTTGTAGATCTTCTTTGGTCCAGATCTCTAGCCCAGTCTGCATCAACAAAACCACGAATGTCCAACATTCTTTCCAATCATGGTCTTCCCTGGTAGCACAAGCCATAATCACTAGTGCCACGTAAATATCTGAAAACCTGCTTCACTGCTGTCCAATGCTCCTTCCCTGGGTTTGACATAAACCTGCTCAATACTCCCACTGCATGTGCAATGTCTGGTCTAGTACAGACCATTGCATACATCAGGCCACCCACTGCACTTGCATATGGAACACGGGACATATCCTCCTCTTCTTCTTGTGTCTTGGGACACTGTTCAACAGATAGCTTTACACCTACAGGAATAGGAACATTCACCGGTTTACTATCCTGCATATTGAATCTCTGCAATATAGTCTCGACATACTTCCTCTGGTTTAACCAGAGCTTCCTCTTTGCCCGATCTCTCTTAATTTCCATGCCCAAAATATAGTTTGCAGCACCAAGATCCTTCATGTCGAATTTGGAGAAGAGTTGGGTCTTCAAATCTTGGATAATTTCTTTGTCATTTCCAATCAACAACATATCATCCACATACAAGACCAAATAAATAACACGGTCACCAATTAATTTAAAATAAACACGGTGATCCTCCTTGCTTCTGGTGAAGCCAAGTCCCCGTATATAGGTATCAAATTTCTGATACCACATCCTTGGTGACTGTTTTAACCCATAGAGAGACTTCTTCAACCTGCATACTAGTTCTTTCTTACCCTTCACCATAAAGCCTTCAGGTTGCTTCATGTAGATCTCTTCTTCTAGATCCCCGTGAAGAAATGTTGTCTTCACATCCATCTGTTCTATCTCAAAATCAAATGCAGCAGCAACGGATAAAAGTAATCTAATAGAAGTAACTTTGGCAACAGGAGAAAAAATATCACCAAAATCAATTCCCGGCACCTGGGAATAACCTTTCGCTACCAACCGAGCTTTATATTTCTCCACCTTGCCTTCTACATTCATCTTCTTCTTAAACACCCATTTGCTCCCAATGGGCTTCCTTCCAGCCGGCAACTCCACCAGATCCCATGCATCGTTTTTGTGCGAGGATGCCATTTCATCAACCATGGCCTCCGTCCAGAGTTTTCCATCCTCTGAATCTACTGCCTCCCTCACAGTTATGGGTTTATCATTAGTTATAGTTAAGGCAAAACCTGAATAGAAAGCAAATGGACTATACCTTTCTGGTTGCCTTCTTTCCCGAACTGATCTTCTCAAAGCTGGAGTTTGTGGCTCTTCATCTTCTGAGTCTTCTTCTATTGTAGAGTCTGATTCATCCTCCTTTAGCTCAAACTCTATCTTCTCGGGTTCCTTTGGTAGGACTTCATGTTTAACAACATCTTTCACTTCTCTAAACACCACATCTCGGCTGTACACAACCTTCCTTGTTTCTGGGTTCCAAAGCTTGCAACCCTTTAAACCATCCTTATACCCAATAAAGATGCACCTTTCAGATTTATTATCCAACTTGGTCCTTTTCTCCTTTGGAACATGTACATATGCATCACATCCAAATACCCTTAGATGTGAAATAGAGGGTTTCTTACCAGTACATACCTCATGTGGGGTCTTATCCTCCAACGCTGATGAAGGTGATCTGTTAACTAAGTAACATGCAGTCTCCACTGCCTCTGCCCAGAATTCTTGTCCTAACCCGGTACCACTGAGCATGCTTCTTGCCTTTTCCATCGGTGTTCTATTCATTCTTTCTGCAACTCCATTTTGTTGAGGTGTGTATGGAGTAGTCTTCTGCTGTGCTATACCACACTTCTTACAGAACTCTTCAAATTCCTTCTTGCAGAACTCCCCACCATTATCTGTCCTCAGCGCCTTTATCTTCTTCTCTGTCTGATTTTCCACCAGAGCCTTAAATTCTTTAAATTTGTCAAAGACTTCAGATTTCTTCCTCAAGAAATATATCCATGTGTTCCTTGAGAAGTCATCTATGAATGAAACATAGTACACAGATTTTCCTAGTGATGGAACTGACACAGGTCCAAACACATCACTGTGCACAAGTTTTAATATCTTGTTTGCCCTCTTAGCACCAGAAGGAAAACTCACCCGATTCTGCTTCCCATATACACAATGTTCACAGAAATCGAAATCCAGAGAACAATTAGACATACCTTCTACCATACCATTTCTGTGCAGTATCTAAAGGCCCTTCTCTCCAATATGTCCAAGCCTTTGATGCCATCGCATGGTATTTTCTCCAGAGACAGCTAGGCTTTCTGCTCCACTTTCAGGAACCATAGAACTGTTACACCCATCAATAACAGTGCTACCTTGTAGCTTGTACAGAGTTCCAGTCTGAACTCCCCGCATTAATACCAGTGCTCCTCTAACCATCTTGCAGGCATCTTTCTCGAACACTGTTTTTACACCTGCATCATCCATCTTGCTTACAGAAATCAGATTTCTGGCCAATGCAGGAATATGCAGAACACCAGGAAGTGTTCTAATCCTTCCACCTTGCAGCTTCATCTTGACCTTTCCACGTCCGATGATTCTGGCCTTCCTATCATCCCCTAGGAAGACATCACCACCATCATATTTCTCATACTCGCAGAACCACTCCCTATGGGAAGTGAAGTGAAAGGATGCACCTGAGTCAATCAACCATGACTCATGATATACATGTGTATTTGAAGAAGAAGCCAAATACACATCCCCACCTTCATCCGAGGTGGTTTTTGCCTCTGTAGAAGGACCTTCATCAGATCCCTTTCCTTTCTCAGGAGCTTTAGATCTGCATTCCTTTTTGTAGTGTCCTTCCTTTCCGCATTTCCAGCACACCTTTACAAACTTTCCGGGAGATTTAGATCTCCCTCTAGATTTAGATCTCCCACTCGAAACCTTATTCTTGTTTCTGTTTTGGGACCTTCCTCGTACAGATAAGGCATCTCCATTCTGACCCTCCATATTTCTCCGTCTCATTTCCTCCGACAGCAAGGCTGAGACAATGTCACCAAAATTCAAGGTAGTTGTATTGCTACCTATTGCAATAACTAGACTGTCCCACGAATCTGGTAGAGAACACAACAAACTGATGCACTTATCTTCATCTGATATTTTAATATCAATAGATGACAACTGACTTACCACGGTATTGAAGGCGTTCAGATGCTCTGTCACCGAGTCTCCACCCTTCATCCTCAGGTTATACAACTTTTTCCGTAGGAACAACTTATTCACCAGAGACTTAGATTGGTACAAAGTCCCAAGTTTTTCCCACAAATTCTTCACCGTAGCTTCCCCGAGATACATTCAGCAATCTTGAATCTGACACACACAACCGTATTGTGCTCTTGGCCTTCCGATCTAGTTTCTTCCAGTCTTCATCTGACATTGCCGTTGGTTTAGTACCTGGATCTACCGCGATTCACTGATCTTTATCCACCAGCAGATCCTCCATCTTGAGCTTCCACAACTCAAAACTCTGACCATTAAATTTCTCGATCTCTATCTTTCCGCCGCTCGCCATATTCTTTCACCGCAAGAATCGATCCGCAGATCTCCCACTGCACAGGGTCTACCACAGGCCCGAGCAAAAAACCCTCAACAACAAAGGCGTCCCCTTGAAGCCGAAATAGCTCCGATACCAAATGTAGGTTTTAACCCTGAACAGAAATATCTACACACGATTCTTATAACAGAAAATAAACAATAGCAAGAACATAAAACATAAAACAGATAAACACAGAGATTTTCCCCTGGATCCCAAATCAGGACGACCAGCTTGATTTTTCATTATATTCCTTTTAGTGTTACAACACATATATATACATGCCGGAGCATACATAAACCCCAATCCATTAACCCTGGATTAGAACATGACCGTAGTTCCCTTGACCGGATCTACAAAAATACCGGGGGCCGAAAACCATCGAACCCCAAAACCATGTGCAAAACCATGCACAAAACCATGGGCGGATCCGCCTATGAGTGGGTCCGCACAAAAAACAAATTTTGGCCGGGACTGCTTCGCCCCTCGTGACCCCCCAGCTACGCCCGACGCAACATACAGCGCGTGGGGCTAATCGTGGAAAGAATATAACACATACCCAACAGAGGAAGTGTTTTGAAAGAGGAAGAATATCAACCTCACATGGATAGTTTAAGGTTGTCCACCAACCAAAGGCATGCTCATGGGCATCTGTGTCTCTGGCTACAACTCTGAATCTGGAATGATGAATTGTGGCTCAGGCTCGCTTGAACTGTTATGTCTATGGCTACAACTCTAAATCTGGAATGAGAGATTGTGGCTCAGGCTCGCTTGATGTGGCGTCGAAGCTTGTAGATGACCACCATTTTCCCCCCTGTCTATTACAAGGTGAGACGATGGCGAAAAATCAACTGCAAGTTTGTTCAATATTCTAGAACAAGTTCTGACATGTGACTTAAACATCTTCTTGGCTGTTGATGCCCATTGCCAAGAATCGATCCATCCAAGATGAATCTTTGTTCTTGCAGGAGGCTTGTTTCTGAAGCATCTGTGTGAAGAATGGGTGTGGCGACCACAATGCTTACATGGGTGAATGGTATGACTTTCTTGAATTAATGACATGCCACCTACTATCCTTTCCCAATTAAGAAGTGATATTCCATGAGTATGATGGGAGAAACCAAAATGAATGGTATGACTTTCTTTAATTAATGACATGCCACCTACTATCCTTTCCCATTTAAGAAGTGATATGCCATGGACACCTGCCATGTCTGAACAAGTTAAGCAAATTTTTTAAAGAACATGAAAGAAACAAAAGTAGTTATAGACTTCTATATTATTTCACTAATACTATGATAGGCTTCAAAGTTAGTCAATTTAAAAGCGATGAAAATTAGAGCTATCTAATTTTAAGGTTCTAATTCTCCAAGTAAGTCAACATTCCTTCTTCTTTCTATTTAAGATGTAGGCCTTTCATATTTTTCTTTTCAATTTTAAAGGTAAGTGTATAGGCCTTTAAATCTTGTTTGAAGGTTTTTCTTATGGTTTTTTAGTTTATGCTTATTCTCTAAGTTGTTTTTGCACCTTCTTTCTAGTGGTTTGTATATACTTAAGGATTAGTTGGAGCATGACTTATCACCACATATGAATAAAACAATAACAATAATTAAAACTAGAACATTGCCATAAATCTATATTCTAAAATTATAAAAGTGTGATAAAGTAATTTCTTCTTAATATTTTAATGCAAGGTTTAGAATGATTAGCAATAATTTAGACAATTTTTTATTTGAAAAATTAATTTCTAAAATTTAAGAAAACTTAAAATTATAAACCAATAGAGATTCATGTTTTTCAAATACACACATGGTGGGTGAAGAAACTAAACACACAAATAGGAAATATAGGCATTCGTTGTATATATTATTCACCATAGATGTACATTTATAATACAATGGTGTGACTCTTGGATTCATCTTCCAAGGTCACTTGGACTCCTTGTGACTCTTCGCCTTCCACACCTACTGATAGAGGATCAGGTGTTCAACATTCCCCCCTTAATCCGAAGGGGTATGTGTGAGTCCAAGAAGAGAGTTGTAATACAAATCTGCAAAATATGCATGGCAGCACTTAGGCTGAATCAACTCTCTAAAATGTTGGCATAAAGAGGTGGTTTAAGGATGACCACCAACACTGGAACGCAACGCTTATTGTAGTTCTCGGAACTCTTCCAAAACTCGCAAGAAGTTGAGGGCTTCTGCTAGAGGAAGTGTCCCTTATATTTGAAGAGGGAGACTTTCAACCTAAAAGAAGGGAAGTCTACAACCTGTGATGGTTTAAGGATGACCACCAACACTGGAATGATTGATGCATTTCCTGGAACTCTTCCAAAGCTGGCAAAACACTGAAGTCTTCTACTAGAGGAAGTGTTTTGAAAGAGAAAGAATATCAACCTCACATGGATAGTTTAAGGCTGTCCACCAACGAAAGGCATGCTCATGGGCATCTGTGTCTCTGGCTACAACTCTGAATCTGGAATGATGAATTGTGGCTCAGGCTCGCTTGAACTATTATGTCTATGGCTACAACTCTAAATCTGGAATGAGAGATTGTGGCTCAGGCTTGCTTGATGTGGCGTCAAAGCTTGTAGATGACCACCATTTTCCCCCCTGTCTAGTACAAAGTGAGATGATGGCGATAACTCAACTGCAAGTTTGTTCAATATTCTAGAACAAGTTCTGACATGTGACTTAAACATCTTCTTGGTTGTTGATGCCCATTGCCAAGAAGCGATCCATCCAAGATGAATCTTTGTTCTTGCGGGAGGCTTGTTTCTGAAGCATCTGTGTGAAGAATGGGTGTGGCAACCACAATGCTTACATGGGTGAAGATCGAAACAATGATCTTTCATATGGCCAACTCGATCACAGTGTTGGAATTTTTCAATCTGTTGTTGTTGTTGTTGTGGAAGAGGAGTAGGATCTGGAACAACTGAATGTGAACTATCATGAAGAAATCCGACACTCTAAAATTTGATAGTCTTGGAGTAGTCCGGAATATGAAAGGACAACTCCTTTTCATATCCAAGACTAGTTATGTGCTTATTGTGGACAAGCTCTTCCCAAGGTATGATGATGGGCTTGGGAAGTGCACACTGAACTTCTGCATCTGCATGTAAATTTTCTCTTGTACAAGGAGCATGATGGGAGCCAACATCAATGTCATTGACTTGACCATTTGCTGGTTTTTGATGGATGTCATGATGCTTGTGATGTTGTAACTCATATTGCTGAAACTGAGACTCAAGCTACAAAAACTCAATCTTTTCTTGTGCATATTGTAGACATGTATGAATGTCAAGGAGAGTTCCCTTGCTAATTTCAACTATATCACGAACAATAGAGTGTATTGAAGTATTTAGAAACTCTAATAATTTAGTGATTCTAGTCATTTTGTATACAACTCAACTTCAATAAATGAAAGGTGTCACCAATGTCAATAGGCAACCAATTAATATTATATCTCCTTTCTTGGCTTTGAATTGCGTAATATATAGTATATAATATGATTACTACACATATACAATCATGCCAATATAGATCAACTATATTATATGCTCTTCACATATGATATACGATCTTCAAAAATTGTATTTTCCATCACCTATATAAACCAATAGCCACTACATATAGCGTTTGCATAAGACTCATGCTTCAACACTCATGTAATATGTATAGATATAAATGGCCCATTGTATATCCAATCGTCTTTTGAAAAAAGAGAGCTCAACGAACATGCAGTTAAACCATTCGGCTGGCCTCCAAGGCAATATTAACAAAGCAATAAAATGATAAACGGGCTTTAATGAAAATAACGGAGGTAAATGTTCAACCTTATACCATTGCAATCTGTGGTTTGTGAGGGACTATGTCAACAGAATGCTTCCCTACATTTCAGGCATGAAATTTTCTGGTTCCAATGGCAATTTTATCCTACGCAGTCTAGTTGACACTCATCGGTCCCCTTACACAACAGTAGACTCCATGGATGTGTTACACATGATTCACCACCTTGGGTTGAGAATTCCTTGGTCGAAATCCCAACAAACCAGCCCAGATCTACCAGAGGGAAAAGCAGCATTCCATGTCTAATCAAATTTAAGCTGGCATCTTAAATATGAGTACAGGAAGGAACTAACTGCATCAAAGATTCAAAATCGCTATATATAGGTGATCTCTAAGCACCAAAGAATAATAGAGTATATCCACCATAGCATACCTCTAACAAGCAATACCCACAAAAGCATTGAACAAAATTCTGTGTCAATTAGGGGTTCAAATAGACATCCTCACAAGTGTGAAGACCTCATCTCCAACACAGACCTATTCACGGCACAAGAGGCACCTTGAACAAATTCCAATATTTCTGAAATAAGCAACTCCAGATGAAATAATAAGCAACAAGCAGGCATACTTTGCTTAGACTTCATAATAACAAACTTAATCAATTCTAGCAATTTTGAACCTTAACTCCCGTCATTTCCACTTCCGTCGGCCCTCCTCCTCTAACTCTGCTTCCACCTTCTATACGTCGCTGCATCCTTCAAACGCTATCTCCCTCACGGCTCCCTTCTATACGCAACAATGTGGTCGGGAAGAGGCGTATTAAAGGAGGGGGAGCACTGGCGATGAGTCAAAGGAGGGTCGAGCGAAATACCACCTTACTCTATCCTGCCTCGAAATCCCAAAGAACTTCACCGTCTACCAATATTCCAACCAACACAGAGTATTAAATCAACCAATTAACAGTTCCAGTATAAGTTCCAAGTTCAACTAATTAAATATGCCTTAACTAATGAACTGAGATTTGTTACAGGGTCCAATGTCTTCAGAGAGGCTCGGGTCTGTTACAAAATACAAATACTCATTCGAGTGGCCTCAGGAAGAGCTCGGTTGCCTTCAATCTGCCTCAGGGAACCAACCCGAGCTCTGTTACAGGGGCCGAATGTCCTGAGCAAGACTTGACTACAGGAGGAATGACCTCCATTTAGGACCAGCAAGATTCGGATTAAGTTAGGGAGATTGTCCTGAGCAAGACTCGACTAGTTTCATGGTGTCGTACAAGAGCAATCAACACAGTCACTCCTCTAGAAAGAAGGGGATGGTTCAACTTCCTCAAACACATCCGACCAGCAATAGGGCTCTGCTTGCAAGACTGGCAATAGAGGAAAGCCACAAAAACAAGTGGCTCATTTACATTAGCACTTAGTAGATCTCTAGCTCTGATACCATGTCAAACACACATATGGTGGGTGAAGAAACTAAACACACAAATAAGAAAGATAGGCATTGGTTGTATATATTATTCACCATAGATGTACATTTATAATACAATAGTGTGACTCTTGGATTCATCTTCCAAGGTCACTTGGACTCCTTGTGACTCTTCACCTCATGCTAATTCAATTTTTTTTTTTTTTTTAATTTTAAACGATCTTTTGATTTATCGAATATAAAGTGGGATATCTGAGTCCCATCATAATTCTTTAATAAATTAAAAATTAAATTATTATTTACAAAATTATTTAATTAAAATTTCAAAATATTAATTAAATAAAAAAAATAGCTTTTATAAATTCGTGTAGATTTTAATAAAAAATATTTTTAAAATGATAGATTGGAGATTTATGTGGTGTATATTTTCAGATGTAAAACTCGGAATATCCACAGTCTTCATTTTTAGTCTATGTTTCTAGTGTAACTCAAGACTCATCTTCAGGACAACCTGCTAAAAAGAGAATAGATCAGGGTAAATATATAAATAGTGGAAAGAAAGAAATGAAAGGCCGACCAATTCTTAAAATTTTTAATTTAATTAGTTATTTATTTTAGCTTTTTTCCAAAAAAAATTGTTATTTTATTTCCAATTTAATAATAACACATTTTAAAAATTTTATTATTATTGTTTATTGAATTATTTATTAACTATTCTACCCTATTCGTTATTATTATTTTATTAAAATTAATATTATTAAAATTAATTTTATTAAAAATTTTATTTTATTTATTAATACTAAATTTTAGTGGATAAATGTTTGAAATGTTTACCTAGTTTTGAATAGAAATATTTTAAAATGGTTAACCTATATTATAATGGGTAAATATAATTTTTTTTAATTTATTGTAATAATGTGGAGATATTAGAAGGGTTTATTTATTTTTGTTTTATTAAAATTAATTGTATTATTTTTTTTCAATTTTATTAATACTAAATATTAGAGGTATTAATAAATAAAGGTTGGTTGTTATAAATTTAAGATGGTAAGTAAAGTGATGATCCATATTATAATGGAAAACTATAAATGATTCTAAATATTTGTGATAATGTGGAGTTTATTATTATTAGTATTAGAAGGAGTTATTTATTAAGCAGTGTAGCCTTTCAATTTTGTTATATTTTATTAAAAGCAAAGAAAAGTGGTTTAAGGTGTGATTTAGGAGTGTTTTAATATTTAAAAGAGGTTTAGAAAGGTAGCACGTTAGTGGGAGGAAAGGTGCTAGGAAATGATTTAGGAGAGAAAAGAAATAGGAAGATAGAAAGTAGAGGGATGATGTGAGGGGAGGAGTATTATTGTAAATGAGATATCCCAGGAAAACATGCAAGAACAATGATGCAGAAGGATGGACAAAATGTATTATTTAATATCTATAATTCGAGTGTCTCATGAATTTTTAAGAATATTGAATACATTTATCTACTCAAAACTGATTTTAAAACAACAAAAATTTTAAAATTATTTTACCAAATAAATTTTTAAGAATATTGAATACATTTATCCATTCAAAACTGATTTTAAAACAACAAAAATTTTAAAATTATTTTAACAGATTTGAGTGAATTCTTATAAAAAAAATAAATGTCTTTTTTAAATTTATTAAAATATAATACAATGTTTTCCACCCAAAATATTATGTTTTCCACATTCACTTTGTGTCGAAACTTTGTTTCCTGGTGACCTAGCCATAATTATACGAATAGAATATTTACTTTGAATGCTAGCTTGCGATGCTTTGGGCCATCCATGCTTAGACGATATCCGGGAATGCATGTAAAACAAGACAAAATCAAATTTATATGTGTTCATGTCATTTAGGGAAGGTCGTCCTAGTGGAGATTGAGGTCAATATTTTGACTTTACAAACCATTTTGTTCACTTTATTGTAAAAAAATTGTATCAAAATTTTAAAAATAGAGCTTAATTAATAATGGTTTTAATTTATTTTTTAAATTAATTTTGTTTGTTTAATAAAAATATGTAAAATTATAACTTTACTTAATGTAATTTACAAAATTAAAATATTTTAAGACTTTTAAAATATTAAATTTATTTATCTATTTAAAATTATATTTTAATAAAAAATCACAATTTAAAAAATCCAATAGTCAAAAACATATTCGTGTAAACCGAGAATTTGATAAAAATGTAAAGTACATATTCTTGCATGCTCGAAGCGTCATCGCATTGAAGTAAATAAATAAAAAATAAATTATAATGGTTTTAGTTTATTTTTTAAATTAAATTTATTTATTTAAAAAAAATGTAAAATTATATCTTTAAATTATGTAATTTACTAAATTAAAATGTTTTAAGATTTTTTAAAATATTGAATTTATTTATCTATTTAAAAATATATTTTAATAAAAAATCCAATAGTGAAGAACATATTCGTGTAAACCGAGAATTTAATAAAAATTTAAAGTACATATTCTTGCATGCCCGAAGCGTCATCGCATACAAGTAAAGAAATAAAGAATATATTCTCTTCTGCAAATGAACATTTTAAAAAGTAAATAAATGAAAAATAGATCTCATTTCAAAAGTCAATAAATAAATAAAAAATTCTCTTTGTTCAAATAAAATATCAAAAGTACGGATTCTTGCGTGTCCGAAGCATTTTCACATAAAATTAAACTAGCATTTTGCAAATTAAAATACAAAAGAAAATGCCGAAGGTCACATTAATGGCTGAACTGATGATTGGACAGCTGCGTGCAATGTTGAGATTTGTTGAATTTTGTGGTTTTACCACGAATCTCTACAGTATCGTGAGCTAAAGCTTCACAATAGATAACGCCTTACACGTTAATAAATTAATTATCATCTTCTCTTTAACGTATGGACCCTGAATTTTGTGGTTTTACCACGAATCTCTACAGTATCGTGAGCTAAAGCTTCATAATAGATAACGCCTTACGCGTTAATAAATTAATTATCATCTTCTCTTTAACGTATGGACTCCATGATATCGTGGTAACATTGGCACCACATTAACGTGTAAAAAAAGAAAAAGATGACATGAATAAATAAATACGAACGCGCCACACAAATCGAATATGTCCGCGTTGCTTCCCATCAACTAACAGACAATTCAGCACACGCTTGCAATTGTTCCTGTAACTGATCTTCTTTGAAGCTACGTCTATGGCACCATGAATAAAAGCCAACATTTTCCTCGTGGAGCAGCTGTTGCTGTTTTTTTTTCTTCATGCTTTTTACCACCATATTTGCTGTGTCTATGCCTGACCAAATTATTTAGAAAAAAATAGTAAGGCAGCTGCAGTGATACTCGTGTCTACACAATGAAGATGCCTGTAGAATCAAATCAAATATATGTCATATTATGATATGCTTGTTAAGCAAAAGCAGCACAGACCTGAAAGGTAGCCACCATGTACATATCCATTGAATTGCTCGCTCGTATGTTCTCCTGTGAAGTAAACCGGACCGACCGGTGCCTGCACTCAAACCACATTTTATGCATTTCAATTTCATACATATTTTTAAAGGAATTATCAAAGAATCTTCTTGTTTAAATTTAGCTTTTTGCTTTATAATCCATAATATTTGTGATCTATAATATTATATTGATAAGAAAATTATGATAAATTATTTGTGGACAATTTTTGAACCATCTAATGTGACGCTTTTGGAACCATTCGATGTGAGATCATCAAAACAAGATAATCATCAATGAACTACATTGAATAGTTCCAAACACTTCTTATAAAATTATCAGCTAAATATTTTATTAACCTTCTGGTTGTTAGTATATATATTTTAGCCTTACCCTTATGTCGTGGAAATGCTTCTTGTCCACCAAAATAGGATAATTACTGTAGCTGCCTCTCTGAAACCGGTTACTCCACCATTTTGGAACCAGAATTTGCTCCGCTTCGGGAATGCCATCGCCGAACATTTTTCTGAGCACCGCCATTGCTTCTGCTTTTGTCTCTTCATCACCCTGTGCCTCTATGCGCTTCGATTCCTCGTCTGTCACTGTTACAACCAGGATGTTCGATCCTGGATACGCGTTTTCCATGTGCTGCACCATAAATGAGTAATTCTATCAAAATGGCATTATTATGTTGTGAACGCGGTTTCTGTATCGGAAAACTAATTGGCCATAATACCCACCTGCCAGAAAGTGTAATATCCACGCTTTGCGTGAGCATAAAGGAAGAATTCTGTACCATCCCCGATGGGCCAAAACTTACTGGGAAATTTCAGGAATATCTTCGTGTAAGTTCTGATATCGCAGTTAAAGAAAGCTTTTATTTTCCAACACTGCACAGCAATCATATCAATTCCACTATTGGTCAACAATACAGAATTGTCCCTAATATGGATGAAAGAAAATTGTAAACAAAATTGGGTAGGCGATGTGTTTACAGGGAGAGGAGGGTTAAACTTGATGAGATCACTTTGAAGGACTCCCAAGCTAACAGACGAAATAACAAATTTGGCCATGTAAAGTGACCCATCTTCTGTCTTAACAGTAGCACCATGGTTCGTATATTGTATTTCTGTCACCACCTGCGACATCAAAGGTACAAATCCGTCAGAATATTGCTCGACAGTCTGTAATGTGAAGATTTGATGATCTCTCTGTCCTTTACGCATTAATGTACAGAACTTGTACCTTGTTCAATTTTAGTCGGTCATCCACCACATGTCCGCTGTCAGAATATTGGAGAAATTCTTCTGACAATTTACAGACAATATGTTCGTAGCCTCTATCATCAGCAACCATGAATTCCTTGTCCCCAAATTCGGTGAAAGTCGAGATGGGCTCTACTTCTGTATCAACATTAGTAATTAATAATCAATTACCAGTCACAATTTCAATGTGTATTTAATTATACCAAATTGAAGTTTATGGAAACAATACCTGCCATCTCAAAATCATGCAAAATATAATCTATTGCCAGTTCCAACGGCGTTGATGAAACGCTGAAACATTTCATAAACATAAAACAGCATTAGAGGCTACGAATTTATGAAAAAGATATTAATTCTGAAATCAAGCTCTGAATACTTACAATTCCTGAGATTTCAATTCTTCCAATGGCGTAACGAAATTACCCGCTGTTGAAGCAGCTTCAATGGCCAACGCACGATTTGCAGAATCCACTGCTAACTCATATGATGCTGCTGCAACAGATTCTGGGATTCGAGCACCGCTGTCATACACACAGAGCCTTCAATTAATTAATCAAATGACTACTAAAAGATTTCCCGGAAGATTTATTATAATCAAATGATTACTTTTATACGGCCAGTGCATCATTAGAGCGAGACACAGGAAAAATTGATTTTGGTGAATACCTGGGGTCGTATATGTTGAATACGGCATTGCTATAATCGGAATAGCAGGTACGGAGGCTGTGTTTATTGGCAAGTTCCCAAATGGGATTCATGGTGTTGCCCCCCACGCCTGCTACCCAGCCTGCACCACTCTCTACTGTAAGGCCAGCAAACTCATGCTTCATCAGCCGCCCACCGATTCGATCTGCGGCCTCCAGAATGACAAAGTCTTTTATTCCATTGTCTGCGAGAACCTTTGCAGACATGATTCCTACAACCCAAGTTACAGATGACAACGATAAGCAAATAAAAATTGAGGGATGATCCGATTCCGCGCACAGACAAACTAAACACACTCTCCAGTTACCTGAAATGCCTGCGCCGACTATAATGACAGTGCAAGGTGAAATTGAGGAAGCCATGATATGCGATTAAGGAGCTAAAGACTTGAATGACTGAATGTTGAGAAAATTTGAACAATGGGCGTCTATTTATATATTGTCGAGCAAATACGGAGACAATGTCAATTCAATGACTCACGTGTGGAACGTGGGTGATGGTGTGAAACGCGGGTCGTTGAGTCACTCCCTCCCGATTCTGCGAACGCGGACGTCCGAGAGTGGAGTAGTGTCGATTTAATTTCAATTTAAAAAAAAAAAATGAATATATATATGTCTGTTCGATAAGTGAGACAGCTCATTATAATCATGATAAAACGAAATGGTTGTGGGTCAAATAACTGTTTTTTGCTTTCACGAGTTCTAGAAGCTTTTAAATTAATTTAAAGATAACAACTTGATTGAATATGAATTGGATAGTAGAAATGTCAAATTTCATTGTTAGGTAGACAATTTAAATGGCATAATAGCATGGGCCAATTAAAATAAGTGCCATCTTCAATATTTTAATTATATTCTGAAGGTAATGCTACCACTACCACCCCAGATATATGTATCCTCTAAATATTTTAAAGGATAATCAGAGTTGTCAATCTAATGATTAATTCCAAGTCCAATAAAATGATTTTCAAAACTTTATAATCATAGTCGTCAATCTAATGATTAATTCCAAGTCTAATAGAATGATTTTCAAATCTTCTCTCAAAAGTAACGACGCTTTCAATGTCTTCCCCGTTTCTTTTATCTTTTGCTAAGGTAGTTGTAACAATTATTCTTGGTCAACTATTTTGTTTTATCTTTTGCTAAGGTAGTTGTAACAATTATTCTTGGTCAACTATTTTCTTTAATTCTAATGGATTTTTCTTTTTCTTTGTCCTTTGAATTACTATCTAAGGAGCTAATGAAACAACATGGAAGGATGAGAAAGATGGCGTTAGCATTGTCGTTACCATTGATGGTGCCTACGAGGATCCGTAATCTTTAGGTCTATTTGTAACTAATGGCATTCTTTTCCTTATTCGTCCAATCACCTGCAACATAGCCTCATCTAGAATGCGATACTCGTTCATCTTTGGAAGGGACCTCCACCTCAGTGTATTGATTATACTTAATCATGGGAAGGGACTTTTGGATTTCTTAGACTATCATTAAATTTGAGATGCTGAAAATTAAATCCTCATCAATTGTTCTGGATCATTTTATTTTTTTATTTTTCTCAATAGATATCATCATCATAAAACCATTTTTCATAACCTAAGTAAACCATATTCCAAATCTTTGAAAAAAATAGTTCTAAAATCTTGAGCAAAGCCTTTGATATTTTGACATTTTTCATAAGCAATAGAATCGGTTTATTTTCCTTACCCAGTCAACAAAACACAGTGGAGGTAAAGAAGTCATGTTTATTATCCTTTGGGATTTTAAATTCCTCCTTGTCTATATATTTACAATTTCATCACCTCATCAACTATCTCCATTTTATTCCCCAAATGTTTTGGAGAGTCTTTCAATATGTAAGCTGAAATTTATTTTCAAAATTTCAGTGTCTTTTAAGATGGTGAACTGATCTTTGCAACTACTTATTACTTCTTTAATTTTGTGTCAAATATAATGTTTTACTCTCAACAAATATTTCTTGGCTTCTAATCTATAGTTAACATTTTTAACTCTTCATATGCAACCACCTTTTCTACTACTTCAATTATTTGTTTGTTCTCTTAAACAATACAGAATGATCTTTATTTGTGATATCATTTTTTTTTATCAATAATATTACATATTTGCAATTTCTATGACCTTTGCTTGACATTCTTTTTGAAAATAAGCTAATTATTTTTAGATTTTAGTAATTTTCTCTGGTTTAGATCCATCTTCAATTGTTTCCACCTCACAAAAAAATTATTATTTTTTCTAATCTTTCAACGAAAGTTTTTGTCTTTTCTTCTTCTATATTTTTTATAAAATTTTCATTTTTTTTATGTGAGATCCCTAATCTTATTGTTCATATAAGTGCCCTTTTTTTCTAGATGGACACTAATTATTCGCTCTTACTATATTCTATAGGAGGAAAGCTTACATCTCATCTAAGTTTTTGAATTTCAAATTACCTTTTTTATTTTAACATCAAAGCCACATTTGCTCTATCTTAATCTATAGTACCATATATAAGAAGATTTTGTTCCAAATCTATCATAGAAATAGACTTAGCTCTCTCATTTTCTTTTTCTATTCAAATATTCTCTACCATTCTATGTTATTGTATTCTCATTTTCTTAACATTGATGTAGGCCTAGAGTAGGTCCCTAACTACCACTTCGCCAATGTGTTTTTGCCTCTCAATCTTATCTTGTGGGAGAATACTATGTACATCAATTAACACCTTAGTAGTCTCATATTCCTTCGTTCCAAGTTGATTTGATGGCACATCAAATTTTGGCCATATAATATCCATTTGTGATTGTCATATCTTATAATCAGTAGAAGATCTAAATCTAGAGGGTGTTATAGTTTCTTTTGTCAACTCAATATATAAATTATGTTTTTCCTTTTGGAGGCTTCCTCATCATGATTTATGAGAACAACTTTACCCTTAGCCGCCCTCTAAGATATTTTATCTTGAAACAATATACTTAATAAAGTGGATATAACATGTTAGGAAACATGCGTATTTTTTGATGTTTTTAAATCACTCTTGTTTTCACTCTAGGTTATTATCTTTGCTTTCTTGGTTTGAGGTAATGGGTATCCACATCCATAAGATCCTCTAAAACTTTTTTGATCAAATTTGGCCTTAAGGAGTTATCAACTCAACTTATATTTCATTACTTCCTTAATGACTTGTAGCTTCATGAATAATTTTGACTAGGAGTTTTTGTTGATCGACTTCTATTTTTCTATATCAAGAGTCTCGGTATACTACGTTGAAGTTCATAGAAGTTCTTAAATTATATATGATTTTGCGAGGATCCTAATTTCATATTTCATCTTCTTCAAAATTAAAAGAATTAATCAACTTATCAACAATAGGAAGATTTGTTCTTATATTGATTATGAAACAAAATATTTTGGTAGGAATGATGAAACTTAGAATTCTACCCTTAGAATAAAAAAGTAATTCATTAGAACAAATTCTCTTTATGATGTAATCAATAGAAAATATCATAGGAAGTAACTTGCAAAATTTTACCTATCCTCTATAATCCTTCTCTAAATACTAATCAACACATTTGAATTGGGAATTCATTTGTAAGAGGAACTCATACTTGTTTATGATTCTTTGAGGTGGTTGACTATAAATCAAAGCATAGACAATAAACATGATTTCATCAAGAAACATTTTGTATAAATTAGGTTTATAACCATATTTTACCACCTATGTCCATTCAAAAGATAAAATGTTCTCCCCTAACTAAATTTTCTTTTATAAAGATAATGATTCAAAGTGAATGCTTGATGAACCATAATCAAATAAACTAGATAGGATTGATATATAAATATTTTATCTTCCTCAAATTGAACCAACTATTGATTTATTTTCTTTGAATTAAATGATACATAATTAAATCTTGTAAAGTAAAAAAAATTATTAAATCTTGTAAAGTAAAGAAAGTTATGTTATAATCCCAATATAAAAACATCATTTCTGATATCGCCTAACACAATACATACCATTGATATCATAAATTTTACTAAATATATAAATATTCTAATATCTAAAAGGTTTTTAATTTTAAGAAATGTGTTTCTTTTGTAGTTAGGGTTATAAAAACTCCCTTTAAATTCAATTAAGTTTTCAAAATTTCTTTTAATATCCCAAAAACATTATTCTTTTAAAAAAAAATTCGATAAAAATTCTAAATAACTTTTACAACCATCTCAATTAAATAATATAATTCAAAACACATATGAATAAATTCGGGGAAAGGAAAAGTTATGGGAACTAGAACTTGTAGTAACCCAATGGGCCATATAAAAAATAACTTTTCAAGTCATTGGAAAACCATATAGGGCTTCATTTCGGGAAAAAAAATTAGAAGTTTTTTTTTCCGTGTCTTTATCTATAACATTTTTGAGTAACTTATCTTCTTTTGAACTTTTTATTTTTTTTCGATGATTCCATGATGGGGTAAAAATAGAAACAAATTTTAACCTAAAGGAAATACAAAATACCTCTACAACTATCTCAGAATCTAGTGCAACCCTTATTCGAGCTTTACGAAGGCCACTAGTACGCTTTACAATTACGCAATTGAATGCACAAAAGTTGAATCAAAATATTATCAACGGTTATCGTTGATGTATTAATTATAACTGCGTGTCAATTTGTGATTGAATACGTGAATAGTATCATCACCTAAAGGCTAAACCATTAATCTCGAATTGTTTTTATGGAGGGTTAATTGGCTAGAAATGAATGGTTCATTGTCGCATGTCCCTAAGGTGGTTTGACCTTTTCAAAACCAATTTTCACGTTAATTTGGGCACAAATTTTGATTCCAAAATAGATAGGAACCATTGATTAAAGATTTTAATAGACGGTGGGACTTATAATGTTTCAACTGATATGAAAGGTCAGACCCACTATGCTTTTACCTTTATACGTTAAACAAATTATTTTAGAAACAAGGTTTAATTGCAAAATGAGGGTATAATTAATAGATTTTTCTTTCTATAAAGGAATAACAATTTTATCGTTTATAATATCAGATCAATACTTAATAAATGAAGCTTAAGATTTAGATAGTCATTGTTAGGTTTTAGACATGGGTCAAGCTTCACTACTCATTAGACAAAGTGTTGAGACCCATGACTTCTCTATGGGGAGGTTGGATGGCCTAGTGGCGAGGGTGAAGGGTGAGGGTGAAGGGTGAGTGTTGATAAAATTCCTCCTCCTTTGAAATTCATAGTGAAATCAAGGAATTTTAGTTTTCAAGCAAGAAATTTTGAGCATAACTAGAGCTCCTTGGAATTCATCCTTCAGGATAAAAGACAGTGGCAGGTGCTTCACCAAAACAACATATTATTACTCCTACATTGCAACTTTTAATGAACTCCCATATTCATTCAATATATGAGTGACCTACACTTTCTTGCAATTTCATTGGCCAATGGCACTCAAAAATGACCCTCAAATGATGTGTAAGTACAAGATGGGAGTTCAAAGGGGATATGGTGTTGACATAGGGAACCAAGGGGTTTTTTTCAACCCGTTTCAACTACATCGAAGAAAGGGAATGGATCTTCAAATGTGACCCTTTATTTTTCAACACTTTAGGGTTTACCTTGAGGCATTAGATGGATCAATTCAACCTAGAGAAAAAAGACATCACATAGGCATCACTTTGGATAGAATGTACTCCTTTCCAAATGGATTTTGCGATGAGGATACCTTAATGGGTATCAATAATACCTAGGGATCAAATGTCAAGGATTTAAAAATCACCATTAAGGTAGGTAATTAAACATCGTATGCATGCAGTTGTCTACATGAACATTTCATAAGCCTTATCTCTATTTTTTTCAATAAACTACCAAGTTTCAAAATGGGTGAAAATGCTTCACTATGAGTATGTATTGTTTAGATGCTACAAATGGCATGTCCATGGCCATTTATTCTCACAATATAATATTACATGCAAAAGAAAAGAGAAAATGGAGGAAACCAAGATAATATAAAGGGTTTCATACAATTGTAGGGTAACAAAAATAAAACAAAAGAATCTTCATACCCTATAGCAGCCAAAAATGAAATGAATAAGTTTGAATTTATAAGTCAAATAAAGGATAACCTAGAGTGAGATATATAAGAAAAGAATGTAACCTCTACAAAAGTTAGTAATATCATCTCAATAAGAATTCCTAATGACCAAGGATCATATGATCATAGAGGAAAGTGGTTCACCATCACATAGATATAGTGGATGAAGATCTAATCCAAAAGGATGGAAAGTTAAAGAAGAAGAAAACAACAAAGTGAAATTTTTTGGTTCCAGAGAGGTAATTCAATGATATGAAATGGATCTAAACAAATGAATATTTGTAAGATACATTACTTCAACATTAGTTCAATAATTAATGAAGCTTAGATAAACTATTAAAGACAATGCTAATGTAAATGAAAATGAGGAAAAAGAAAATCAAATGGTAAATAAAAATAATAATAGAAATGTGAAGAATGAGGAATAGGAAAGGAAAGGCCATGCCTATCTCCCTTCCCATTATCCTAGCTCCCCATATTTCTTCCTATAATTTCACTCTAATAGAGTTTTTTTTGTGGAAAATAAAGGAGATGATGCATAGAGAGCCACAATCTATGTTGTAACTAGAGACCACATAAACCATAATTGAGAAAACATTTAAAGCTAGTTTTCCCCTTTGGGTTTATAGGGTGAACTCTATGTCTTTATGTGTTTCTAAATGTATGCGATTTACTATGTTAATTTTCTTCCGATATTATTTAGAAATTCAATTGTATGTATTTTGATGATTAAGAGTATACATTAACTATATGGGAGAAATTTTTTTCACTAGAACATTCCATTTTTTCATACTCTATGATTTTCCTACCATTATAGATGTAAACAACTAGGAGACCTCCACTATTGAAGGAAAAATAATTCATAGATAGTGACGGGTTCCATTATATATTACTTGCAATAATTTATAGAGTTTAAAGATTGATTTTTTTTTCTTGGATAGATTCATCTCTCTAATAGGCTACAAATCTTCCCTATACATTGTACACCATATTCTTTGAGCCAATTTCCTCTTGTTGGGTGCATTCTTTCTCCCATTAGTTTCAATTTCTCAATTATCTTGTTGTGAATGGCCTCCAAGATGACATTTATGCTTAAAAGAAAATATGCAATAGAAAACACACACATTAATATATATATTTTATCCTCAAAACCCAAAACTTACAAAGCTAGCAAGATTTTTTTTCAATATGTATTCTTCTATACAATGTTACAATACAACATATATATATTGCAACAACCATGAAATGATAATCAATTTACCATGAACTAGAATGCAAGTATATTTCCTTAACCAAAAGTATAAAACCATGGGAAAAACCACCATACGCCATAAAAATTCTTTTGGAAAAACTGTCCCGAAAACCACTAAAAAATAGACGCAAAAAACATACCCAACATTCTACCATTTATTGTCTTCTTTGCACAAAAGGGGTCATAGGAGTACATGATCAACAATATGAGGCAATAATGCCCATTATTTCTCTACATTATGAGAACTTATTAATGTTCATAGATTTTTTAATGAATCTGCAACACTATTCGAAGTGTCCACCTTTTCTAGCGACACCTTCTTTTCTTCAATCATATCTCTCATGAAGTATGTCACATACATAGTTCCCTCAATGACTTATAGAGGTTATGGGTGTTGGTCTCATAGAGGTGGCTTATTATAGGCAACCTTAGTGCTTCTCATTTAGTTGTCAACCCAAGGTAAGTCTTCGTATTTCAAGAGTGTAAGCATAATATATGCAAGTGAGATCAACTGATAGTTACTCTATGTTGCTTATGAAAAAGGATTATCTAATCTTCTGAATTCAATCAAATAAAAGAGAAATGGCTTGGTAAACTGTAGCTATTTATTCTGTCTAAATTAGAAAAGAGAAACCTATGATTGAATAGCGAAATGATGGTTTTGAACAACAATCTTAATGAACTGAATAGTAATCTAAATGAATTGACCAACATTCTTAATGAGTTGAACACCAATCTAAATGAATGGAACAACAATTACTTATATAATTTTGCAATGGAACTCTCTTTGTAAACTGAATAATTAACATTAATAAAAAATTGGATGCCTTACTGTGCTAAAAGAATAATTTAATCCGCAAAGACAAGTAACATCGAACAGTAATTATTCCACGATTTGTAAATCGATTGCAAGGGTATTGGAAGAAAATGGAAACATCTAACAGTGGTGAAGCACTATTATAAACCAGAAGATGCGAATGTGATTACTCTAAATCAAGAAGCACAAATGCTAAACTATTCCAAAGGAAGAAAAAATATAACTTTATTGAGTAGAAAAGTATTTTACGACTGCATCAAATAACTGGACATTGATTCTGTAACTAATGCACAACACGGAAATTGGCAAGGAAACTCGCAGGGGTTGGGCCCAGACCACCAGAAGCTTTAACGCAATGAAAACCTCAAAAGATAATTATTCAAAAAATCAAAACTCTTTATTAACTCAAAGGATAATACAAGAATCCAATTTGATAGCTCTGTCCTGATGCATTGATTACAGAAGGAAAATTCCTATTCGACTCCCTATCTAGTTCCTCCCTGGCCCTTTTAAAGGAATTTCATGCAATGAGATAGTATTCTCCAAATGACAGCCCGCTGTGCATAGCTGTTGTTTGAGTCTTCGAGCTTGAATCCATATTTCTGCCTTCTGTCGACTTCTAGGAGTTACTGAAATTCCATACGTTCGTGTCTGTTGGTTGTCTTCCATTTGCCGTTGGTCCAGCCACTCTGCCTTCCTACATATGAAGATAAAATAAGTCAAATCTCTATTATAGAAACGTTACTTTTTGTCGTTAGCCCAATTGCTCTAATTTTCATAAATCTTTTCTTTCTTTATTGTCAAAATGAGGAAGAATTCCTAAGACTCTGTCATAATTCGAAGTAATTATAGGGTGAAAACATACTTTAATTCCGGCCCAATAATGGGTATAAAAAAAAATTCTTTTTCATTTTACTAACTTGAAAATAAGCTTTGATACCACTTTGCTACATACCCCTACTAAGTTTATCCTATTCGCACTTGAAAAAACTTCATTTGCATCTATCATACATTTTTTTAAACAATTTACATGTACAACTTTCTCCAAATACTTTGTACACAACCAATTAAGTAATATTTTTACTGTAGACATTTTGTCAAAAAAATTGTAGGAAATAAAATAAGAAACATTGCTTTGATTCCACTTGTAACATACTAATGTATATGTACCACTCAATCATGCAACTTTTGATTTCTGTCTTTGAGGTATTTTGTCAAATAGTTTGAATGAAAATTGTAATAAAACACCTTTAACACACTTCTTCAAATGATTTGCATGAAAATAGATATAGATCAACTACAAAAGAACAATCATATAACAATGAAAACATACAACAATACTATCCCCATCCACAAAACAACATTTTCGTTGGGTCATTTCATCAAACCTTTTTTATGCAATGAATCATTAAACGATTTAGGCATTTCTTCAAATACTTTGCACACAAACTAATATAGAAACTTGGATAGGAAATATATCCTAAATTATAGTAGTCCAAGTTCTAAAAATTGAACCAGATGATCAACAGAAGTTCCCCTCACTATGGTCCAAGCTTAAGCCTCTAGAACCTACGAGATGAAATGTTAATATAGAAAAATTCCATTGTGACATGTTTGATGCATGATTTTAGGAGCATCCAAGAAGCTCAAATTTCTCTCATCATATATTCTAAAATATCATGACCCAAGATTTGAAAGTGGGACCAAATGATCAGTAAGATTTCCCCTCATCGTGGTCCATGTTTAAGCTTTTGAAACATCCAATACAAAATGTTATAGCAAAAATTCCGACACGAATTATTTGATGCATGATTTTAGGAGCATCTAAGAAGCTTAGCTTCCTTTGATCATGTCTCCTAAAATATTGTGACCTATCACACATAAATTTCCCTTAATGACTTACAAAGGATATAGGGTACCCAATATTTTTTTCCCTATTTTACTAGCTTAAAAGTAAGATTTGATACCACTTTGTCACATACCCCTACTAAATTTATCCTAACCACAATTGCAAAAAAATGATTTTAATCTCTCATACATTTTATTAAATACTTCACATGTAAACCTTTCTTCAAATACTTTGTATACAACCGATCGAGAAGTATTTTTCTTGTAGACATTTTGTCAAACATTTTGTATGGAATAAATACGAACCATTTCTCTTATACCACTTGTAACATGCTAAGTGAAATATACCACTCAATCTTGCAACTTTTCATTTCTTTCTTCAAGGTATTCTATCAAATAATTTGTATAAAAAAACTTTAACATAGTTCTTCAAATGTTTTTCTGATAACATAAAACAATACTATCCCTGTCCACAAAACAACATTTTCATTAGGGCATTTAATCAAACCTTTTGTATGCAATGAAGCATTAAACCATTTGTGTTGAAATTCAACAACAAAATGCACCACATACTAGTGTGGGATTCCAGGTCACACATGAGTGAGGAATTCAGTGACATATTAGTGATAATGTGGGCATCCAATTTTTAAATAAATTGGAAAATAAATTGTAATCTTATCTCATAGCAACTTGTAATAGTTAACTAAGTGTGATAGACTTAGTTAGCTCAAAAATTTTGAGTTGAGGGTAAAAGAGTAGGCATGTAGAGTGATTATATTTTTTACAGGGTCTAGTTTCAGTAGTAGCACTAGTGTGATGTGAGTGCAATCAGTTAACTAAAATTAATTGAGTTAAAATCAGTTTAACTAGTTCTAACTAATTGATGAGGTACTAGAAGATCAAGTGAATTAAAATAGATTTAATTCACAAGTAGTGATCTACCAAGTAGCTGATGGTTCACTATTAATAGTTGCATGCATGTCAATTCTGATAACGACCCATTTGAGAAAAGGTTAAAGGAAAGTAAACTATTAGTTTTATTATTAGTGAATTTATCGAGCGCAATTATAAAGCCACAGGAAGCCCATGATGGATTCTTCAATCAAAGAAGGTTGGAATTCATATTTAATAGGAATTATTTTGTCTAGGGATTGCGTGAGCAAGGCACGCTGAAGGTGGGCAGGAAATTAGCTATGTATTGGTCCAATTTTGCCTAGATCAGTGTGATACAATTGGTAGAGTGTATGAGGTTCTTGTGAGCACACATGCATTGTATGTTTCATGATTCCTTGGTTGATTATACAATAAATATGGAGGGGTTTTGAGCATTTTCTTTCCCCAGGAAAATCTTGTGTTGTATGATTGATTTACTTCTTTCTCTTACTTGAATGTGATTGAGCGATCATGATTTATATTACACAAATATTGTATAAGGATTCAATATATTGTTTTAGTACATTTCATGATCAGATTGAATCCATTGGTGTAATTTCTACATGGTATTAGAGCGTCAGGAATCACAATAGTGGAGAAGAAATTGAGTTTGTGTTGAAAAGTATTCAAATTTGCAGATACTTTCTTTGGAGCTATAAGTGGATCAAGATGCTTTCAATGGCTTGAGACTTGAATATGCACTCGAGGGAAGTTCAAATTATATTGCATGGAAGGACAAGATGGAGGCATTGTTGGAGGACAATGGGCTGAAGGAATTCATAGATAATGATATTCCCAAGCCCGCAGTAGCAGATGCCCAACTTCTTGATGCATGGAAAAATAAGGTGGAAAAGGCAAGGAGGATCTTATTAGAGGGAGTTCGAGATCATATTGTCTCGATTATCCATGGAAAGGAAACTCCATATGATATGTGGAAGGCCCTGGCAGATCTGTTTCAAAGCAGAAGTGACCATAGAAAATTGGCACTCAAGGACGAGCTCAGGAAAATCAAAATGGAGAAGGGAAGGTCATGGACACAATATAGAAATACTTGACCAAGTTCACTCAATGCTAAGATGAGCTTGGAATTTTTGGGATTACTGTAGTTGATGATTACTTGGTGAGCCTCATACTTCTAGGCCTTCCCAGGAGCTGGCATAGTTACCGGGACTCTGTGAATGGGAGGGAGAAGTTACTATATTGGGAGCGACTATGGTCAGATTTGGTACAATAAGAGTTTCAACGGAATACCAGGGATGGATCCTCATCCAAGATTGATGATGAAGAAAATTGTGCCTTGGCTGGTAAGGCAAAGAAGGTAAAGGGAAAGAAGTCCTATTCCAAATCTAAGATCGACAAAGAAGGAAAAAAGCGTGACATGTCAAAGGTGAAATGTTTTCATTGTCATGATCATGGAAAATATGCCATAAATTGTCCACAAAAGAAGAACATCAACAAGAAGGCTTTGGGAGCTGCAACGAGTGAAGCTTTGTCCGCACAGTTTGAGTTGGACTTCTCTCTCATTGCATGCATGGCATCAACTGTGATGGGATCTATGTGGTACTTGGATAGTGGAGAATCTTTCCACATGACGGAAAAAAAAGAACTCTTTAGTAGCTTAGAGGAGATGGATCTTTAGGTTCACATCGATATGGGTGATGACGGGAGGTATACCGCAACCAGGATTGGTACAGTTAATTTCCAAAGACAGTCAGGTAAACCTTTCATATTAAAATATTTCACGCATGTACCAGACTTGAAAAAGAATTTAGTTTCATTTTCTATGTTGGAGGATCTTGGATATGATGTTGTTTTCAGTGAAGGAAAGGAATTCCTTTGTCACAAAGCCACAGGAAAAGTAAAGAAGATTGGGGTTCATGTGAATAACTTCTACAAACTTGATGTAGATGGATGCCCAGAATTGAGCAGTAAAGCAGGGAAGGTGGTGAGCCAAGATATAGGTGATTTATGGAACAAGAGATTGGGCCATCTACACCACAGTGCTTTGAGGATCATGCAACAGATTTCTAAAGGACTTCCAAAGGGTAATCTTGCATAGATAGACACATGCAGGGGATGTACCATGTGGAAGTATACTAAAGCCACTGTCATGAGAAGGACAACTGAGTAGTGGCAATCCTTGAGAGAGTTTAGTTAGATGTGTGTGGACCATTCTCTACACCTTCCACAACAAAGCACATGCATTATGTGATTTTTGTTGACGGTTTTTCTAGAAATTGTTGGATCTTATTTCTACAGAAGAAAGATCACACGTTCTCCAAGTTTTTTGAGTTCAAAGCATTGGTAGAGAAATATATAGGGAAGAAGGTGAAGGCTCTAAGGAGTGAAAATTGTGGTGACTATATATCTAATGAATTCAAAAAATTCTTTGCCAAAGAAGGAATTCAGAGAGAATTGGTTGCACCTCATAACCCACAATAGAATGGGGTTACAGAAATAAAGAGTAGAAAAATTGTGGGAGCAGCACGATTTATGTTACATGATCAGGGCCAACCGTTTCATATGTGGGCAAAGGCAGTAACACAATGATATTTTTGCAGACCCGCAGTCCTCATCGGATAATTGGCAGGAGTACACTAGATGAGGCGTTTTTAGGTAAGAAAGTAATTGTTTCATATTTTAAAAATTTTGGCTCATATTTCTATTTCCACGTGAACAAAGATGCTAGGAAGAAGCTAGAACCAACAACAAAGATTGGGATATTTGTGGGGTACACTGATACTCCCCACAATTATCAGGTGTATTTTTCGGCTAACAGGATGACAATTGTCTGGAGAGATGTTAAATTTGATGAGGAGAAAGACATACGATTGTCACTTGAGAGGGAGCTTGACTTGCATGAAGATGAGGAACTCTTAGTTCCAAAGGGTGAACCTCAGGATGTGGAGCAGCCACAAGCAGAGGATCATGGAGTGGCATAAACCACTCATGTAGAGCCATCCATCAGAAATTGTAGGAAGTGCACCAAATATGCTGACAAATTGATGCTAGATGTGACAAATCATGTAGGTGCACGTACATCAAAACACAGGTAGAGAAGGTCCCCATACATGTATATTGGATACATGGCTCTTATGAGTGACAGAACCATCCTATTTTCCGGAAGAAGTGTAGTAGCCAACATGGGTTGATGCCATGGTTGCAGAGTATGACTCCATTATCATAAACAATGCATGGGAAGTGGTCCCATTACCAGTGGGAAGTCAGTGGTTGGATCCAAGTGGATCTACAAGGTGAAGCAAGTAGTAGATGGGAGTGTGGAGAAATAAAAGGCTAGATTTGTGGCCCGAGGATTCTCACAGATAGAGGGGATTCACTATGAGGAGACTTTTGCACTAGTTGAAAGGTACTCATCAATTAGATCTATCCTTGCACTCTCAACGCAGATGGGGTGGTAGATACATCAAATGGATGTAAAGACGACCTTTCTCAATGAATTTATTAAGGAATAAGTGTACATTGAGCATATATAAGGTTTTGAGACCTTTTATAGGGAGTCGTATGTGTGTAGACGCAAGAGAGCATTGTATGGGATGAGGCAAGCACCTCATGCTTGGTAAACCAAGATTGAGAGCTATTTCAGCTTGTTTGGATTCACAAAGAGTGAATCAGATGTGAACCTATATCATATTTTGGTTGATGGTAAGATTTTGATTATTGTACTTTCTGTTGATGATTTTATACTGACAGTTGATGAGTAGCTCATAACTTCTCGTAAAGAGGATCTTGCAAGAGAGTTTGCGATGGAGGAACTAGGCCTCTTGCATTATTTCCTTGGCTTGGAAACATGGCAAAGAGATGGGGAGGTATTTGTGTCTTAGGGAAAGTATGCCAAGGATATTCTTAGGAAGTTCCACATGGAGGGAAACAAGCCCATGGAGACTCCTCTTACAGGAAACTCGAGGAAGGAGGATGCTACTTCAGGTGAGGTAGTGGATGCTACTTTTATAGGCAGCTTGTGGGCTCACTTATGTATTTGGTGAAAACACGACTAGATATATGCTACCTATTTAACCAACTTATTCAAGCTATGGTTAAGCCTACCAAGCTCTTTTGGAAGGCAGGGAAGCATGTGTTGAGATATCTTAGTGTTAGGCGGATTAATCCCTCTTGCGGACAAGAGCGATCTCCCTAGTATCCTAAGGATATCTAGAAACAAACATACCAAATGTAAACCATTTTATCTAGATTATTATGATTCAGAATTATTAATTAACTAAGTGAGAAGAGATGCTCCTACCGTAAGTCCAACGCTTGCTGTAATCTTCAATTCAATCGCTCCAAAAGAGGTCAATTCAACATGTAATACCTGCCTCCGAAGACAAGAAAAAAGGATTAAAAGCACCTGCAAGATATAATAATTTAGAAACACTAATCTATCTCAGTGATCAAGGAATCCAAGAATTAAATTACTTAAATAGATACATGAACAACGTAATGAAAAAATAGAATCCATTTATATTAACTTGTATGATAATAAGTAACCTTACAACCTTGTCTCCTTGATGTCATACAAGTTCTTCCAAGGTCCTGAACAAGGAAAATTTTAAGGATGAAAATTTTTCTTAAAGTTTAGAAACCTTGGCGAATTTTACTAGTCCCCAAATTGAAAATTATAAAATTCTTAATGATATCTTTGTAAAAACATGCAAATTTATAATAGTTTTATATATAGGATTTATATACTTTCGGCGATTCTTAAGGTAAAATAATTGTATACTATAAAATTTCGGCGAATCATTTTTAGAAAAAAATGGAAATTGGTGAATCATTTTTTTGGAAAAACCATGGAAAATTAGTCCACTTGCGAATATTAGCCCCTAAAATTTTCCATGGTCCTGAACAACCATTTTCCATTGGATTGACAAGCCTTCTCCTCTCGGAATTAGCATAAAACTATGGATATGAGTATGTAATCATTCTCATACCATTGATGCCAAGTATAGAGAGTATAGTTTCTTCAGCAATTCATCTCAAAACAACCAAGTTCTAGGTACCCTTGAGACTGAAACATGATCTCAATTTATAGCAGAAGGGAGGAGGTTTCAGTTCCAAACAAAGGGGGATAAATTCCTATCTGTTACAAAGTAATTTGTCACTGTCCCTGCAATCCCCATCTCGCCATTGGAGGGTCATTTCTGTGACCAATAAGCAGTGTCATGCCTTACAAATACATCATTGCATCCCTTGCCATGAGGACAACAATCCTTCTATTGACCATTTCCCGAGCAGACCACTAAAAACACCTGTTTTTGCCTTGGCGCTGGTAGCCCATTATGCCCTCGCGCCAATGAGAAAAATTAACACTAAGCCCACGCCAGCTAGCGCTCTGTCTTAGTGAGCTACCCGCACCAATCTGTTTATGGAATTTTTTTTTTTAAAAAGAGGCGAAGTTTCGATCACAACAACTTCGTGGATGAGTCATAGGGAGTGGTTCGACTGAATAACCACAGCCTTCCTCCTTTGGCCTCTTGTTTCCACCTTATGGGGAAACATCCCAAGGGATAAGGCCTCCCTTCCACTATTGTAGGGATCCCAATCTCCTCCTCTCCTCTATAAATATAGCCATCTTCCATTGATGTGCTAGTGGAACATATGCTAGTTGAATAGACAGCTAAAAAGTTAGCATAGAGAAGAAGCAATCATAGCATCAGGAGAATAGTGCAGAGTGTGATTGTTTATGTGTGTTGAGAACATAGTGAGATCTTGGACCTTTGTTCATGAGGATGTGGCAAATGTGCTTGGATACAGACTTGTCGAAGGAGAGCCTCAACATCAAGGCTTGGTTGTAAACTCCCCTTGTCTTTATCATAATAAAATGCATCTGATGTTTATCTTCCATCCTTGTTTACATTATAATGAGATTTCTAGCATTCCTTGATCAGTTAGATAGGTTGTAATTGTTTTATGCTTGTCTTGGTTTTACGTTTGTCGTGGTGTCTTGACTGTCTGTACAGGTAATCAAACGTTGGTAGCAGCGTGTATTGAGCTTAAGAAGAGCAACGGATCAAGAGGCTTCGACGAAAGAAGACAACATAGCATCAGAACGAGGTAGGTCATCTTCCTTGCTCTGAATTTCATTTAAAATCTAGGAAGGTAGATGTTAGTATGTTCCCGTAGTTGCTAGACCCACCCTAGGGCTAGAGGGATCGCCTTTGTCCGCAACGAGGATTTACCTGGACAATAGATTGGTGACTCCACTGGGGAGTTTTCTTTGAGTTTGTCACTCTTTGAGGTCTTATTAATTTGACGGATTTAGTCGAACGACCATTTCCCTGTTTGTTCCTATGTTTTTCATCAATTACGATCATTTAGTTTTTTCTTGAAGTGGTGAGTCTGGTCTTGGTTGGGAGAAATTCTTTGTTTTTTCCTGTTCAGGCATTGGCACTTTTATTTTTCTAACTGTCGCACCGATTGGCACTAGTTTTCAGTTAGCAACCCGTGCCAATGGGTCATTGGCGCTAGTTGTCAGTGAGCAAGTCGCGCCAGTTGGCACTAGTTTCACCCACCAAAGTCGTGCCAATTTCAGGGTGTATGAAAAATTGAGGTTTTTTCCCTAAATCCTTCACTAGTGTGTCTTTCCCTTCCGGTCTTTTTCTCTGTATGATTTACTCGTTCTCTCCTCTACTTTTTCACTTATGAGCATAGATTACATTGCTCTTTGTTCAACTAAAAATTCTTCTTTCTTGATTGCTTGATGTAAAAGGGAATGAATTCCTTGTTTTGAGCTCATGCTTTGGAAGTCCTTTTTGTGCTTGACCTCGTATGTCTTGTAGCCTTTTGAGGAATTTTTTTACAAAGTGTTTAAAACAATGATTTCATTCTTAGTGTGGTTTTGCATCCTTTTTGCATTCATCCTTCCATTAAGGATATTTACATTCATTTAGTTTTCGTCTTAGAGCTTGATTTTCGTTAAAATGCATTAGATCACATTGCATTGAAGAGTATTTTTTGAGATTTATCATTGAACTTAGATTACATTTTTTAATGATTGAAAGCTAAAAATCGCATTGAGTGCATTCTCTTTCATTAAAAGCATGCATTAAGTATATTCTCATTTCATCGAAAAATGCATTAAGTGCATTCTTATCATTTCAAAAAAAGGAAATTTTGCATAGATTACAATTACATAGTTTTCAAAAAAGAGGATTTTGCATAGATTTCATTGCATAATTCGCATCATTGAATGTTTTAGATTACTTTTGGATAGTGAAAGTCATCTAGTTTGGAAAAGTTTCATTTTCAGTATTGTTGTTTGTTGCATCATTGTTTGGAACTCTTCCCTTAACTAGATAACATTCATCGAATTGAAAGATTTCTTTCCTCATATAGCTGCATATAGGCGATTGTCAGATGACAAGCGGTAGGGCCTTGAAACCGAGACATAATTCAAGATCAACTTTAAAATTTATTGAATTAACCTAAGGAAGCATTGAAACCTAACGAAACATTTTTAGTGGTCTAGGCTAGAGATGCGTTCTAGCGTCTTTAAACCTAGCAGCTGTCACTCGCCATCTGGCTTGAAAAAGTGCTAGTACGGACTTGTGCTCCCTGTACCGTCGAGTATATAAAGGGAGACCCTTCTAGGTTGCAATCCTTTATCCATAGGAAGTTGAGTCTGCCGCCTAGTAACCGTGATACACCGAACACAACATTCGGGGAGACTACCTACACGTACGTCAAGTCCTTGGTCATTTCTGTTTCATTTGATCACCAAGGTGTATATGGCAGTTCACAGAAACTTGGTATACCATCTTGCTTAGATTACCTGAGTAGTCATTTTGGTCTTTTCGTGACTCTTTAAAAGTGAAAAGATCATCGAGATCTTGTCCATTCATGCTCGTTTCAACTTGAAAGTGATAGAGTCATCTTTTGCTTGTTTCTTGACTCTTAAAATATGAAACGGTAGTGTTTTGTTTCAGTGTCTTAAAATATTAACTGCCCATGAAATATTCCTGTTTAAAGTTATTTTTCTTAGCATTTTGTTTTACGGTTGTTTCCAATGGCAACATTTCCGGAGTTTACCAACCAAGGAATCCCCTTGGAAGGGAATCCTAGCCCTTTTCCTGCTTTTGGGAATGTTGGCGCTCCTTATATGGCAACATTGTCCCTTCCTGAGTTAACTGTTGGTTTTCCTGTTTGGTTATTTTCGACCTCGGTGGTCTCGAATGTCTCGATCTCTGTTCAACCTGAAAAACATCATGTTGATTCTAAAGTGGTCCCCTTCCCTTCTTCGCCCATTTATTCGTCCTCCTCTTCTACTTCGCCTGGTGAAAGTCTGGATTCTAGTAACCAGGTGGCTAAGAAGAAGAAGAAGAAGTCAGATAAAGGAGAGGCTAGCTCTGCAGCTACTACGCTTAAGAAGCTTTCCCTTGCAGAACCATCCACGCTTCCACGGAAAATAAAATTCCCTCGCATGCTCTGCAAAGGTAACCATTTGCTTCGAGACTGCCCTGGTATTCCCAAGGTACTTGAAGCATGGTCTAATGGTCGTCCGTCGTTTCCTTTGGCTTCTGAAAGTCATATTGGTGGCACATCCTCGGCTAGTGCTAGTAAGACTCATAAGAAACAGGGTAAGATTACCAATCCCTGTAAGTTGTGTGAAGGGCACACCTTTGTGCGTATATGGATGAAGCCAAGAAAGTTTTGGAAAACTCGACTGTTTCTGCACCTTGCCTTCTGGCTGGTTACAAACAGCTTTCTTTGAGTCCTTCACCAGTTGATTCAACAATTAGTCAAGAGTCATCCTTGGTCGATCCTGCTCCCCCAGAAATTCAAATATAGGAATCCGTTCCCGACCAACCATTGGACATGGAATCGGTTGACTTGATCCTGCCTACGGTTCATCAGGTCTTTTCCGTCGAGAGTGGGTCTCATCCCCCTCACATTCCTCTTGTTTCTTTAGATTCCTTGGACTTGGAGAAAGATCATCCCGTCCCTGTAATTCAAGAAGATGCTCCTTCTGATTCCATGATGGAGGTTCAGGAGGATGCTCTTCTTGCTCCGGTAACACCAGGGGAAGACCATCTCAGTTCGATGGTACCACCTCCAAGTAGTTTGGTCGCTTCCTTTGATTGGAGTCAATTTTCCGGATACCGCCTTCCATCTTATGTGCCTTTTGAGATAACGGTACAGATCTTTGATCTGGTCGTACCCAGCACCATTATAGATGAAGGTGGGTATGTTAGTGTTCTGTCTTCCACTACTTGGCAGAATTTTGGTTCTCCACCGCTTATGCTTGTTACTCAGAATCTATTGGCTTTTAATAGAGGAACCAGCCAACCATTAGGGATCCTTCCGAAGTTGCCTGTTACTTTGGGAGGGAAAATCATCTATATAGACGTGATGGTTGTTCCAGGCCCCTTGGATTTCAATTTACTCTTGGGGCGCGATTATACTTATGCCATGGGTGCACTCGTCTCCTCCATCTTTTGTGTGATTTGTTTTCCACACAAATGTTGGATCGTGACCATTGATCAACTTTCATTCTTTGGTCCCAGTATGGCAGCTAGCCCACCATCTTCCCTTCCTGGTCCTTATCCGCCGGTTGTGTCTTCCCCACCGCAGGTCAATTATGTGGCTACCTGTCCCATGCCAACATTCAGTGATAGTGCCATTGTGCATTGTGTGTTGGGGGCATTGGGTCTTGATTTCCGAGATGTTGTTCTCTCATCGGATGAGAATCTCTTAGAAGCCATGAATTCTTATTCATCATGATGAGTTTTATTCGAAGCAGAGTTTGTTTTCTTGTGTCAAGCTTATTAAAAAAATAAAACAGGGTGTCTAGAGAAGAGTTTGTTTTCTTGTGTCAAGCTCGTTAAAAAGTGAAACAAGGTGTCCGGAGCATAGTTCATTTTCTTGTGTCAAGCTCGTTGAAAAATGAAACAAGGTGTTCCGAGGATAGTTTGTCTTCTGTATCAACCTTGTTAAAAAATGAAACAAGGTCATCTGAGGATAGTTCTTTTAATATGTCAACCTCGTTAAAACAATGAAACACTTTCCTGTTCAATTCGAGTCTTTGATAAGATCTCATAAAATCCCAGTCGAGTCTTTCTCTTGATCTCATAACTTGAACCTTCACTCCATCTGCCTTTCATATGGATTGAAGCTTGGGGGGCATGTACTTCAAATTGAGTCACCATGCTGGGGGCATGCAAAACTTTTCAAGCATATTTTGTTTCCGTTTCAAGCTTGTGTAAAAATGAAATCGGTTTCAAGCATAGTTTATCTTTGTTTCAAGCTTGTGTAAAAATGAAACCAACTTCAAGTAGAGCTTTCTGATTTCAGGCTTGTCTAAAAATGAAACCATTCCCATTTTACCTCTCGTGATTGCCATTTTATCAGCTTGTTTTGTCAGATGAGCCTTGGTTTTCTCATTCCATCGTCCCCATTTGCTTGGCCGATCATACGCCTTCACTTGATTGTTTTACCCAATTCTGAGGAACTGATGCGATGAGTGGTCTTGTTAGCCAGCCTCTTGACCTTTACTTGTTCTGAGTAGTTCCATTATTATCGGAACCAGTTGCTACCCTTTATACCACTCGTTCCTCTAGGTGGAGTCACCTTTCACCTCTTTTCTGACTCTCTAAAACTAAAAATATTGTTGAGACACTTGTCATTTTGAACTTGTTAAATTGGCTACGAAACGATATCTACCCAGTATACGTTTACCCCTTTTTCGGGCTGGGATATATTATTTACGAAAAAGGAATACCTTAGCCAATCATGACTAAGAAGTTATCTTAGACACAATTTTCTACCTTTTCGGATCTGTGAGACTATTTACGAAAATGAAATGTTGGAGTTTTCTTTTCCGCTGTCTTTTCAAACTCTCTAAATATGAAAATATGTCGAGTTCTCCTTTTGTCAGACTTGTTAAAACTGGTGACATCAGACTCCGTCATTATGACGTTACTCGAGTTCCTCCTTCCTAGGGCTCGTAAAATGTACTAGGTTGGATTTGTCCGAAGGACAAACTTATATGACAAGCATATGGTATCCTTTTCAAGCTTGCGTAAAAATAAAGAGGTACTCGCCAAGAATGGTGGGGGAAAATGGAAGTTATTCGTCAGTTGTGTCGGCAATATGTCACTCTTGAACATGACGCTTGTCTTCAGTTCGTGTCAGGTTGGGATATCTTTATTCTGTCACTTTTCCTCCATGGGTTTGGGAAATCCTTATGCCTCTCATTTGATTACCAATCTTGTCACCATGACCTCTGATCCTATTTGAGTCAAGTAATGCCAAATTCCAGAGTTGTGTCGTCGATATGTTCAACAGTAAATCCTTCTATAGTTTGTACATTCTCTAATCCTTTGTTTCAGCCTTGATTCACACTCATATTACCTTCTCTGTTTTGTGTCGATGATGTGGGATTCATTATGACCCTCCTTCGATGGATCACTTCCTGTCAACTTTAGCTCATTATTCGAAAAGTTGATCTAGAGACTCATTTCTGCTACCATAGAGCTTCCCACTCCAATCTGTTTATGGAAAGTTTTTTTAAAAAAAAGAGGCAAAGTTTCGATCACAACAACTTCGTGGATGAGTCATAGGGTGTGGTTCGACTGAATAACCATGACCTTCCTCCTTTGGCCTCTTGTTTACACCTTATGGGGAAAACTCCCAAGGGATAAGGCCTCCCTTCCCCTATAGTAGGGATCCCAACCTCCTCCTCTCCTCTATAAATATAGCCATCTTCCATTGATGTGCTAGTGGAACATATGCTAGTTGAATAGACAGCTGAAAAGTTAGCATAGAGAAGAAGCAACCATAACTTCAGGAGAATAGTGGAGAGTGTGACTGTTTGTGTGTGTTGAGAACATAGTGCGATCTTGGACCTTTGTTCATGAGGGTGTGGCAAACATGCTTGGATACAGACCTGTCGAAGGAGAGCCTCAACATCAAGGCTTGGTTGTAAACTCCCCTTGTCTTTATCATAATAAAATGCATCTCATGTTTATCTTCCATTCTTGTTTACATTATAATGAGATTCTAGCATTCCTTGATCAGTTAGATAGGTTGTAATTGTTTTATTCTTGTCTTGGTTTTACGTTTTTCGTGGTGTCTTGACCGTCTGTACAAGTAATCGAACGTTGGTAACAGCGTGTATCGAGCTTGAAAAGAGCGATAGATCAAGAGGCTTTGACGAAAGAAGACAACATAGCATCAAAATGAGGTAGGTCATCTTCCTTGCTCCGAATTTCATTTACAATCTAGGAAGGTAGATGTTAGTATGTTCCCGTAGTTGCTAGACCCACCCTAGGGCTAGAGGGATCGCGTTTGTCCGCAGAGGGGATTTACCTAGACAACACTCTCAAAAAGGGATTTTAGCTCCAAATACCAAGGGATAATCTCCACTAATGAAGGGATAGAGGTTCATGAATGAAGGGGTGAAGCTCGACCAGATTACACTTCTATAAGTTTCCAGCTGGGGGAATATTCGACCAGCTGGGCTTCTAGAACTTACTTTTATTTTATTTTACCTTTTATGAGGGTCCGCAGTTTTAGTAAGTAGAATGTGTGGGATGTGCCGCAGGTTATAGAGCAATAAACTGCGGTACCACAGGCAATGACAAGGAAAAGTGCGGAGTTAGGCTTTTTAAGGTTTTAATGAGCTTTTCTCCAATTCCAAGGCTTGGTTTGGGAACTTTATAATTTTGGACCTCCAAGGGAGCACAAAATAGGTAATGATGAACCCATATAGATAGATAAATGTCATGGTGACAATTTTTAGTGTAACAAATTGCCCCCTAAAGCGCGAAGTCTGAAGTAGTTCTGAAGAGTAAAGTGCTTTATCATTCCAAGGATTCGGTTGCAGGCGTACCATTTGAGACTTGTAAAAACATTTAATGCAAACATATATATGTATATCATCGCTGAGGTAGGCATTCTCATAATCAGATCAAAACTAACTACATGTTCTAATACGTAAATGATTTTAGAATTACATCAATAGTAGACACGGCATGGACACAACCATCTGTCATAAGTAGTCCACTGTATTATGAATAATAAAACTCCTCACAGCTTGGATGGTGGAAACTAGATCCAGGGTCTTGATTTCCATTTCCCGAACGAGTATGATTCTATCCATGTGATTGATTGTGTTGAAGTCAAACATGGTAGAAACCACTTGATTACCAGTCAATGATGTGAAGTGTTAATAAATGTGAGAGAAACCACCTATAATGACAATGGCTCTTAAAATACTAAGTACAATCCATGAGGTGTGAATGAATGATTTACAATTGAACACTTCACAGAGTTTTTCGATCGAAGCTCAATGATGTAACCTGTCGTCGAAGGTGAGAAACCTGCCATTAGGGCATGCAGATCCCAAGGTACTGATAGGATTCTAGATCAACTTTCTAGATGATGAAATGTTGTCAATAGAAAGTGACCCGTCATAGGAAAGCCCACGACACGAAACCATTAGATCAGGTTTTGAAGAAATTTTAGCAAGGACTGACTCACAGATAGTCAACGCAAATGGAGACAAATGTTTGCAATGAATGGTTTATTTGAAATGTCTCTTGAACACATAACAACACTGTAGATGGTTTGGTGACAATTGACCTAAAGCTAATACCCAGAAACTGGCTGAAGACTTTCAATGTGGTTTGATTAACTATTAGACAAAGGATTTTCCCAACCCAAGTATGAGCGTGACAAAAGTGTCATGTTCAAGAATGGTATACTACTTTTTGGAACAAAGTGTGACAAATGGATTCATTTTCTCTCTTTTTCCCCCACCATTTTTGGCAAGTACCTCTTTATTTTTGACAAGCTTGAGAAGGATAACATTTGCTTGTTGTATAAGCTCATCCTTCAGATGAGTGCAACTTAGTATTAAAATCAAACCCTAAGAAGGAGTGGTTCGTTCCTGTTTGTAATTTACAGGTCCTTTACTGTTAAGTTTTAACGAGTCCAATATGGGTGAAACTCGGTGTTTCTCAGTTTTAGGGAGTCAGAAGAAAAACTTAAGAAAAATCCGTGGGTGTACTTTTTCGTAAATTTAGTCTCTCAAGCCCGAAAAAGGATAAAATAATGCAAGAGAGAACTCCATTGACTATGACTAGTCAATGTATTCCATTTTCGTAAATAGTCAATTTCAGTCCGGAAAAGGGGTAAACTTATACTGAAAGGACGACTGTTCATTTCCTTTAACGAGTTCGAATAGTCAAGTACTGGGAAATATTTTCATGTTTAGAGAATCTGAAAAAGGGCTTAAAAGAGAACTCTAGGGTTTTGCTTTATCGTAATTTTCAAGAGCCCGAAAAAGTGATAAAAGTATACTCATCATCAAAAAATTCTTTTTACCTAAAAAACTGGTTTTCTGCACATAAACTCGAAAAATTAAACATATTTGTTTCCAATAAGTAAAAACTTTTGAATTTTTTTTTTTTAAAGTGGAAAACAAATAAAATAATATTTTATTCATTCAAAAAATATTATAAAAAGTAGTTCAACAAACTCATTTTCACCTTTTGCATTCAGAGTTGAAAGTTGAGAGCTTTTGGCAGAAAACGTTTTGGAGGTGATAACGGGAGAACCGACCGCTCAAATCGAAAACCGTCAAATCCAGGTAATCCACAACACTCTTCTCTTCATGTTCATCCATTTAAATTCTCTTTTTAAGTTTTTAAATCATTTTTTGAGGGGGAAAAGTTTCAAAACTATGTTCTCGGGGGTCCACAGGTCATGCATTGCTTACCTGCAGACCCCAATAATTTTCCAAAAGGAAAATTATTGAGCTACAACAGTTTTTATGAAGGGAACATGCGGGGGTTCGAACTGTCTCTATATAAAAACTGCAGGGGTACAGTGAGAAAAGGAAATTTATTAAATTCTCTCGAAAATGGTTAAAAATTCTCACTCTAAAAGCTTCTAACCTTCAAATGCATCCATTTGCACATTATTCCACAATGTTGGAGTGGAGAGAACGTGAGCACGAAGATGTAGACGATGCGGATATGAATAATCCGTCCATATTGCGCGTGTTGAGAAATTGTGGATTATTCAAATTCTGGGAAATTCAGGGCATGAGGGCATAGGTGGAACTAATGACCTGGTTGGTGAAAAAATGGGACTTCCAAGAACAATGTTTTATCATTGGTGATCACAAGCTTTAACTTGAGCTTGAAGACATCTACTTTCTCACTGGTTTATCCAAAAGAGGTGAATATATTTCTTTGTTCGGAGCTAGACAAGGTGGCCTGCCTATTGCTAGCTATAAACAAGAATTCTGCAGTGACGAAGCTGATCCCAAAGATAACCGTATAGACATAAAGACTATCCTACGTCTTGATCTTAAAGCCATTGCATTCACCGTGACCAGGTTGTGTGGGAGCACAGCTCCACATGTAGCTACCAAGTCTCAGATGCAGACACCAGTTGACTGTTATGGAGGTACCATTTTCAATTGGTGTGAAGGGGTCTTGGCCAATATGAAAGGCCAACTGACCAGAGAAAAAAACTCAAAGTTGAAAAACTTTGGGTATGGTGCCATCTTGGTTTCTTTTGCTTTGGAGAGGATTCCATCTCTTGCCCCTCAGCTGGTCCCTGTTGATCCTGGTGAACTTAGAGAGCTTCGAATGGTGCGCTGGGTTGCACTGATGTCCCACCATGGTGGCGATGGTTGTGTGGTTGTTTGATTCACTCCATCATATTTTCATTGGCTTTAGAACCAAATCTTTGCTATTGTGGACTTCGCGTATGCAGGCATAGATTTTCTGGGTGATCCCAAAATGTCCTTACCTCCAGGGGCACAATGGGATGAATCAGGTAAATGAATCATTTTAATGTGTTTTAATTCTAATTTTTTTTTTTCGATCATCCAATACTGATGACAAAATTTTAAATGCAAATGTTGGTCAACGAAGGCCAGCCACTCTCTGCCGCTTCGAAAGGAAGCCAATAGAGCTTGTTGCACAGCCACAAAATAAGGCAGCAGAAATCCTTACTGACTTGGAGCATAACCTAGAAAGGTTGAGTATAGATATCCCAAAGACATCGATGGATGATATTCCGCTTCGTCTCTAGAGACACGATACTGGTGTTCCTAGCCAGTTTAGGAGATTCCTGTGCAGGGTGGTGCAGGCGACAGTTTACTACCATGATCATCACCACGGATAGTGGATGATCATCGTGGACTATTGTATTTTTTTTTTGTATCACTATCTTTCATATCATAAGGTGTTTTAAACCTATGATTGCAGACGATGTAATATTTTTTGAAAACAAAAACTCCTATCTATGATATTACTACTTTCGCTGGCTATCTTGTTCAACACATATCGAATGTTGTTTTCGGTTTACTATTTTAATGTTGCAAATGTCTATTTATAACAATATTAGCTAATGCATCAGCCAATGTATTTAAATTTCTTGGAATGTGTTGATATTCGATGTAATCAAATTTCCTTTCCAAGAGACGAACCTTCAAAAATAATCTCAATAACACTAGATTTTTAATTGCATATACTCTGTTTAAATGTAATACAATGAGTTCTAAATCTAAACTGATGATAAAACGTCGAATGTCAAATGAAATGGCACCAGATAATAAATCAATCACTGCATTATATTCTGCAACATTTTTTGTTGTTTGACCAAGGCTTACCTCATGCATAGAAACTAACTTATCAGTGGGTGAATAAATAACCCAGGCCGCGGAAGAAATATTTCGTGTACTACGATAGACACCATCAGCAAATCCAATGTATGTTTGAAGGGATTTCGACATATACAATATCAAGAGTAATCAAGATAAGCAGTGATAGTAGTAAAATAAAACTTAAACTAGAAACACTCATCTAATCTATGGCATCCAACTTAGAAAAATAAATAATGTACAAGTGAGATCTTCACACAAGAATTAAGCATAATATTTCTTCAGATAAAGTCCATTTCTAGGTTTATCTAAAGAGACCTCATCATAATCAGTCAATTCATAAGCCCCTTTTTCAAGTACTCGCTTGACAATATAAGGACCATGCCACATAGGTTCGAATTTACCAGCACCTAGCTTATCGTTAGCTTGATTGTATGCCAAGACTAGGTCACCTTCTAAAAAAACACGAGGTGTAACACTTCGATGATACTAAGCTTTAACGCGTTTTTTATGAGCTTCGGCTGCTAATGCAGCGGTGCGCCGAGTCTCATCTAATTGTGCTAAGTACAAAAAGCATTTTTCCTCTTCAGAGGTAGTTGGTAGTAACTCTATGGCTAATTGGAGTGACGGTATTTCACATTCAATAGGTAACACAGCTTCTAAACCATAAACCAGTTGAAAAGGAGTGAACCCTGTTGTAGTTTTTGCTGAGGTTCGATATGCCCATAGCACTAAAAAAAGCATGGTATGCCAATTTGATTTATGAATTCCGATTATCCTTTTAATCATGGTGGTTAAAAATTTATTAACGGCTTCAACCTGACCATTAGCCTGTGGGTAATATGGATTAGATTTATCATGGCATAGGCCAAGTTGATCGAAAAGTTTGGTCATCATGATATTTCGAAAATGACTCACATGGTTAGTAATAATAGCTTGGGGTACACTGAAACGAGAAATTACATGATTGAATAAAAACGTAGCTGTAGTTTTTCCATCGGCCACAAATGTAGACATCGCCTCGGCCCATTTGGTAAAATAATCTACTGCGAGAATAATATACCCATGCCCCCCGGCTGAGTGAGGGTTACATGTAATGAAATCAATGCCCCATTTTGCAAAAGGACCTACAAAAATTATGGGGTGAAGAGGAGTTGGTGGTGCACACATCTTTCGATCAAAAATTTGGCATTTGTGGCATTTTTTGACCATGAGAATGTAATATTTAAATAATGAGGGCCAAAAATAACCAGCGTGCAATATCTTTTGGGTTGTGGCATACCCCAACATATGACCACCACACGCTCCTGAGTGGAAGTCATTCAAAACTTTTTCAGCCTCTTCATGAGTTAAACATCGTCAAAATACAGAATCCACACCATGACGATAAAGTGTGTCTCCAACAATATTGTATTCTTGAGATTGGTAATGGATCTTTCTTCAATTTGAACGTGAGAGTTCAGGCCGAAAGTTTTGGGTTTGGAGATAAATGATGATATCTCCATACCATGGATCTAAGGTACTGAAAAGAAAAAAAGATTCAACAGTAATCACATGCTCTACCACAGTTTCTGTCTCAGTATTTGGGAAGTCACACATAAGTTCGGCGAACACCAGTGATTTCTTTGATTTGGATTTTTCAAATTCTAAATCAAACTCTTGAAGGATAACAATCCATTTAGAGTATTTTCCCCCGAGTAATTGTTTAGTCAAAATGTACATCATCGGGCTACAATTAGATATCACAGTTGTTTTTCGTAATAATATGTAATGACGGAATCGTTGGACAACTTGAACTGTTGCCAAGGCCAATTTCTCCACATGCGAATATTTAATTTCAGTCGGATTGAAATTCCGACTGAGATAGTAAATCACATGTTCATTGTGGAATTCACCCTCTTGAACTAATACCATTCCAATGGTGGAATCAGAGGCTGCTAGGTATAAAAAGTAATCATGGTTGTAATTTGGTGGATGCAATAACAGTGCATGGGTCAACACGTGTTTCAAAGCATCAAAAGATCGATTAGTGATCTTATCCCAAATAAAAGGAACATTCTGTTTCAACAGCCTGGTAAAACCTTTTGTTAACTCAACATAGTTTTGAATAAATCTACATAAAAAGTTTTCTTTCCCTTGCAAACTTTGGAGTTGGCGAAGTGTGGAAGGAGGAGGTAAATTGAAAATATCCTCAACCTTTGATGGGTCGACACAAATACCTGCTTTTGAAACAAAAAATCCCAGCAATCTACTAGATTGTACACAAAAAACACATTTGTGGGGATTTAATCGAATCTTATAGTGCCTACATCTCATAGAAATTTCTCTTAAATGGGTAGGATGATCCTCCTTGTGCAACGAATGAGAAGGTAAATCATCGATATAAGGCTGCACACTGTGTTTAATGTCGTGAAAAGCGTAAGACATTTCCCTTTGAAAAATTGCACCAACATTCTTTAATCCAAAAGGTAGTTTACAATAAGAAAAAGTTCCCCAAGGACAAATGAATGTTGTTTTTGGTTGATCAGCAAGGAGTATGTTTATTTGATTATACCTAGAAAATCCATCCATAAATGAATACATTTCATTTCCGGCACAATCATTGATGATTTGATCGATATAGGGAGTTGGATAATTGTCTTTTGGACAAGCTTTGTTAATATCCCTATAGTCGACACATACTCGTATGGTTCCTTGTTTTTTAGTAACAAGAACGATATTAGATACCCAATTGGTTAAAGGAATTGGATAAATAAAACCTGCTTTTAGTAATTTCTCAACTTCGGCTTTAATAGTAGCAACTTTTTGTGGATGTATCGAACGTAATCTCTACCTGATAGGTTTAGCATCCAGGTAAGTCTTTATTTCATGAATGACAATGTTGGGATCAATTCCTGGCATTTATTCATAAGACCAGGAAAATATGTCACGGAATTCTTGAAATAGGGCTTTATATGTAGTAATTTATCTAACGTACAAGAAGCACCTATATGAATGTTTTCAATAATTCTTGGTTTAATTGATATGTCAATGGGAATCGTTGAATAAATATTTCCCAAATTAATTTTAGAATTCGAATTTGTAATTGATATTGGACTCTGGGGTTCTTTGACATAGTCAATTGGAAAAACAGATGAAAAATTATTTTCAAATATATCAAGCTTAGGTAAAAATGGTGACCTATGATGGAGATCATCCCATGGTAATTCATCTATGGACAAGAATTCACGAATACTTTCATCAGTATGAAACACTTGTTGAAAAGGATCAGGAATTGATGTTATAGTTGAGCTTGATGGTGAAAATGATTCTTCATTGATCACATTCATTAGATCAGAATCGGTTGATGAAGAATTGGAAAATGACTGTACTACTTGATATGCTATCTCAAAAGGACTCAAAGGCATCACGCCAGTGAAAGAATCCAGTTCTAACTCTAAAGGCACTATCCAAGGATCAACAAATGGAATAGTGCTTGATCTAATCATATTGATATTAGAAATAGTACGCAGTACATTAGGTGGAGGCATAGAAAAATTTCCCATTAAGGCAGAATATTTGATTAAACCTACGCCAACATCCTCATAAGGGATAGTCAATTTTCCAACATGTTGAATACTATCCGTAGAAGCTGGGTTAGACGAATAATATGAGAGCTGATCGATTTTCACGATCTTTCCTTGATGAGGAAACATGATTAATCGAAAGATGGATGACACGACAACAGTCATAGCATAAGACCAACTTCAACCCAGAAGAAGGTTGTAATCTAGAGGGGCATCAACAACTTTCACATCTAAATTAACAGTTTTACCTTCGACCTCTATAGGTAGATCTTGAAAAATTCCATATGCATGGAATCCTCTTCCGTCAAAAGCTTTGAGAACTTTTGGAGATTGGTTAAGTGTTGGAGAACTAAGTGATTTCCAATAGTTTAACTACATAATACACATATATGCTCCTTCATCAATTACAGTACGAAAGCAACACATGTTTTTGACTAGTACTGGGATTTGAAAAGCCATTTGATGGTGGAGTTGAGGTGTAAAATTTTCTAAATCGAAGACCATGAGGTTTGAATCTTGAAGATCTACAGCTCCAATAGCTGATAAAAGTAATTTCCTTTGTGCCGGACATGATTGAAACACTTCTAAGGTTGACATTGTCGAAGGAGATATTGCTAAATCCTCAATAATGTTGTAATTCTAAACAACTCTCGCATGTAGATTGAAAGCTGATTTCCAAAGTACACCTTTAGCAGGCGGTTTAATCACTAAATCAGGATTAGGTTTCTTGATATGAAGTGGATCAAAAACCAGAGGAGATGTAGCTAGTACTGAATTAAAATTTTCTACTTCTTTACCAGTAACATGATTATTACTGCCATAGTCTTACGATCGAGTCGCAACCATTACTTGAGACATCATCAAAATTTCTGCTGATGTATTAGAAGAAGATCCAATCATTTTTCTATCTTGAATAGGAAAAGGATCCTTCAATATAGTGGGTGTAGATGAACCTTTGACAAACTTAGAAACCTCAGACCTATGCGGGCATTCCTTGGTGAAATGATCCTTGTCACAGATAAGACAAGGATAACGAGGTTTTCTTTTATCATCAGGCGGCTCAGTTTTCTCAGTTTTTTCTTTGGGAGAGGAATTTTGTTTACTTTTTTTCTTCCCTTTCTTCTTATTGCCAGATTTAGACTTAGTTGTAGAAGAATCTACAATGTGAATGTCGACAGAAGTTTCAAGGGAAGAATATCCTTTTGGTGAATCAGGTAAAGTTATTATAGGCGAAGTAATATTAGAATATTTCTTCTTACTTTTATTAGTACTAACTGAACCAATTACACCATCAGCGGCATGAGAGCCTGAGGGAGTTGATGTTATCTGACCAAGATGCGGTAAATCCGAAATTTTCTTATACAAAGTACCTGACTGAGTATATACTAGGTCAAGCTAATGAGCTTGAGCAATGACTTGTTCTTCAGTAACAAATCCTCCTTTAGCTACATTTTCAGTAATTTTTGGTAGTAATGATTTTATAAACCATTTTTCCAAAATTTGATCTGGAATAAAAACTTTCACCAAACGTCTTCTATGTCTCCATTCATGTATGTGATTTGATATGTAAGTAGACGTATATTTTTTTAGTGAAGTTAATAATTCCGTGCCATTGTTGTATCTGACTGGAAACTGAAAATGAGTTAAGAAGGTAGTTGCTAAGGCATTGAAATTGTTAAACGAGCCTCGTGGTAGTTCAATGTACCATTTGGCTGCTAATCCTATGAGCGTTCTCTAAAAAAGTCTTAATCGAATTGAATAATCAATCAAAGAGTTGGATGCACACCAGACGTGATAAGTCATGACATGGTTAGAAGGCTCCTCTCCTGATTTACCTTCAAATTTCGGAATATCACTGGGCAACTTATTTGGCATTGGCGGCCAATACGGAAGATAATAGATTGGATCATTCGTAAGGTGTGATAAATCAGGTAAATCCAAAGTTGTTATGAATGGTAAATGACGATTAGGGTCTTGTTGACTATATGAATAACCATGTGGAGCTATACCAGTTCTAGGAGGAGGATATCCAGGATATCATGGAATAGCCTGTGCATTTCGAATCGAAATGCCCCCTGGATAACCAGGATTAACCGGACCATACTGGGGTTGAGTAGGCATTTGGTACATATACCCAAGGTATGGTTGATATGTTGGATTTTGTGCTACATGTCCATATTGATACAGCCCTTGGTAAGGTTGATAAGTAAATTGAGGTTGGATTGCTATAACTGTACTTGTACCAGGTTGTCCTACAGGCATCTGAACAGTAGTCTAGAGTGTAGGTCCAGGCTGTGGAGCATAAACTTGAGGAATCGGTACTGATACCTGAGGGGTTGTAGAAATAGGAGCTGCAGATACTCCAGGAATAGGTGTGGTAGCTTGAACAAAAATTGGTGCAACAGTTTGGGTTGGAGTTCTAGGTGTACTCGGACCGAGCTGCTGAACACTACCTAATGCAGGTACCCAAAAAATAGGTTGAACAGGTTGGACAGGTTGGACAAGTTGGACAGGTTGGATAGGTTGAAGGACGTGAGTATAACTAATCGGTTGTCTAAGCTGATAATAAGGAATTTGCATATTAGGTTGCAAATTATGTTGAGCTTGAGATGGATCCCACACTGTATTAGCTCCGAGATACGAAGGTCCCATAGAAGGTTGTGAATAGGAAGGACCATAACCAGGTTGATAATTTGGAACATATGTTGGATACTTGACTGGATAATTCCCACCTCCAGGATACAATTGTTGTTCCAGATAGAATTTATGCCCTAAAGGAGGTTGTGGACCCTGAATTGGATACTGAACTTGAGGTGGATATTGACCTTGAGGTATGAACTGACCTTGAGGCATGTATTGCCCCTGAGGTTGATATTGGCCCTGAGGCATGTATTGACCTTGAGGTTTCCCCCCAGGCTATAAATTACTACCTTGAGGTTCCCCCCAAGCTGTAAATTACTACCTTGAGGGTCAGGGTTTGGAATGTTTCCAGACATCATATAAATTTGTTTCGCATTTACAGTTCCGGTATTTGATTCATTTAGTCCAGATGATAGTGTACGTTTATCGGGAAAAGGAGATACCCCTGAAACAGTACCAGAGCGCGACTGGTATCCTGCAGGAACAGATGGACCACCATACAAATATGTTTCTAGAGATTCAGAAAACATGGATGACCCACCAGACATGTTTAAAGGAGGTATATAAACTCTCGGTGTAGAAGGAAAAGGAATTCAGGGTGGTGAATAATTCAAACCAATGTTCTATAGAAAATCTGTCAATGAAGAATACCAAGCGTCTTGTCTAAAAGGACTATAAAAAATCGATTCACGTTCTCTAAGATTTAAAGATTCCTGAGCTAAAGGAAGAACAACTTCTTCTTCAGTATCAGTAACTTCTTCAATACTAATGAGACTAGGAGAAATATCTTCTGTGATCTGAATCTTCACTCTAGGTGAATCAGGATGACTAGGGGTTCGAGTAACGAACTCTAAAGTAGGTTTAGACATATAAAGTTCAGTTTCTGGCTCAAAAATTTCAGGTTCAGTAGATGATAATTCACTTGTTGTAGAAGCAAGTTCAGCTAGTTCAGAAATTGAAATTTTCTAAGGAGTATACTCTGTTGTTTGCGGTTGATCTACTTCGTAATCAGGATGAATAATTATAGATGTTTCTTCCTATTCTGTTGATCCAGTTCCTGATGTTTTTCCTCTTTCAGATCTAAGTCTTTCTAATTGGCTTGGTGTATATTTAAGGGGTTTCCCCTACATTCTACATGATTGTCTCGGTAATTCAGCCACGATTAAAAATTTTAATCACATGCAATCAAATAAAATTTCAATAAAAATCCTAAATTCTCCAAGGAAACAACCAAATTGATCACACACCTAGAAAATCTAAGAGATCAAACCACACAAAAATAGTAGATTCCCACACTAAAAACACTATTTGGTGATGAAATCCAACATCGTAGAATTTTAATGCAGAAATGGCGGTTGGAATAGTTACCTTGACAACCTTCTTAATGAAACAGACCAGTACAAGTTTCTCCACTTAAACCATCTCGAGTGAAGAGAACCCTCCGGAGAGTCCAAGTGAGTCTAGTTGACATTTGTTCCAGGTACAGTGGGACCTTCCCTCCACCGTCACCTTGGGAAAGAATCCTAAAGTTTATGGTCACTAAGGTCACCAACGGGAACACATATACCTGGGGGATAGAATACGATCCGATATACATGCAAGGGAAGAGTAACAAGCTCAATACCCTTGAAGGCTCCTTGACATAATCCAAGGCTTACTGACAAGTGACCCCAGGCTCCTCGACAATGGTCGATCTGAGGTTTACCGTTTTTAATACGTGCACATCTTCTATATTTCCCAATGAGATAGGTATGATTACCTCACTGGTTCGGACATGATCTCTTGCTTAACTCCTTTAGGAGGAGCTTCCCAGAGCATACATGCTTCAATTTTATTTTCCTACCGCAAGGTTTACTACTTGTTTGTTTGAACTGCCTTGGAAAATTAACTACAACCTATTCCAAGACACTAGCCTAAGCTATGTCGGTGGAAAAGAGCCCTAGAAAATATAAAAATTTCTAGATTGATTTTAATTAAGTGTTACTTTTAGTTTCAATGTTTCCTAGGTCAAAAGGCATGGAAGTGAAACTTCGATGATGTTGAATGACCCGACTCAAAAATTTCCTAAAATGCATCTATATGAAAAGAAACTCATTTTTTTTCAATGAAACCTATTTAGAGGAAATATTTGAGAGATTTCAATAACTTTTAAAACATCAATGCTTTCTTTGATAAATAAGAAACTTTGAAAAGAAGAAAATTCAATGAGAACTCAATTTCACAGAAGAAAAATATTTTATTCAAAATGAAATTCCTTATATCATTCAAATCATAAACTAGAATCAAACTTCTTCCAAAAGAAAACTAAAACTCTTAAAAACACAAAATTCAAAACCAAAAGAAAACTCTAATTTTGAATCCTATCTAAAAAGTTTTGAGGATGTTTATGCCCAGTTTGTAATCTAACTAGGAACTTTATGCTTATCTCAGAAAGAAATAAAAAACATCCAATAATGGTTTTAAAGTGAAATTTAGACCTTATCAAACTAAAAAGGTTTTCAAAATTCGCAAATGAAAATAAAATCAAATTTTCACAAAAGCAAGACTTGCATCAAGTTTAATGGCTCAACAAGAAAACGATGAAATACCAATTAATTGAAGTATATAAAAGTTTCTTACTCATAGCAACAAGAAGACAGGGCAAAAACTCGCTCATAAAATGAAAATCAATTGAAAAGATCACTTCAAAGACAGAAATTGCTGAAAGAAATTCACACAGAGGACTTTTGACAGTCAAGACAAGGTGGGCTAATTATAGAGAATCAAGTAATTACATTCCTAAAAACACAAATTTTATTTTTTCCAAATTTTTTTGGGAAGTCCGCAGTTTGTAATGGAAAAAGGTGCGGTACCGCACTGTTTTACACTAAAATCTGCGGAGTATACCACTCTATTTTTAAACAAAAACTGTGGAAGGTATGGAAAACAAAGAAAAAATAAAAATACAGATTCACAGTCAGGGATTCTAATGAGTTATTTACCCAACCCAATTTTCAACTAATCAAAATCAGAGAATTTATTCGAAAATCAAATCAAAAATCAAAAAGAAAACTAAGTTCAAGAATTCCCTAGCAGAGTCGCCATTTTGTTTGGCGGATTAATCCCTCTTGCAGACAAGAGAAATCTCCCTAGTAACCTAAGGATATCTAGAAACAAACAGACCAAATGCAAACCATTTTATCTAGATTATTATGTTTCAGAATTATTAATTAACTAAGTGAGAAGAGATGATCCTACCTTAAGTCCAATGCTTGTTGTAATATTCAATTCAATCACTCCAAAAGAGGTCAATTCAACATGTAATACCTACATCCAAAGACAAGAAAAAAGGATTAAAAGCACCTGCAAGATGTAGTAATTTAAAAACACTACTCTATCTCAGTGATCAAGGAATCCAAGAATTAAATTACTCAAATAGATACATGAACAACTTAATGAGAAAGTAGAATCCATTTGTATTAACTTGTATGATAAGAAGTAACCTTACAATCTTGTCGCCTTGATGTCATACAAGTTCTTCCAGGGTCCTTAACAGTCATTTTCCATCAGATTGACAAGCCTTCTCCTCTCTAAACTAGCACAAAACTATGGATATGAGTATGTAATCATTCTCATACCATTGATGCCAAGTATAGAGAGTATAATTTCTTCAGAAATTCACCTCAAAACAACCAAGTTCTAAGTACCCTTGAGATTGAAACATGATCTCAATTTATAGCAGAAGGGAGGAGATTTCAGTTCCAAAGAAAGGGGGATAAATTCCTCTCAAAAAGGGATTTTAGCTCCAAATACCAAGGGATAATCTCCATTAATGAAGGGATAGAGGTTCATGAATGAAGGGGCGAAGCTCGACCAGATTACGCTTATAGAAGTTTCCAACTGCGAGAATATTCGACTAGATGGGCTTCTAGAACTTACTTTTCTTTTATTTTACCTTTTACGAGGGTCCGCAGTTTTAGTAAGTAGAACGTGTGGGATGTGTCACAGGTTATAGAGCAAGAAACTGCGGTACCACAGGAAATCACTAGGAAAAGTGCGGAGTTAGGATTTTTAAGGTTTTAATAAGCTTTTCTCCAATTCCAAGGCTTGGTTTAGGAACTTTACAATTTTGGACCTCCAAGGGAGCATAAAATAGGTAATGATGAACCCATATAGACAACTAAATGTCATGGTGAAAATTTTTAGTGTAACACTCAGGGGCACTACATATTATGGATTATGGTACAAATGGACAGAGGGAGTGAAGCTTCAAGGCTTCACCAATGCATATTGGGCAGGTATTCCATCATAAATGAAGAGAAAATCAAGGGGAATCTTCAGTATAGGATTAGTAGCATTTTATTGGTACAACAAGAGGCAGATATCAGTTACACTCAATTCAGCCGAGGCAGAGTACATGGAAGATAGTCAGGCTACATGTGAGGCCATCTGATGAGAAAGAGACTTTTTGGTTTGTTTGGTAATCAGAAGGATCCAACGGTAATACATTTTGATAACCATAGTTGCCTAAAACTCTTGGTTAATCCAATATTCCATGACAGGTTCAAGCATATTTACATCTGGTACCACCATCTCAGAGATTATGTTCAGAGATGCATTATGTTGTTGCAGTACAATCCCACGAAGGATCAGGATGCAGATATCTTGATGAAGGCGCTTGCGAAGAGTAGATTCGAATACCATAGAGGCAAGATTGGGGTAGCAGATAATCCCTTTCTTGTTGAGAGGGAGTGTTTAAATTCAACAAGAAAAGTCACCACATACTAGTGTGGGATTATAGGTCACACATGAGTGAGGAATTCAGTGACAAATTAGTGCTAATTTTGGCGTCCAATTTTTAAATAAATTGAAAATAAACTGTAATCTTATCTCATAACAACTTGTAATAGTTAACTAAGTGTGATAGACTTAGTTAGCTCAATAATTTCGAGTTGAGGGTCAAAGAGTAGGCATGTAGAGTGATTCTATTATTTACAGGGTACAGTTGCAGTTGTAGCACTAGTGTGGTGTGCGTGCAATCAGTTAACTCAAATTATTTGAGCTAAAATCAGTTTAACTAGTTCTAACTGATTGATGAGCTACTAGAAGTTCAAGTGAATTAAAATAGATTAAATTCACAAGTAGTGATCTACCAAGTAACTGATGATTCACTATTAATAGCTGCATGCATGTCAATTCTGATAACGACCCAATTGAGACAAAGGTTAAAGGCAAGTGAACTATCCAATTGTATTATTAGTGAATTTCCTGAGCGCAATTATTAAGCCACATGAAGGCCATGATGGATTGCGGAGTCAAGGAAGGTTGGAATTCCTATTTAATAGGAATTATTTTTCCTAGGGATTGCGTGAGCAAGGCAGGCTGAATGTGGGTAGGAAATTGGCTATGCATTGGTCCAATTTTGCCTAGATCAGTGTGAGACAATTGGTAGAGTGTATGAGGTTATTGTGATCACACATGCATTGTATTGTTTCATGGTTCCTTGGTTGATTAAACAATAAAGATGGAGGGGTTTCGAGTAGTTTATTTCCCCAGGAAAATCTTGTGTTGTGTGATTGATTTACTTCTTTCTCTTACTTGCATGTGATTGAGAGATAATGATTTATATTCTGCAAATATTGTAGAAGGATTCAGTATCTTATTTTAGTACATTGCATGATCGGCTTGAATCCTTTGGTGTAATTTCTACATTTAGAATTTCTTCAAGCACTTAGCATGAAAAATGATATAGAAACGTTCTTATGGAATGTTATAGAAATTCCTTGTAGATTAAAATTGCTAATTGTAATTTGCTAAAACAATATACTTGAATATATTCTACCAATTACTGAAACCAATTTAAATGACCACGGAATCGAGAAGCATAAAAGAGAAAAAATTAAATAAACGCATTACACAGTGATTTACTGGGGAAAACCACAGCTAAAAATTCTATTATTTGTATATTGCATTAGTTAGAAAATATGAGAAGATTACAATGATTTTCTCAAGATTGAGAAACATTTGCACTATATCTATCTTTCTCACTACTTCTTAGAGAATCCTAGGCCAATACTTAACCAAATTTTGGCTTTCCCAAGTCCCTATTTCCTTGCGTTGTTTCCTTGGTTAATTAGCCCCTATTAAATAGGGAAATTCCTTGTAACCACCTCCTCCCACATTTGCCCACTTCAACCGACTTTCCCAGGGTAAATATGTGTTGAGGGTCACTATGATATGACTCAACCTCCTAGACGAATTTAAGGAAATGAATTCGACACAACAAGACATAAATGACTTCCCTCAGGTACCACGAGACATTAAGGAGTAACCCAACCCCTACATGTATCCAACCCTTGTCACAACTCAGCCTTTTGCTGACTTAGAGCCCCAGTCACTCCCTTGCTAAGGCCTATAAGGGACTGTGTATTCCCAGTCACTCCCATAATCCTACATTAATGAGACTGTGGAATTATTCTTCTAGTGTTGTGCCAATGACTGCGATAATTAAGGCTATTTTCCAGGGCTGGGGCTAGGCCTCTACCCAGAAAGGTATGAAACTTTCATAACTCATAGAATACATGAAGAAAATGCTTGTAAACCAAAAACTGGAACCATAAATTGAACTGACCATCCCCAAATGGGATTGAAATTATGTCAAACACTAAACCTATAGGTCATGAATGCAAGTATGAACATGAGGGACTGAAAATTTATCTAAATTTTAACAAGAAGGGTCACTACCTTCTCTCATTAGCTATCTTAACATCAATTAGGTCTTGCATTCATTATTTATTTAGTTATGAGTGAAACCATGAAAAGAAACATGACTAAAATTTGTCAGAAAACCATGCTTATAACCAACATATAATTAGGTAAATAAAAATTAGATAACAACCATTAAATCCACATAATAACCAGTAGATTTCCTTACCAAAAGCAAGAAAAACTTAACTTTATTAATCATAGGAAAATATCGATAGGGTTTGAAACTTCCACGTTCCACCCGACCATAGATTAGATGGACCAAATCCCTCTTCATCCAATCACCCCCATGCCATATTCCAAGAATGAATGTGGGATCTTATGGGATAAACCAATCCAAAGACAGCTAAGGGAATAAAGAGGTTAAACCACCTCCACCCTCTCCATATCATGATCACACCAAAACCGATGTCGAGGTCACAAAACTGAACCGAGCTTGGATGCCTTTGAATTTCTTGACCATCCTTGAGGAATTTTCCTATCTCCACCCTCAGGCTTTACCATGTATCCCGCTATTAGTAGTCAAGGGATTACTAGGCCTTTGGGAATTTTCATGAGACCACCTCACCCCAAATTCTGAAACCATTCCGCAATTCAAATCTAAAAAACAAGAACAATCCCATCACACCATGGATATTCAGAAATGGAAGGCTAGGGTAAAATCCATTTTTGAAACTCAACAAAATCCATGCCAATGACGGTAAAAGAACCATATGCCAACATGGACATAACATGCATGTCAAAACTAGCTAGGAAATCACACATGCAATATTTTACCTGCAATTATTCCCACTAAAGTTGCTTGATCCTTGTCTTCCTTTGCTTTTCCTTGTCATTCTTTGCTTTTCCTTTCCTTTCCTTGCTTTTCCATTCCCTTCCTTCCTTACTTTCTTGTTTTCCCCTCTTGGTGCTTTCTCCTCTTTCAAACTAATTCTAACACTAAACTGACAAAAGATGACAAAATATTTCCAACTGCTACTCTAATATCTTCTTATTGATTATGCCTCTAATTTTTTCAATTTTCCATTATTTTCCTTCATTTTCCTCCTCACACGAAACCTATAACTTTTCACCTTCCTTTTCTCCTATTTTCCATTATTTTCATAAATAATGTTCCAAAAATACATTTTTTCCTTTCCAAAGCCTTAGCCATATGCTTTTCCAATTTACCCTTGGCCATAAAACACAACAAGTGATTCCCACTAGGATATTTTTCCCAACATTCATCTCAAAATAAGTGTCCATTTCTGATGGTCTTATTATACCTTTATTAACTTTTATTACATGAAATTTTCACCCGGGGTTGCTGCATCCACATCCAATACTATGAAATCCATATAGGGCCTTCCTCTGACTCTATGCACTACCTATATAATTTGGATGATTATACAACTGATAGTACACTTCCATTGAACTACAATCTTTTTACTCTTTTACTCCAAAAATGGTGAATCACCCCCCATTGTTTACATCATCATCTTGAATCCTATTGGTTCTTATAAAGTTTATTTTCGTTCTACATTTTTATTAAGAGGCCCATTTTAGACATCGAAATTCCCCTAATGTATGTTCATGATTTTTCCAATAGGGAAAATATTTCTTTTTCACTCTTGAAGGCCACCCCCCACATCAAGGACTGGTGGGAAACCTACTGTGAGCGGAAGGAAAAGGGGGAACCCTCATTGTTATCGACCACACCCATTTGGAATTATTTTCGAGATTCCATCAAGGAACAGTACTACCCTGTCGAGAGCTATGATGCATAGTGGCAACATAGGTATCAAGACGTGCATGAGCTGGCGAATATTTTCCATGATCTGTGCACAAATATGGGTATAAATATTCTGAGAAACATATGGTTCTCAAGTACCGTGGTTGTTTTCACAAATATTTTCAATAGGAAATGGAGTTGCTGGACATCTCCTCACTTGGTGCAGCATACCAATATGCTACCAAAATTGAGCAGAAATTCAAGCAGAAGAAGTGAGACTTTTGATTTGTGAACCCAAAGCAGAACAAAGGCACCCCCAAGCCACATAGAAAAGGACAGAGCCCAACCGGGACCCCCCAGGGCAACTCCTTGAAGTCACAATCCAAGGGTGACAAGAAGGAAAAGAAGGACACCGACAAGTGGTGTGAGTTCCATAAAATCCCCAATCACAACATGAATGAATGTCACACAAAGCAGTCGCTGGTGGCAAAGCTGAGAGACTCAAAGAAAAATGCTTGTTCCATTTCTAAGTTGGAACCCCACAAGAGAATCGATAAGCGTAAGTAGGTCATTGACGCAGAACCCACTACTATGGTAGCCACAAAAATTCTCCAAAAGGCAGAACCAGAAGATCCAAAGGAGTGGGAACGCCTCTTTCACTCACATATGTGGGTGAAGAGCTCGCCGCTATAATTCATTGTCTATAGCGAGAGAAAAAAGAACCTCATTTTAGAAGAGGTCGTGGAGCAGTTTGTCCTACCGACCACACCACACTCGTAGTCGTACAACATTGGGTGGCTTCACCAAGGACAAGATCTGTGCGTCAGCCAGCAGTGCCACATTCCCTATACCATCAAGCCCTTCGCAAATGACGCATTATGTGATATAGCTCCTCTTGAAGTTTCTAATGTATTATTAAGCCAACCATACTTGTGGAAGCATCATACCATGTATGAGTCTAGGCCTCACACTATTATTATTTCTTTGGGTAATAAGTTATACAGGATAATGGAGGTAGCCCCACCTATCGACATCTCTTTTATCTTTGCTAGGCAATGAAGTAAGATCATCTCCTAGATCAAGAAATTTGTTTTCTTTCTGATTTGATCTCAAAATAAGGGGAAGATTGTAGCCACATCCATGGCCCCTAGGAAGGGTTCCTCCACGTAGTAGAAGTAGGTCAATACTGTCGTGGAATAATAACGGGACATCTCCTCACCCGTAGGGGTACCCTTGCACTATTAGGTCAAGCATTCGATCTATCTGACTACCGTAGCACCTCTACCCAAAAATTCAATATATCGTCGCTCCATTATGGAAAATTAATAGATGAAGCAAAAAATCCAGGAATTTCTACAAAAAGGGAACATCTGACCAAGTTTCTTACCTTGTAGGTGACCGATTGTACTTGTACAGAAGAAGGATGGGATATGGAGGCTCTACATGATTATCCGGCACTAAAAAAAATCAATGTTAGGAACGGGTATCCAATCCCATGGATTGATGACCCTCTGGATCAAATCAGGGGGTCCAAGTATTTCAGCAAGATCGATCTGAAGTCTGCCTATCACTAGGTTCCAATTGGGCACACAGATGTTTGGAAGACCGCCTTCAAATCCAAGGAAGACTTTTTTGAATGGCTGGTTATACCATTTAGGTTGAAAAATTCCCCTGATACTGTTATGATGCTAATGGATGACATCTTGCGGCCCTTCACTAACTCATTCGTGGTTGTTTATCTGGACAACATATTCATCTTTAGCAAGTTTTTGGAAGAACACTTGCAACATATTCGAAAGGTCCTTCAAACCCTTCGGCAACACAAATTGTGTGTAAACTTGGAGAAATGCACCTTTGGCGTGAGGTAGGTCCAATATCTGGGTTGCATCATAGATGAGCATGGCATGCGTGTGGATTCGACTAAGATCCAAATAATTCGGGATTTTCCAGTCTCGACCACTCTAATTTAACTTTGCAGATTTTTGGGCCTTGCAAATTTTTATCAGAGTTTCATGTTTCGATTATCCCATATCAATTTGCTTTTGAGTTAGATTACTAAGGGCAGGGTGAAAGAAATTTTTTCCTAGTACGAATTACAATAGAAGGCATTCGTAGAGTTGAAGTACCACCTCTGTTTTACACCAGTACTCACATTGCCAGACCTGCAACAACCATTTGAAATTGAGATAGAGGCCTCCGAATATGTTATTGGTGTAGTCCTCACCTAGCACAGGCATCTAGTGGCTTATCATAGTGAGACATTTTCTGATACAATTCATAAGTACCACACCTATGATAAAGAGATGTATTCCATTGTGCAGGTTTTCCAGAAACGGAAGCATTACATTCTGGGGAAGGAGATAGTCATCCAAACCGATCATTGACCTCTTCAGTTTATATAGACACAAGGGAAGTTGTAGAATGATCTCCATCATAAGTGGTCTACATATCTACAACAATTCTACTTGAACATTAAATTCAAAAAGGGAAGCATCAATCATGTTGTAGACTGCCTCAACCAACCCCGATTTGCAGAATTGACTACTGTTCTCAACTCTTGTGGCTATGAGACCTCTAGATGGCCACAAATATACAAAAATGATCCAGAGTTCTTCTCCACATACCAGATGCTAGTATATGGAAAGAAAGTTCCTGATTTCCACCTCCATAATGCATTATTAAGCTACCTGGGCCACCTTTTGGTTCCTTCAGTCGAGTATGCCAAGCTGATTTAGGAGGCACAATAAAGTTGGGTCACAAGACACTTTGGTGTGGAGAAAATTGTGGTTTTACTACAAAAGTAATTTTATTAGCGAAAAATATGACTTGATGTTGGGAAATATATCAGATCCTACACTTCCTGCACCATCGCTAAGCCAACCATTAAGAAGCAAGGCTTGTACACTCCTCTGCCTACTCCTATTTAGCCTTGGGAATCCATCTCCATGGAATATATGTCTGGCCTTCCTTCTACCAAGCACAGTAATGGTTGTGTATTTGTGGTTGTGGAGAGATTTTATAAGATGGATATATTGGTGGCCTATAAGAAGAGCATCACGACAGAGCACACTGCCAAAATCTTCTTTGAATGAGTATGGGTACATTTTGGGTTCTCGTAGACCATTATATTAGATTGGGATAGAAGATTCTTGAGCACATTCTAGTCAAGCCTCTCGACACTATTGGACACCAAGCTCTCCAAGTCGACTGCATTCCATCCCCAGAATGATGGCTAAGCAAAGGTCATCAAGAGGATGATAGTGCACATACTCCACATTTACAATTCCAAGAATCCATGAAATTGGGATGAGAGCCTCCCCTATATGCAACATAGTTATAATAGATCTCTCCATATCTCGATTGGTCGCAGTCCCTTTCAAGTGGGTCTAGGATTTCAACCGTTATGTCTAATCGATGTTTTCATACGACATGATACTACACAGACAAAATCCACACATGTACTGTCTGAGGCTGATAAAGAAACTATATTTATTGAACGTATCCAACATATATTACATCAGGTTCACAACATCCTGGAGAATTCCAATGCCAAGTACAAGCAATGACATGATCAACATCAGTTGCCACATAAGTTTTAGGTGGGCGATAAAGTTTGGTTTCATTTGTAGAAATAACGCCTAACCAGAGCTCATCGGAAGCTCAGCCCACTTTAATATGGGCCTTACACCATTATCAAGGTTGTGGGAGACAATGTTTTTGAGCTCAAAATTCCCCCATTCCTTGGCCTGCACCCAATTTTCTATGTGGACCACCTTCAGCCATACTTTTCACCATTACTGGACACATCAAACATTGCAGAACAACTCACACCAACAAAGGTAAACCCTGACTGCATGTGTTGGCTTTAGGGGTCTTGACCCAGGTTCACACATTAAGGTTTGCCAACAAACCCTTATACTACTGGCCCTTTAGGCAGTGACCTGCTTGTGCAGGTCAAAGTCTCACCCGAAGCAGTATGGTCGGAGGGTGCTAGAACCAGGTTTTTGCACACAGAAAGAGAGCAGGTAAGCCAAGCCACACACATCGCACAGATCTATAAAATAGAGCTACTTCGCAGGCTTAAATAGATAACCAGTGTACACAGTATTACAGATCTAGATCTTAGGTCCGGATCCACGTGCGTTCGGCCAACAAAGATATAAATTACAGTACGCGTAACAGTCCAGATAGCATATATTATAAATAAACACAGAAAATAACACAGATCATTCGTACCTTATCAAATATCTAACACAAAGCACATATTCATATAATAGATAGATCCAGAACCAAATACTAGTAATACTTCTCATATATTATCAGCATATTCTTACATAACCCCAAATCCCACCTAAACACACAGCGAGCAGGGTCCACACACAGCAGGACAAAGGATCTCCGCGCACACAGCCAACAGGAGTCCGACCCAAATACCTGAAACCCAGAACTAACAATCCGCACTTAGCATTAACTTCTATTCATCTTCTACCTATCGACTCAAAAAGACTTACTATTTATACCAATTTAGCTTAGACTTACCATGGTCCGCAAACCGTGGTTTGTGGACTCCTAGTTTTACCAATTTACCTGCTTACAACGTATTGGGGCTTTTATCCACCCTATCACCCCTGCGCTAGACTAAATATAATTAAAATAATACAAAATTGGACCAGATTTCATCAGTGTGGGAGACCCTACTCCAACAGTCCCCCAACACAATCTTGTGACTCGTCTTGAGTCACTGCAATGGTAGAGCCTCCACCTGCGCACATAATTCATTAATATCTGCAATGAGGCGGGGAAGGATGTCAAGACTTTGGTGGGAAACACCTTGGGCAAGTGCGACAAACTTTTGCGACATTTTTCCTTCCGCAGCTGAGGTGAGATTTTCCCGTAGTTGATGGAGGTGTGTTGCTGCTACCTTCGCATCCTGTGAAAGACGGAAGGTCGAAGCAACCCATGGTTTCAGCTATTGACTGATGGTGTCTCTTTGTCAATGAAGTTCTTCGATTTCTTCTTGGATTATATTAATGAACCTGATGCTGACCAATCTTTTTGCTGGCACCAGTGTGGGTAATGTAGCTTCGATGCAGGCCACTGCCTCTTCCTTTTGTTTCAAGTCCTGGTTGAGTTACTGAAGTTTTGGAGCATGTTGTACCATGGTCCAGAGCTGCGTGGTGGACTTGATCAATTGAGTTTCCTGTATGATCTATGATGTAATGGTATCCATAGCATTGGTGACAAGGGTGGTGCATTGCTCGCGGACCTTCGGGGTTGTGTCAGGTTGTAACTCATTCTGCAATATAGTAAATTGTTGTGCCAACACTGTTTTCAGGTCCCGCAACTCTGTTTTGGCTGCCCTGAATGCCACTACTAGGCCGTCCACCTTATCCTGTGTTGACGTCATAGCAGGGAGTTCCTCTGGTAGTTATGTGCAGATTTGGTGAATCACTTTTGTGAGCTCCATTTGCCACGGGATAACGAGAGTGAGGGCAGTGTGCTGTTAATCCATTGTCCGTTCGAGGAAGCTGAGTCGCTAGTTCGTTTGCTGGTCTTGACGATGGATTTATTGTGAGACCGTGGTGTGAAATTTTTGGAGGGCTTCATGGGGGAGCGCAGTCAGGCCCAACTGTATGCTTATGCTAATGGGGAATTGGATACTTAAAAAGGCATTGCCAGTTACAGAACAAACCCAGTCTTCCACTGACACGGGAGAGGAACTAGTAGTTGCCGCGAGAGTATCTTCCTAAACTAGGCTATCTTGAATTGCAGTGGTGTGCAGCTACATATCCTGAATGTTGTTATGAATAGTGGTGAGCGCGACCTGCTATTGGTGCTCTATTGTGGACCAGTTTTCCTCAGCGGTTAGAGTGATGGCACCTATGATTTGCGTGAGGTCACTACTAGTGATAATGAGTGCGGCATCATGGTCCTTGTGCGGAGCACGTGGCTTCTTTCAAGTCCCTATTTCGTATGCTCTTAGCTGCTTTGTGCCATGGCTATCAAGAGTATTACCTTCATCTAGACTGAGCGCAATTTGTGACCTCGTTGCATCTTCGGTTTTAACAGTCTCTAGTAGCTGCGTAGTGCCTTTCGCGAATGTGGTGGGGCTGTTCGGTTGGCTCTCCTGAGTAAGTGGTTCTACATTTGGCCTGGTGGCCCTCCTGGTGCTATGCCATACAGGAATCTAGCACTCCAAGATTTTGTCAATCACTTCGTCTTTGGGTGTTACTTCCATAGTGGTTATAGGTTTACTAATTGGTATATAATGGATACCTACTGTCAGGAGATGGGGAGCAAGGTGGGAGAGTATGAGTAAGATGGTATAAAGGATTATGCAATATACAAAATAGGTAGGCAATTTATATACATGATACTGGCCAACAGAGCTACCAGTCCGTTCTTGTGGACAACGCTCATGGGTAACTAACGATAATGGTGTTCCTACTTGGGGCATGCCATTGGATGAATGGTAAAAAATATTCTGTAATATTTTCATTAATTTCCATTTGGTTGTGCTTATCAACGGTAAATTGTCCTTGTTATCAGAGTCCCTTGTTCCAACAGCTATTTTTCGTAACTTCTGTGTAGTGGTCGTGTCTGCCATGTTCTGCCCCTGCCCCCCCAACATAATCTTGTTTCGTAGGGGCAGCTGAACTAGGGAGGGCTGATTTATGGCAGGTTGGTTGAGCTTTTTCCACAGGGAGGCACGCAGCTTGGTCATCCAGGACACATACTGCCAAACCAGCTTTCGGACATACTGAGTGTACCCAATGGTCGCACTGATATGTTCCTTCTGTCAGATATTAGTATTGTTTTCGGCCTCGGCCTAATTTGTGGGGGGGTATGTTTCTAAGTCCTCGTTGCGCAGCCCCACTGGCCCTACAAATTCCTCCTTCAGTGTATCCCTGTAAGGGCTTTGCTGGAGTCCCTTTTCTACGTACCTGCGGTCTTGTCTTCATCGAGGCCTTCACACTCCAACGAGGTATGGTCTTGCACATCCGTTGGCACTTCAAATCGCAGGACCATCATATCCCAACATTCTTCCCATTCATGGACGGTTTCCTTATGTAGCTCCCATCATTGTACCGGCGCACCGCGTAGTGCCTGTTCAAGGGCTTCCAACCAGCGCTCTCGCGGAACCTCTGTTGGTGAGGTAAATCCCCTCTATGGACAGAGGCGATCCCACTAGCCCTAGAGTGGGTCTAGCCACAAATAAGACACGCTATGACATCAATTCTTAGATAACAAATGGACAAAGACTTGATAGGTAACTCATCGTAAGTCCTACATTGTTGTGTCGTCAGGAAGAATGGCTACCTCTCGCTCCTGGGTCGACAGGTCACGATCCGCTCGTTCTCACGCCTAGATACCTACACATACACAAGAAATGAAGACAATACACAACATACTATTCACATCTACAGCTATCAGTCAGTCGAAGAAGACTAAATCTAATGCATCAAATATACATAACACAAAGATAGAATCAAGATCATAGTCGAGTATATTAATTTAAATAAGGAAGAGTACAACCAGGCTTCGACGTTGCGATCTCCTCCAGCAGGGTTCCAACGAAGCACGTCTCACAAAGCTCGTCGGGGATTCATAAGGGGCTCTCTCTATGGGATCATCCTTGGTTCAACTTTCTCTATAGCAATTACTCAGCTATAATGTCTCTTCTCCGAGTTCAGCTTCTTGGCTATATGTTCAGCTCTGTTTTAGCTAGCTTGTGTAAAATGAGAAGGCTGGTTTATATAGAGGGAGAAGGAGAGGTTAAGATCCCTATAATCATGCGGGGAAGTCCTATCCTCTTAGAATCTTCCTTCAACTATTTCCTAAAGGCAGAGATCTATGGCTTATCGAGTTTAACCACTTGCAATGAGTCATTCTTGAGGTGGTTAAAGGAAACTTCCACCTCCAATTTGTTAAAAAACATTCCAAAAAATGCTGGTGCGGGCTTAACACAGGGACAGAGTGCCAGCTGGCGTGGCCTCTAGTGCAAACTTTCCCTATTGGCGTGAGGGATGAACTAGGTACCCGTGCCAATGCCAAAACATAGGTTTTTAAGTGTTTTATGAGGAAACGTTCAATAGGAAGAATCATGCCCTTATGTAGAAGGATGCAAAGAATGTATTTGCAGAGTTTGACACTGCTCACAAGTCATAGGAAAGACCCTCCAATATGCGGGGTGAGGGATTGTAGGGATGGTGACAAAATGTTGTGTAAAGCATGAGGTCCGAGAGAGAGGGAGGGGTGAAATGCTTTATGAGAACACGTTCGACCAAAACACTGCTGTTGGAAAACCTGCAAGTACAAATACAACTGATACATCTAATATATGACATGTGCATGGGCGCAGCCATCCATAATAGAGTACATAAACAATGAGATCCGAGGTATGGACACAACCATCCAGTAGTAGGGATCAATAAATAGACTCAGGTATGGTCGCAGCCATCCAATCAAAAGAGTCATATAATAAGTCATAATAATCCACAAAGAACCCACAGTCTGGATTTCATCAGAAAAAACCTAGGTTCTTGCGCTCCATCTCGACCCAAACATAGTACAAATTCGAGCATGTGAATATGTGAGTTGCAGTCAAACATGCAAGAACATCGTCTGATTACTAGCCAATGATGAAAGTTGTTAACAGACGCGAGAGAAACCACTAATAATGATAATGGCTATCAAGGTACAAAAGGTACAATCCACGACATGTGAACAGTAATCTTACATCGAACACCCGTAGAATCAGTCGATCGAAGGCCAATAATGAAAACCTTGTGTCGAATGCAAATAACCCACCATTGAGGCATGCAGGCTCCAAGGTACCTAAAGGGAGTATCTAGACCAGCTTCCTGGATAATGAGCTAGAGTCGACATGAAGTGAACTTGATCGAAGGTGGGCCATAATGTTTCCCACATCATTGACACCAGGCAGAGGGATATGATGTTTGTGAATCAAGACCAACAGAGAATCAGAGGGAGGTTGAAAACTGCAGAGGCAAACTTCTCTTGAAAATTTCGGCGGCACGTCACTGGATTTGGCAGTATTTGACATCAAGGGATCTGAGGTCATGGTGACATGGCAAAGAACAGATGAGTGGTCAGAAGAGATTACCGAAACCCATGGAGGAAAGAAGATAACGAGATGAGATGTCCCCAACCCGACATGAATGCATACAAGTGCCATGTTCAAGAGTGACATACTGCCAACACGACTACAATCTTGGTTCCATTTTTCCCCACCATTTCTGGCGAGCACCCCAGTTATTTTTGAAAACAAACTTGAAGGGGATAGCATATGCTTGGGATGTAAGTTTTTCCTTTGGAAAAATCCAACCTAGTACATTTTACGAGCCCTAGGAAGGAGGAAGGAAGTTAACGTCATGACGACGGATTCCGATGTCATCAGTTTTTAACGAGTCTGACAAAGGAAGAACTCAGAATCTTTTCATATTTATAGATTTTGAAAATAAGGTGGAAAGGAAAACTCTAGCAAGGCCCTTTTCGTAAATATTCCCTCAGATCTGGAAAGGTAGAAAACTGTGTCTGAGAGAACCTCTTAGTCACGATCGGCTAAGGTATTCCTTTTTCGTAAATAATCTATCCCAGACCGAAAAAGGGGTAAACGTATACTGGGTAGATATCATTTCGCAACCAATTTAACGAGCTCAAAAAAACAAGCGACTCCCAGATCTTTTCAGTTTTCGAGAGTCAGAAAAGCATTGAAAGGTGACTCCAGTAGTGACTTTTTCGTGTTTTTACCGAGTCTAAAAAAGTATAAAATACAACTTGTTTCTTCATCATAACCACGTGAAAAACCTGTCGCTGCACAAAAAGATGCGTGTAAAACGTATTCCTCGAAAATAATATGAAAATATATTGAAAAATATGTTTTAAAACCTATTTTAGGACTTTTGAAAAGTTATAAAAGACCATAAATGGTAAAAATTATTTACTTTTCACTTTTACCTCTTTGCAGAGCAACAGTGACCCATTTCTCTTGCGATCTTTAGGCGACGATTGTGGACAATCCAGTGGACAAATTCGAATTTCGTTTGTTTCAGGTAAGAGACGATTCCATTGGCCATCTTTTAAGCTATATTTTATTGCATTTAGTTGTCATTTGGGATCCCTTGGGGGAGGATTGGCAAAATCTAGGGCTCTGCAGTTGGTGCATATTTCCGGCACGGACCCACGCCAATCGACCCTATTTTACACAGGGGTCATGCCAGGTGGAGCGAATGTTAGCCAAACAGTTGTGCCAACCGCGCAACCCAAAATCCGCTTTAAATTTAAGAAAATGCAGCCAGTTGTTTGCAAATTTAAACACCCAAGGGGATTTATAATGTTCCTATGATCATTTCATGCAGGTACAAAGCATAAAAAGATGGTAATCGAGTGGAAGGAGAGAGAGCACAACGAAGAGGATGAACAAGAAATGGAAAATGAATAATGCATGAATTCCCTCAGGAATTGTGGGCTCAAAAAGTTCTTTATGACACCGTGTCTTCGGGCTCAGCTCGAATTGCTTTAGTATCTCATCAGCATTTGGGACGAATATCAGGATAAGTTCATACTTCGGGACTGAGAGCTTGAGCTCGAAGTATCCGATGTATATTTCATCATTGGACTGTCGCGTAGGGGTGCAGTTCCTATTCTGACTCATACCCGGCCTTTTGGGGAAAGCATGACAATGGTAATGAACAGGGTGTGCCCATGGGCACGAAAAGGAACATGGAGCGGTAAAGTGGATATCTAGACTGTCCTTGATCTAGCATTGAGAGTAGTGCTACACACTATCACGCGGGCCGCGAGATTGTAGGCACCGCATGAGGCCACAAAGACACAATTACTTCTTGCTTCAGAGTGTATGAACCCAACCATCTTTAACTGGGCCGAGGTTGTAACCTTGAACATCAAACGACAAATCACCAAATGCAAGAAGACCAAACTAAAGCAGTTTGGGTATGGGTCGATTCCGGTATCGTTCTTCTTGGAACAATTACCCATATTTCAGCGCCAAGAGGCTATATTCCTGGAGCCACCACTGAGAGAGGCATGGATGGCCCGATGGGCGGCACTGATGCCCAGAGCAGGGGATGGCCAGTAGATGTTTTGGAGGCCAGATTTTTTTGATTGGCTCCAACGACAGCTGATTGTCGTGGAGGAATGGCCCTATTCTAGTACAGACTTCACCAGAGACCCAGACCTCCCACTCCTAAAGGGAGCGGATTGGGACGAAGAACTTGGTCACACTCATTTTTTTTTATAAGTTTTATAATCTTTTGGTATATATGCATGTTCTAACAGTTAATCTCATAGATGCAGATGTTGGCCCAGAGCGTACTACTGGTATGTCTCCAATAGCGAGGCAGACTCCTCGTGACTTCGATCCTCAGGGTGAGGGCATTGACGAGGAGTTAGTCCAGAACCTAGAGGGAATCACCTGTGGGGTCCCAGATTATGCCCTTTTTGATGACGTACCTCGAGCCTACTAGAGGCACACTGTAGGAGTGAAAAGTCGTATCCACTGCTTGCTGAGGCGGTTGGTATGGGCGGTGACGTGCTATCATGAGCACCATGCCGACTAGGCACTTAGGCTTTATTTCTGCACATTTTGGAGAGACATGTTGTCTCATGATGTAACCGAAACAGACATATATTATTTTTTGTGGGTTTTATGATGCACACGGCTTGTAAACAAACGATATATATATGTATATATATATGTACATATATATATATACACATCTATTTTCTACATGGGTCTATGTACATATGATGATGTTTTTATAAATTGTGCAAATGTATATCTAGCACCATGTTAGCTATTACATCTGTTAATGTGTTCATTCGTCTTGGTATATGTTGATATGTAATGAAATAAAAATGTCTTTCAAGTAAACGAATATGCAAATACAATCTCAAAATTCATGGGTTCCGAACCGAATAATGACCGTTTAGTTGAAGAACAACAAGTTGTGAATCCAACTTGACAAGCAATGTGCATATGCTGAGGTTGATTGCCTCTGTTAATAGTTCCAAAACTACCCTATATTCAACGACATTGTTTGTGGCTGGTCCCAAACAAATACCTTGTAATTTAATCAACTCACTGACAGGATCATAAATTACCCAGGCTGCCGAAGACAAGTTCTTGGTACTGCGAGAAGCACCATCCGCGAAACCGACATAAGGGGAAATAGACATCTGCATAGCAAACAAAACCCAATAAGCAGAAAAAATCTCACAAAGCACATCAAACCAAATCATGCACACAAAATGAAAACAATCACCTATGTACACATATCACGCGTGAATGATTCAAGCATAATATTTTTTTAGATACAACCCATTTCTGGGCTGCGATAAAGGACAACCTTCATAGTCAATAAGCTCATAAGCCCCATTCTGTAACACACATTTGACAATGTAGGGCCCATGCCACATGGGTTGGAATTTTCCTGCCCCCAGCTTGTCGTGAGCTTGGTCGTATAGAAGAATGAGATTGCCTTCAATGAAAGAATGAGGAGAAACTGATTGGTCAAAATGGGCTTTAACTCACTTCTTCTATGCTTCGATAACCAAGGCAGCTAAGTGACGAGTTTCATCCAATCTCTCTAAATAGAGGAGACTTTCTTCTTCAGGCGAAGTATCAGGCATTAATTCCACAGCTAATTTAAGCGAAGGGATTTCACATTCAATCGGAAGCGTGGCTTCCAGACCGTATCCCAATTGAAATGGGGTAAACCCGATTGCGTTTTTTATCGATGTTCGGTAAGCCCATAGAGCTCAGAACAACATGAGATGCCAGTTTGATTTGTGGATCCTGATTGTGCCTTGAAGCATTGTAACAAGGACCTTGTTTACAGCTTCAACTTGGCCATTAGCTTGAGGATAGTAAGGCGTTAAGCTGTCGTGATGCAGACCCAACTTAGATGTCAGCTCTGCCATCATATAATCCCAAAAATGAGAACCATGGTCGGTGATGATGGCTTGAGGGATGCCAAACCGAGCAATAATGTGATTGAATATGAACTGTGCCACTGTCTTACCGTCCGCAGCCAGTGTAGGCATCGCTTCAGCCCATTTCGTGAAATAATCGACATCAATGAATTTCGTGCCGAAGTAGCGCACCCACTAGGGGCATAACCAGACATGTGACCACCACAGGCACCACTGTGGTAGTCATTTAAAAATTTCTCAGCCTCCTCAAGGGTCAGACATCGGCGGAGCACGAAATCGACTCCGACACGATAAAGGGTATCTCCAACAATACGATAGGGTTGTGATTGATGCCAAATGCGGCGTCGGGCATATTTTCTTAGCTCAGACCTGAAAGTAGACGTTTGGAGGTACACGATGATATCACCGTACCATGGATCAAGGGTGCTGATCAGGAACAAAGTTTCATCTGGAATGTGATCTTCAAAGGAAGAAGGAGTAGAGTCGGCGGGGAGAGAACAAATTAAATCAGCGAAAACAAGTGATTTCTTAGATTTGGTGGTAGTAAACTCCAAATAAAAATCTTAGAGGATGAAGAAACACTTCGAGTATTTTCCCCCTAGCAACTTCTGTGACAGAATATAAGTCATGGGGTTACAATTATAAATCATAGTCACTGTGCATAAAAGGACGTAGTGACAAAAACATTGGAAAGCCTAGACTGCAGCCAACGCTAACTTCTCGACATGTGCATAACGTGTTTTGGGGTCGAGAAGGTTCCGAGATAGGTATTAAATGACATTTTCGTTACCGTCATCATCATCTTAGACCAATACCATGGCGATCGTACTGAAGGCGACAACTAGGTAGAGGGTGAAATCACGATGGTAATTTGGAGGACGCAATAGAGGAGTGTTGACAAGAAACATCTTAAGTCTATCAAAATTCTGCTGGGCAATCTCATTCCAACAGAAAGGGATGTCCTTCTTTAAAATTCGTGTAAATCCTTTGGCTACTTCGACGTAGTTTGGGATGAAACGACGTAGGAAATTTTCTTTCCCTTGAAGACTCTGGAGCTGATGTAACAAGGACGAACAGGGGAGATTAACAATAGCCTCAACCTTAAGAGGGTCAAGGCGAATTCCATATTTAGATACGATAAACCCTAAGAGTCTACTGGAGTCGACGTAGAAGACACATTTATGCGGATTAAGCCTAATATGGTAGCCTCTACAACGAAGAAATATTTGATGAAGATGTTCCGGGTGGTCCTTCCGCGCAGCTGAATGAGCCGGAAGGTCATCCAAGTATGGTTGGACAATATGTTGAATATCATGAAAATAATAGGACATCGCGTGATGGAACGTAGCTCCCGTATTATTCAAGTCGAAGGGGAGTTTCCTATATGCGAATGTCCCCCATGGACAGATAAAAGAGGTCTTGTGTTGATCCGACGGGAGAATGTTAATCTGGTTATAGCCAAAAAAACTGTCCATAAGGGAGAATATTTCACTCCCCGTGCAATCGTCAATGATCTAATCGATAAACAGGGTGGGATAGTTATCCCTAGGATAGGCCCGATTGATATTGCGATAATCAACACAAACACGAATGGTGCCTTGTTTCTTATCCACAGGAAATATATTAGAAATCTATTCAGTCAAGGGAATCGGATAAATGAAACCCGCTTTAAGAAGTTTCTCAACTGACTTTTCGAGGATGCACGGGATGAAGACGCTGGCGGATAGGCTTCACACCTGGGTAGGTGGGAATCTCATGCACCACAATATTGGGGTCGATTCTAGGCATTTCTTCGTAAGACTAGGCGAAAACATCGGAGAATTCGCGAAAGAGACTAGTGTACACTTGAACTTCCTCAGAAGAGCAAGTGAATCCCACATGGATGTTCTCGACGATCCCCGGTTTAACGAAAATTTCGATAGGCATCGTTTGAGTAATGTTCCCCAAGTTACCTTCCGCAAAGACTTCATGAGTCAAAATAGGCGTCTGAAGTGGCGGAGAAGGAACTTGGGATGCGAAATGCTCAAGACAGTCAGACATGGCCCTGAGGCAGGGCATAAACGAGGAATGATGATGCCCATCGATCCATGGTAGATCCTCGAGAGACATGGTTTCCATGATAGCCTCGTTGGATGGAAACACTTATTTCAAAGGATCTAGCGAATCTGCATCGCCGAGCGAGGGGGATTGAGAATACACGTCGAGGGACATGCTAAAAGGAGAAGATTTAGGAGGGGGAGAATCAGATGCAGTTGTAAGCTCACAATAATTGATCTCGATTGGACTAAGAGGCATTGAATCTCCAAATGAATCAACCTGTTCAGGTGAAGGGATGATTCAAGGGTCATTTGACCGAGAGATCATATTGACTTGAACAGTATTTGGTGGTGGAAAGGGAAAAATACCCATGAGAGTGGGATCTTTGAAAAGACCCGGACCTATGCTACCAGGGGGATTAGGAATCTAATCCATGTATGGTACGTTGTTCTCAAAAGACAAGGTAAATAATGACAACAGATCGACAGTAATAATTTTTCCCTCATGCGGAAAATTTAGAAGTCGAAAGAGGGTGGAAAAAACACACAGCATGGCGTGAGTCCAACTGCGACCGAGTAGAATATTATAATTGAGCTTAGCGTCAACAAATTCTACTTTAATCTTGACCGTCTTTCCTTGTAACATGATCGGTAAGCTAGCGAGAACACCCAAGGGTTTTGATTCCCTTCCATAGAATGCCTCAAGGGAATTAGGTGACGAATTCAGGGTTGGAGAGCCAATAGCCTTCCAGCAAGTAGATGACATGACGCAGGTAGATGCACCCTCGTCCACTACGGCTCTATGGATGTTGAGACCGTTGATACCGAATTGTATAACAAGTGCAATCTGGTGCGGAATTTGGGGGACGAAATTCTCTAAATCAAAGGAGAGAAGGCTAGAATTAGGAGGGTGAATCCCGTCGATCGCAGATAATAATGCTTTCCATTGATACAGACAACTCTGGAGTACTTCTAACATTGACATCGCGGAAGGTTCCTGTGCCAAATCCTCAAAAATACTGTAATGCTGAGCAACACGGGCGTTAGGATTATAAGAACATTTCTGGAGAACACCTTTAGAAGGTGGTCATATAACAGATTCAGCACTGGGATTTTCAATTTCAAGGGGAGCAGAGGTAGGTGGGGGAGGAGGACCATCAACGACCTCTTTCCCGGCTGCCTGGCATGATTTGGCATAATCCTTCGACCAAGTAGCGATGGAAACGGGTGTAGAACCATTCATCATGAGAACTTGAGAGCCAAATGGTGCAGATGGTGTCGATTGATCGACCATCTGGGTCTGTTGAGATGGGAAAGGTTCTTTAAGGACTGTTAGAGTTCCCTTAGCACCTTTGAGTAGTTTACTAACCTCGGATTGTCGTGGAAAATCCTTGGTATAGTGATCTTCTTCACAAATCAGGTAGGGATACTTCGGTTTTCACTGTGAACCATCATCAGCACGAGGTTTAGATGATTCCAGCTTTGGGGCATCAGATTTGGCCTTGCCTTTGCCCTTATTTTTCCCTTTGGAAGTATTTTCCGCAGGATTGGCCTGACCGACATTGACCTCCGAGGTCTTACCAGAATCTAGGGTAACCTGAGGAGCAGAATTATTGGAAGAATTCGATTTCTACTTCCCATTGGAAGACTTGCGTGAAGTCTGAGATACAGAACCAATAACGTCGTCGACTGACGGGGTAGCCAGCACCTTAGAGGTCCCAGGCCGTGGAGCTTCAGTCAAGATGTCATACAAAATTCCCGATTGGGAGTACACTAAATTGAGGTACTGGGAACGATCAATGGCTTTCTCCTCGGTTACACATGCCCCCATGGTGATATCTTTCGCAATCTGATTGAAAAAAGGGTAGTGAACTAATGAGTAAGAAGCTGATCAAGAATTTATAACTTGATCAGGCGACGACGCCGTCTCCATTCATGAATATGGTCCAAGATATGGGTAGCCTAGTCCTATTTCAAGGATGTCAGGAGATGCGTCCTGGCTTTGTAATGAACCGGTAACTGGCAATGAGTCAGGAATGTCATAGCGAGAGTGTTGAAATCTTGAAAAATTCCACGAGGCAATTCGATATACCACTTAGAAACAACACCGGAAAGAGTGCGCTGGAAAAGACGAAATCAAACAGAGTCATCCACCCAAGAATTTGAAGAACACCATAAATGATATGTCATGATGTGTGCTTGGGGGTCTTCTCCAGATTTTCCCTCAAACTTGGGACAATCACCCCTTATCTTCGTCGGAACTGGAGGCCAATATGGATTATGGAGAATCGGATCATTGGTCAATTTGGACACATCTGGTAACTCCAACGTGGCGAGAAAAGGTAATTGAGGGTTAAAAGGCATAGCAAGTCCCCGGTAAGGACCTGTACCCATACTCCATCTAGGTTTAGCATAACTCTGCCCCCATTGGTTCTGTCCTGGGGGATTCTAACCATAGTGGGTATAAGCCGGATAATTCGGTTGATATGGCAGCTGAAAACTAGGATACGGGGGTTGATAACCAGGATACTGATTCTGAGTATACGTGGGTCCTGATTGAGCAGTGTAAGGATTTTTCTGCGGAGTCTGACTATAGCCTGGCTGTTGAGGGTGATAGCCAGAACCTTGAGGCAGGTTGTAAACTGGTCGAGATTGACCTTGAGGGTAATAGCCGCCTTGGGGTCAAACGGGCTACTAATAAGTAGGGCCCTGCTGAGTTGAACAAGTCAGGCACACAGGTGGATTCAGCAGTGGTATAGAATAGATCAGTTTCTGAGCAGGGTTAATAGGCTATGCAGGTTGTCCTAGTTGAACAGGTTGACCTGGCTGATGGGGGCCACCAGGTTGCCCCTACTGAGCAGGTTGGCCTGATGGTGGCGGTGGGCCAGGTTGTGCCTGATAACCAGGTTTACCTATGACAGGACCATAAGATGGCCCTAGCTATGCAACATTTTGACCAATTGGAAAATAAGGCTGATGTGGTTTCACCAAAGGTTTAGATGGATGGGTTTGCCGCCCAGGACCGTATGATGGTCTAGGTCGATACCCCAGTTGCCCTACCGGTCCTTGAGGTTTCCCTGGCTGGACCACAGGGTGAAGCTGTAAAGGTTGACCTTGAGGATTGTAAGGCTACCCTTGCGGGCCGTAAAATAATCCCTGCTAGACCAAAGGTTGTCCCTGTAAGGGTTGTCCTTGCGGGTCGTACACATACCCTTGCTGGGCCGAAGGTTGTCCCTGGAAGGGTTGCCCTTGTGGGCCAGAAACATATCCCTGCTAAACCAAAGGTTGTCCCTGGAAGGGCTGTCCTTGTCGGTTAGAAGGTTGCACAGGCAAGGTAGGTATAAAACCATTAATGTACAGATAAGCCTCAGGAGCAGGCAAATAGATGGGGTTGCTATGCTCATCATATTGAAATGGAAGTGAATAGATTAGGGTACCATCTGCTCCATAATGAGAAAAATAAGGACGATTAAGATCCTAAGAGGACTGATCAACCTGGGATTTTGGTGGCTATAAAGTCATCCGATACTCCTCAACTGAAATGTCGTCATAGACGGACATAACGATCGAAGTCTCTACCGAAGTAGAAACTCCTGAAGGATGAGCGGTGATGACTGGCGTTGATGCGACCACATAGACAATAGGTGTTGGTGAGGTAAATCCCCTCCGCAGACAAAGGCAATCCCTACTAGCCCAGATCGGGTCTAGCAACAACCGAGTCATGCTAAGACGCAAGTTCCTAATTGCAAAAGACCAAGATGTGACAAGAGGCCTACCTTAAGTCCTACACTCCTGTCGTTTGTGGAGAAGATGGTGCTTCCATCCCTTGCTTTGGCAGATCACAATTCTCCCGCTCGACGTGATCGAACACCTGCATCTACAAGAAGAAACAACAAACACACAAGCGTAAAACCTAATACATGCAATTATGTATCAGTCAGAGAAGATACAACTCATAACATAAAACATAAACATCTGAGTGGAACCATAATCGAAGTCACTTATTATTAATCAGAAAAAAGAAAGATATAACCTGATCTTTGACGCTGGATCTTCCTTCGGCGGGTCGACAGAGGAGTACGTCTCGGTAAAGCTCGTCGGGAAAAGGACAAGTCTCTCTCTCTTCGGTTGTCTGACGATAATCTCCTTACTATTGATTCAGCTCTATTCAGGCTAGCTTGCAAAGGGAAAATGACAAGCTTATATAGATGGTGGAAGGGGAGTTGGGATCCCTACAATGGTGGGATTGGCCCTATCCTCAAGGAAGCTTCCATGATAGGTGGAAAACCACTCCCCCTAAATGGAGATCCGGAGCCAAACCCCCCAACTCATTTTAGAGACTCGTTCAGGAGTTGGTTGGAATCAAACTTCCACCATTTATTTTTAAAAAACACTCCTTATTAAGCCTGGCATGGGTAACACACTTGGACAGAACGCCAGTTGGTGCGCTCTCTTTGGCGGATTTCCCCCATTGGCGCGAGGGATGAACTGGCTAGTCGCGCCAAGGCTAAAAAGGCTATTTTTAGGGCTTTTCACAGGAAATTGTCTTCAGGGGAATGATTTTCCTTTTCAAGGGGGATGCCATGAAAGTGGTTTCAGGTCATGTCACTACTCACAGGTCACAGAATAAGCCCTCCAATGTGCCGGATGGGGGATTGCAGGGACGGTGAAAAATTACTGTGTAACAGATGCCTCCTAAAGCATGAGGCCCGAAAGAGAGAGAGGGGTGAAATGCTTTACGAGAACGCGCCCAACTAAAAACACTGTTGTTGGAAAACCTGCATAGGCAAGTACAAATGATATCTCAAATACATGATATATGTGGCATCGGCACAGCCATCCATAACAGAGTATACAATAATCAATATCCAAGGCATGGACGCAGCCATCCAGTAAGGATTGATAAATAGACTCAGGTATGGTCGTAGCCATCCAATCAGTGAGTCATGTAACCAATCATAATAATCCAAAAAATCATAGCCTAGATTCTAACAGACAAAATCCAGGGTCTTGTACTCCATCTCGACCCGAACAAAGTACAATTTCAAGCATGTGAATAAGTGAGCTGAAGTCGAACATGCAAGAACATCGTCTGATTAACAGCCAATGATGAAAGCTATTAACAGACGCGAGAGGAACCACCAATAATGACAATGGCCCTCAAGGTAATATAGGTACAATCCACGGAGTGTGAACAGTGAGATGGCATCGAACACCCACAGAATCATCCGATCAAAGGTCAATGATGAAAACCTTGCGTCGAATGCGAAGAACCTACAATTGAGGCATGCAGGCTCCAAGGTACCGGAAGGGAGTATCTAGATCAGCTTCCTGGATAATGAGCTAAAGTTGACAGGAAGTAACCTTGATCAAAGGTGGGCCATAGTGTTTCCCACATCATCGACATGAGACAAAGGAAAAAAAATGTTCGTGAATCAAGACCAGATGAGAATCAGAGGAAGGTTGAAACTTGCAGAGGTCAACTTCTCTTGAACATATTGGCGGCACGACAATGGATTTGGCAGTATTTGACGTCAAAATATCAGAGGTCATGATGATGAGGAAAAGAGCAGATGAGAGGTCAAAAAGGATTACCCAAACCCATGGAGGCAAACAGAGAGTGAGATGAGATGTCCCCAACCCGACATGAATGTAGACAAGTGCCATCTTCAAGAGCGACATACTGCCGACACGACGACGATACTGGTTCCATTTTTCCCCACCACTTCTGGCGATTACCCCAATTATTTTTTAGAACAAGCTTGAAGGGGATAGCATATGCTTGTAATATGAGTTCGTCTTTCGGACGAATCCATCCTAGTACATTTAATGAGCCCTAGGAAGGAGAAACTCGAATATCATCATTACGATTGAATCCGATGTCATTAGGGTTTAATGAGTCTGAAAAAGGAATAAATTGGCATCTTTTCATGTTTAGAGAGTTTGAAAAGACAGTGGAAAAGTAAACTCCAACAATCCCTTTTCGTAAATAGTTCCTCAGATCCGAAAAGGTAGAAAACTATGTCTGAGAAAGCCTCCTAGTCGCGATAGGCTATGGTATTCCTTTTTCGTAAATAATCTATCCCAGCCCGAAAAAGGGGTAAACGTATATTGGGTAGATGTTGTTTCACAGCCAATTTAATGATATCAAAACGACAAGCGACTCGGAAATATTTTCATTTTTAGAGAGTCAGAAAAGAGCTGAAAGATGAATCCTCCTGGAGGAACGAGTGGTATAAAGGGTAGCAACTAGTTCTGGTAATGATGGAACTGCTCAGAACAAATCAAGGTCGAGAAGCTAGCTAACAAGACCACTCATCGCAGTGGTTCCTCAGGAACGGGTAAAACAACCAAGTGAAGGCATATAATCGGCCAAGTAGATAATGACGATGGAGTGAGAAAACCAAGGCTCATCTGGCAAAAACAAGATGATAAAATGGCAATCACACGAGGTAAAATGGGAATGGTTTCATTTTTACTCAAGCTTGAAATCAGGAAACTCTGCTTGAAGTTGGTTTCATTTTTACACAAGTTTGAAACAAAGATAAACTATGCTTGAAACCGATTTCATTTTTACACAAGCTTGAAACAGAAACAAACTATGCTTGAAAATTTTAAGCATGCCCCCAGCATGGTGACTCGATTCGAGGTACATGCCCACCAAGCTTCGATCCATATGAAAGGTAGATGGAGTGAAGGTTCAAATTACGAGATCAAGAGAAAGACTCGACTGGGATTTTACTAGATCTAAACAAAGACTCAAATTGAATAGGAAAGTGTTTCATTATTTTAACGAGGTTGACACATTAAAATAACTATCCTCAAGACACCTTGTTTCATGGTTTAAGGAGCTTGGCACAAGACAAGGAACTGTGCTCTGACAACCTTGTTTCATTTTTTAAGGAGCTTGACACAAGAAAACGAACTGTGCTCCGACAACCTTGTTTCATTTTTTAAGGAGCTTGACACAAGAAAACGAATTGTGCTCCAACAACCTTGTTTCATTTTTTAAGGAGCTTGACACAAGAAAACGAACTGTGCTCCGAAGAGCTTATTTCATTTTTTAAGGAGCTTGACACAAGAAAATGAACTGTGCTCCAACGATTTTGTTTCATTTTTTAAGGAGCTTGACACAAGAAAACGAACTGTGCTCCGACAACCTTGTTTCATTTTTTAAGGAGCTTGACACAAGAAAACGAACTGTGCTCCGAAGAGCTTGTTTCATTTTTTAAGGAGCTTGACACAAGAAAATGAACCATACTCCGAAGACAACTCATCATGGTGAATAAGAAGTCATGGCTTCTAAGAGTTCCCAGTCCGACGGAAATACAACATCTTGGAATTCTGGACCCAATGCCCCCAGCACTTGATGCACAACGACACTATCACTGAATACAGGCATAGGGTAGGTAGCCACATAGTTGATCTGCGGTGGGGCAGATACAACGGGTGGATAAAAACCAGGAAGGGATGATGGCGGGCTAGTTGCCACATCAGGACCGAAGAACGAAAGTTGATCAATGGTCATGATCCGTCTTTCATGTGGAAAACAGACCACATGAAAAAGAGAGGAGACGAGCGCTCCCATGGCATAGGTGTAATTGTTCCCAAGAGAATATTGAAATCCAAGGGGCTTGGAACAACCATCACGTCCATATGGGCGGTTTTACCTCCCAAAGTAACAGGTAACCGTGGAAGGATCCCTAACGGTTGACTAGTTCTTTTGTTAAATGCCAGCAGATTCCGCGTAACAGGCACAAGTGGTGCTGAATCGAAAGCTTTCCAAGTAGTTGAGGATAAAATACTAACAGATATGCCTTCTTCTATAACAGTTCTAGGTACGACCAGACCAGAGGTTTGTACCGTTATCTCAAAAGGCACATAAGACGGAAGGTGGTATCCTACAAATTGACTCCAGTCAAAGGAAGTGACCAAACTACTCGAAGGGGCTACCATCGAATTGAGATGGTCTTCCCCTAGTGTTACGGAAGAAGAAGGAGCATCCTCCACGACCTCCATCTCGAAGGTGGGAGGAGTATCCTCCGGGACCTCCATCACGGGAGACGGAGGAGCGGCTTCTTGAGGTATGGGGGTAGGAGAATATTTCTCCAAATCCGAGGAATATGAAGAAACAAGAAGAACCTGAGGGATGTGAGATCCAATCTCAACGGAAAAGACCTAGTGCACTGCAGACGGGGTCAGCTCAATCGATCCCACAACCAATGGTTGGTCGGGGATGGATTCCTGAATTTGAATTTCTGAGGGAGCGGGATCAACCAAGGATGAATCTTGACCAATCGTAGGATTAGCTGGTGGAGGACTCAAAGAAAGTTGTTTGTAACCAACTGGAAGGCATGGCGCATAAACAACCGAGTTGTCCAAAACTCGCTTGGCTTCATCCATATATGGAAAAAGGTGAATGGCATGGTGCCCCCCACACAACTTACAGGGATTGGCAAGCTTACCCTGCTTCTTGGGAGCCTTACCAGCACCAGTTGAAGATGTGCCCCCAACTTGACTCCCAGAAGCCAAAGGCAATGGCAGACGACTGTTGGACCATACCTCGAGAACCTTGGGAATGCCAGGGCAATCTCGAAGAAGATGGTTTCCCTGGCACAAAATAAAATGGAATTTGACTTTCCACAGAGGGTTGGAAGGTTCATCGAGAGGAGATGTTTTAGAAGCAGTAACTGCAGCCTTAGCCTCTCACTTATGAGACTTCTTCTTCTTTGCATTCTTCTTCTTCTTCTTAGCCACCTGGTTACTTGAATCCAGACTTTCACCGGGTGAAGTAGAAGAGGAGGATGCAGAAACAGGCGAAGAAGGGGAGAGGTCCACCTTGGAATCAACATGACTTTTTTTAGGCGGAGGAGACGATTGAATAGAGATCGAGGCATTCAAGACCATAAAGGTTTAAAACAACCAAATGGGCAACCCAACAGTTAACCCAAGAAGGGAAAACATTGCCATATAAGGAGCACCAACATTTCCAAAAGGAGGAAAAGGACCAGGAAAAGTGTTCATCAGAAACAATCTTCAGAACAACACCCTAAGGAAACTAACTTTAACCAGGAATATTTCGTGGGCAGTTAATTTTTAAAAAATTGAAAAAAAACTCTGTTGTTTCATGTTTTAAGAGTCAAGAAATAGACAAAAGGTGAGTCTATCGCTTTCATATTCAAAACAAGTGTGAAAGGACAAGTGCTTGATGATATTTTCAAGTTTAAGGAGTCATAAAAGATCAAAATGACTACTCTGGAACTCTAGGCAAAAGGGTGTACCAGATATCCGTGAACTGCAATATACACCTTGGTTTCAAAATGAAAGAGAAATCAACCAAGGACTTGACATACGTGCAGACAATCTCCCCGAATGCTGTGTCCGGTGTATCACGGGTATAAGGCGGCAAAATCGGCTTCCTACGGATAAAGGAGAGCAAACTAGTGGGGTCTCTCTTTATATACGCGATGGTATGGGGAGCACAAGTCCGTACTAGTGCTGTCTAAAGCCAAAAGGCGAACGACAACTACTAGGTTTAACGACGCCGAAACACGTCACTAGCCTAGACCTCTAGATATTTCGTTAATGTTTCAATGCTGCCTTAGGTTAATACAATAAATTTTATGGTTGATCTTCAATTATGTTTCAATTTCAAGGCCCTACCGCATGTCATCTGACAATCTCTTATATGCAGCTATATGACGAAAGAAATCTTTCAATTCGATGAATTCTATCTAGTAAAGGGAAGAGCTTCAAATAATGATGCAACAGACAACAACACTGCGAACGAAATTTTTCCAAACTAGATGACTTTCACTATCCAAAAGTAATTTCAAACATTCAAAGATGGGAATAATGCAATGTAATCTATGCAAAATCCTCTTTTCCGAAAACTATGCACTTGTAATCTATGCACAATTTCCCTTTTCTTTTCAAATGACAAGAATGCACTCAATGCATTTTTCGATGAAATGAGAATCTACTTAATGCATGATTTTAATGAAATAGAATGCACTTGATGCGGATTTTAGATTTCAATCATTAAACAATGTGATCTAAGTTCAATGATAAATCTCAAAAAACACTTTTCAATGCAATGTGATCTAATGCATTTTAACCAAAAGAAAACTTTTAGACGAAAACTAAATGAACAGAAATCTTATTAATGGAAGGATGAATGCAAAAAGGATGCAAACAAACACTAAGAATGCAATCGTTGTTTCAAAACACTTTGTAACGAAATTCCTCAAAAGGTGACAAGACATATGAAGTCAAACACAAAGAGGACTTCCAAAGCATGAGATCAAAACAAGGCATTCATTCCCTTTTAGATCAAGCATTCATGGAAAGAATACATCTCAATTGAAAAATGAGCAATGTAATCTATGCTCATACAGAGAAAATACCGGAAGGGAAAGACACACTGGTGAAGGATTAAGGGGAAAAATCTCAATTTTCACACACCCTAAAATTATCACGACTCAAATCAAGGTCCTTCAAATCAAAGAGAAATTGCAAAGACTCAAATAAACCATGTAATCTAGGCTCAAAACGAGACAAAGCGGAATTCGAATGAAGAAGAAGCCAATCACTCAAATAATGCAATAAAACAGTAGACAACCACCAAATGAATGCAAAGAAGCAATAACAAAATGACTGATCAAAAGAGGACCAAAAACTCCTACGGGAGGCTCGACACACTATAGCACCTAGATACCTTAGGGCTAGAATGTAAAATTGATAGAAGAGGGAAAACAACCAGAGGATGAAGGTCACAGTCAATCAAAAAAGGCTTCAGAACACTCAGGCAGTCAAAAAAGTGACACCAAAACCATAGACCAAGCTCAGAAAGCCCAAAAAGAAGCAAACCCTAGCACCTTACAGGATTGGCGTGATTGTCAGGCTGCATCTAGCGCCAGAACAGGATTGGCGCGGGTGTTAAACTAGAAACATGCGCCAGCTGGTGTGACTGTCAGGGAAAAAACTGTGCTAGTCGAGTTTACTAATGGAAAAAATGAAAAAGAGCAATTTAGAAGCAGTTTAGGGATGGTGCGGCTAAACAACAGTTTAACACTGAAAAAGACCGAACCACAAGAACTGATCATATAGGCAAAGACCAAAATCAACCGAAAAGATAAGACAAACTCCAATCAATGTCTCCCCAGTGGAGTCGCCAGTTTGTTGGTGAGGTAAATCCCCTTTGTGGACAGAGGTGATCCCTACTAGCTCAGATCATGTCTAGCAACAACCGAGTCACGCTAAGACAGAAGTTCCTAATTGCAAAATACCAAGATGCGACAAGAGACCTACCTTAATTCCTATGCTGTTGTCGTTTGTGGAGAATGTGGCGCTTCCGTCCCTTGATTTGGCAGATCACAATTCTCCCGCTCGACGCGATCGAACACCTGCACGTACAAGAAGAAACAACAAACACACAAGCGTAAAACCTAATACATGCAATTATGTATCAGTCAGAGAAGATACAACTCATAACATAAAACATAAACATCTGAGTGGAACCATAATCGAAGTCACTTATTATTAATCAGAACAAAAAAAGATACAACCTGAGATCTGACGCTGGATCTTCCTTCGGCGAGTCGACAAAGGAGTACGTCTTGGTAAAGCTCGTCGGGAAAAGGACAAGTCTCTCTCTCTTCGGTTGTCTGACGATAATCTCCTTACTATTGATTTAGCTCTATTTAGGCTAGCTTGAAAAGGGAAAATTACAAGCTTATATAGATGGTGAAAGGGGAGTTGGGATCCCTACAATGGTGGGATTGGCCCTATCCTCAAGGAAGCTTCCATGATAGGTGGAAAACCACTTCCCCTACATGGAGATCCGGAGCCAAACCTCCCAACTCATTTTAGAGACTCGTTCAGGAGTTGGTTGGAATCAAACTTCCGCCATTTATTTTTAAAAAACACTCCTTATTAAGCCTAGCGCGGGTGATACACTGGGACAGAGCACCAGTTGGTGCACTCTCTTTGGTGGATTTCCCCCATTGGTGCGAGGGCTGAACTGGCTAGTCGCGTGAAGGCTAAAAAGGCTATTTTTAGGGCTTTTCACAGGAAATTGTCTTCAGGGGAATGATTGTCCTTATCAAGGGGGATGCCATGAAAGTGGTTTCAGGTCATGTCACTTCTCACAGGTCACGAAATAAGCCCTCCAATGTGCGGGATGGGGGATTGCAGGGATGGTGACAAATTACTGTGTAATAGTAGGCCTAGTGGGGATAGACGTAACAAAAGGCGTCGACAAGATAGGTGTCGTCGGCGACATCCCTAATGACTGGAGAACCGGTCCCCTTGATGGGGTTGAACTTGCCATGGAGGAAATACCGGTCATAATCTGACCCAAAGACCTATACCCTGTAGGAAGTGACACCGACGGTGAAGACTAAACAGGGTCTGGATGGATGTCTTCTGGAAAAAGGTGGTATTCTTCATCATAAACTTGAATTCCCTCACAGCCATTAGGACTAGACGATTCCATTTCTGAATCCACCGTAAGATCTTGCAAAAGATTATGGGGGCTAGGAGGTATGATAGCAGTGAAAAATAGCGATCCTGATGTGTGAGGGGGAAAATATTCCCCAACCCCAAACCCAAACCAAATGTTGGAAAGAGGCCAATGTAACTCAACTGGTTCTCCAAATGGGTACTTTGATGGGATGACAGGCTGCTCAAGCTTGGTAGACCTAGAAGTATGCGAATTTTCAGATGAATCATCTGTATAAGGACTACTAGTAGATGAAACAGATGGTTCCGCCACTGTGGCTATAGTACACAAAAAGGGGAAGAAAGATAAAAAATGAAGACTCTTGGATCAAAACCAAGGAAAACAAAAACAGGCCAAGTAATCAAACTTTAAAGGGCGTGTAATCGTGGGTATTTTATTTTACCAAATTGAAACCAAACATTTGTTGTTTCATGTTTTAAGAGTCAAGAAACAGTCAAAGATGACTCTAGTCTCTTTCAGTTTGAAACGAGCACGAAAGGACAAGTGCTTGATGATATTTTCAATTTTATGGAGTCAATAAAGATCAAAAAATGTCTGCTCAGGTAGTCTAGGTAGAAGGGTGTACCAGGTTCTCGTGAACTGCCATATACACCTTGGTTATGAAATGAAAGAAAAATCAACCAAGGGCTTGACGTATGTGCAGGTAGTCTCCCCGAATGCTGTGTTCGGTGTATCATGGTTACAAGGCAGCAAACTCGGCTTCCTACGGATAAAAGGATTGAAACCTAGAGGGGTATCTCTTTATATACTCGATGGTACGAGGAGCACAAGTCCGTACTAGCACTGTCTGAAGCCAGATGGCGAGCGACAACTACTAGGTTTAAAGATGCCGGAACACGTCTCTAACTTAGACCACTAAATATTCCGTTAGGTTTCAATGTTGCCTTAGGTTAATTGAGTAAATTTTAGGTTGATCTTGTATTTATGTTTCAATTCCAAGGTCCTACCGAATGTTGAATCTCACGAATCCCTAAATGCAAGCTACATGCCATAAAATACCATTTCATTCAATGAAGAGCTATCTACAAGAAAGTTAAGAGGTTTCCAAATGATAGCCAATAATGAAAACACACAGAAGTATTCACCACAGAACCTTATGCAAACTAATGAGAATGAAAAATCTTTCCTAGAATGTTGAATGCTAGTTATGCAAAATATTTTCCAATCCTACAATGCAAGCAAAAATATTTTTTTTTATTTTTTCATTGTAATAGAGCAAACATCGCACTAAAAATCATGAAAAATGAATATTCACACTAGTTTGAGAATGTCAATGCAAGAGTCGAAACAAAGCAACTCAAACAACTCAAAAGCAAACAAGACAAGAACTCAAACCAATGTCACAATCTCTCAAATTGAAGAAATATGTCAAAACAGACCCATACAAGCAATGTGAGCTATGCTTGGAGTGATAGGAAGCAAAACTGAATGAAAGAGACAAGAATCACTCAAGACTCATTTCACCAAAAGCAACCACTCAAAACGGATCCAGGGAGCTGAATGCAGTCAAGCAAATAATGAAGGTGACCACGAAACAAGAGGCCCAAACTCCAACAGAAGGCTCAACATGTCAAAGCACTAGGAAGCCCTAAAGGCATGATGCTGAAAGAAATGGACGAACAACCAAAGGAAGAAGTCTAATCACAGTCACAAACAGACCCGAAGGATTCAAATCAAGTTAAGAAAACACCCAGAGACACTAGGATGGACCAAAAACTCCAAAACAGGGAAAACCCTAGCACCTACAGGAATTGGCACAACTTTCTCGCTGTAATCTGCACCAAACAGGGGATGGCACGCATGATAAACTGGAAACACGTGCCAGTGGGCACGACTGTCAGGCTGGAACCCGTGCCAATCAAGCTAACTTTGGAAAGATGAAAATTTTGGAAATACAGAGGTCAAGTTGATCCTCTGGGGCTGAACAAGCGTCTTAGACTCAGCAAAGATAATCAGAAAAGAAATCTGAGCAAGCAAAGACCAAGAAGACGACCTAAAGGACGAAAGACAAACTCACACTGATCCCCAGTGGAGTCGCCAATTTGTTGGTAAGGTAAATCCCCTCTGCGGACAGAGGCAATCCCACTAGCCCTAGAGTGGGTCTAGCCACAAAGAAGACATGCTATGACATCAATTCTTAGCTAAAAAATGGATAAAGACTTGATAGGTAACTCACCGTAAGTCCTACGTTGTTGTGTCGTCTGGAAGAATGGCTACCTCTCGCTCCTGGGTTGACAGGTCTCGATCCGCTCGTTCTCACGCCCAGATATCTGCACATACATAAGAAACGAAGACAATACACAACATAATATTCACATCTGCAGCTATCAGTTAGTCGAAGAAGACTAAATCTAATGCGTCAAATATACATAACACAAATATAGAATCAAGATCATAGTCGAGTATATTAATTTAAAGGAGGAAGAGTACAACCAGGCTTAGACGTTTCGATCTCCTCCAGTAGAGTTATACTGGAGCACGTCTCACAAAGCTCGTTGGGGATTCAGACAGGGCTCTCTCTACGGGATCCTCCTTGGTTCAACCTTCTCTATAGCGATTACTCAGCTATAATGTCTCTTCTTCGAGTTTAGCTTCTTGGCTATATGTTCAGCTCTGTTTCAGCTAGCTTGTGTAAAAGGAGAAGGTTGGTTTATATAGAGGGAGAAGGAGAGGTTAGGATCCCTATAATCATGGGTGGAAGTCCTATCCTCTTAGAATGTTCCTTCAATCATTTCCTAAAGGCAGAGATTTGTGGCTTATCGAGTTTAACCACTTGCAATGAGTCATTCCTGAGATGGTTAAAGGAAAATTCTGCCTCCAATTTGTTAAAAAACATTCCAAAAAAGGCTGGCGCGGGCTTAACATAGGGATAGAGCACTAGCTGGCGCAACCTCTAGTGCAAAATTTCCCTATTGGCGTGAGGGATGAAATGGGTACCCGCGCCAATGCCAAAACATAGGTTTTTAAGTGTTTTATGAGGAAATGTTCAACAGGAAGAATCATGCCCTTATGTAGAAGGATGCAAAGAATGTATTTGTAGAGTTTGACACTGCTCACAGGTCATGGGAAAGACCCTCCAATATGCGGGGCGAGGGATTGTAGGGATTGTGAAAAAATGCTGTGTAACAACCTCTCCTTCGAATGCTTGTAAAAAAACTTGAATGGGACCAAACCCGTGGAATTGGGGTAGGCTTCTTACTTTGGATGATATGCTTCAGAGGTCCTTTGTCATACAGCGCAATGTAGGTGCATTTTGTAAGTGTGGTGACCAGAATTCTGACCCTCTACTGGAGTCCCCTTCCCGCCAGATCATACCATCCATTCCATCCCTCGTAGTTAGCTGGTATGGCCGCACTCTGTCCATATGTCGTGCTCCTTCCATCGGGTCTAGTGGGATTGTTACTTGTGTTCCTCTTTTTTCAAATGTCATACTGCGATCCTTTAGATTAATGATACCACCTATAGTCATGGCCCAATCAATGCCGAGGAGTGCTAGATAAGGATCCTTATCTCCCATGGTGTGGATAACTTCAAAATAAGCTCGTACCTTGATTCCAGCAATGTTTACAATAACCTGTGGTAATTTCCCCAAAGGTGTTATCATCTGCTGATTAGCCATGCGCAGCTGGGTGGTGGTCCACTCAAGTGTAGGTTCACCCATTTGCTGCCAAGTCTGCTTAGGGATTACGTTCACCTCAGATCCTACGTCAAGAATGACTTGATCCATCTTAAAAGCCCCAATCTGCACAGTCAATCGCATCTCCGGTCCTGTGTGTTTTTGTTTATGCAATTTTCGTACCTACATAGCTGGGTAGGCTTGGCCATCGTACCCATTGAGTAGAGTTTGAATATTCTTCGTGGTTTGCTGGTGGCGTAGAAGCTGCATGCATACTTGTAGGAATGGTTTGATATGTTTCCCACGTTCCTCATTAGGTGCGAGTAATGGGCTACAATCATCCTCCCTTCCAGGCACGAAGTTGATTTCCTGCGAGGGCTGCGCTATTACATGCATTGCTAGGCCAGTGGTTGCTTGCATCTGGGCTTTGCTAGGTGACCCTGTCTCCCGCGGTTCTACCTTTACCCGCTGCAGATTTTGTGCAGCAGTCTATTGTTTTTCTTGAACCTTAGCTATTAGAATCGGGCAATATTCGGTCGAGTGATCCAACTGTCTACAGTACCAGTAGGTCTGTGTAGTTGGATTGACGCAGTCTCTTGCAAAATGACAGATGTCCCCACAGTTGTAGTAGAAGTGTTGGCCCCGGCCTCGATCGATGCTTCCTCCTCGGCCTCCTTCCCTACCTAGGCCTGGGGATCCCCTTACTCCTGTGGGGGATCTGGGTGACGTTAGGTCAGACTGAACCCGGAATAGACTCCCTCGCTCAGTCAGTAACTCATAGGTGTGGCAATTCTGTCCATCATGGCCAACCAATCTGAAAAACCGACACCAGTGCTGCACTCCACTTGACCCCGTAGCCTCCTTAGGTCATAAGGGACTAGGCACTCCAGTTGGCGTATATGCAGTCATTAGAGGGTAGTTATCCTTGGTATGACCATTAACTTGGCACTAAATGCACCATCTGTCCGGGCTGACCGCCGGTCCGCGTTCCTTATGCAGGTTCTGAATTTCGAGATGCATTGCTTCTAGTTGACCTTGAATATGGTGTACTCCCAACTGAGTTTCATCTCTCGAGCCAACTTCTAGTTTCATAGCCACCTCTAATGCTTTTTCCTGTGTTTCGATAGATTTTTGTCCCATAGGCACTCGTAAGTGAGGTAGCAGCATAGCTATGAACCATTTTGTGTGTTGTCTATCATCATACTGGAATCCACCTTCTTTGATTGCTTTCTTTAATCGCTGATCTGCTTCCCATATAGACTCAAATGGCCCTTGCTTGATATCCTTCAGTTCATTTACTGTCTACGAGTAGGATTTAGGTCTTTTGAATTGTTTCTTTAGTGCAACCTTAATTTCATCAATAGTTGCATTTGCCTTTTGCCCGATGTATCCCATATACCAATCCAGAGCCCCTTCTTTGAAGGCAAGGGATAACTGAGCCTGTCTCACTGCATCACTTAGTATATTCTACGCATTCCATACAGACTCTACAACAAACCAAAACCGATCCATATCCTCATCGCCCCCACCTTTAAAGGTTGGGAGCTTTAAGTGCACAGCCATGTCACCTGTTGGTGGGGGTGGTGGGGAGTTTTTTCCTCGTTGAGAGCTTGATGGAGGAGTTGATGGAGGGTTCAATGTGGAAAAATCCCTTACCAGGCTATACGTAGCCCGATCTCCTTCCCAGTTGGTTCTATAGTACTTCCTGCTACGAGTAGTAACTTTGTTCTGGTCGGAATTCATTCATGGCGTATGGCTACACAAGATACTTTTTTCGCACAACAAGATCTTTATTAACAGTAGTAACGTTTTCAGGAACTTACCACGGAACCCTTTAAAGAATCGTCTTTCTGCTTCAGAATAGGATACTGACCGATTAATCACAAATTTTGTCACAAATCCTCCTAGTACACTGTCCACCCAGTGATCTACCGTCCGGGTGATATTATTTTTGGTCTTTTCTAGCTGCGAAAGTTGTTCTATGGTCCATTGCGTAACTCGCTCATCCTTTCAGCATGTCTGCAATTCAACTAATTTGGCCAACCACTCCTGAAGTATGATCGAAATTGTTACAAAGAATATTTCGTAGCTCTCTGTGAAAATATATTTGTTCTTCCACTCTTCAGTAGTTATCTTTGTACTGCAATTTTCTTTTATCGTGAATTCCTGAACTTGTCTTTCAAACCATTCATCAATCTCTTTCTTTTCGGGTTTACAATATGGCCTTGGCATTCCTTGGTCTTTCAAAATGCTCCTGGTCCCGACAACGAAACCATTTGTTGGCTTAGGGGTCCTGACCCAGGTTCACACGTTAAGGTTTGCCAATAAACCCCTATACTACTGGCCCTTTCGGCAGTGACCTGCTTGCGCAGGTCAAAGTCTCACCCGAAGCAGTATGGGAGGGTGCTAGAACTAGGTTTCCACACCCAGAAATAGAGCAGGTAAGCCAAGCCATGCACAATGCACAGATATATAGAATAGAGCTAGTTCGTAGGCTTAAATAGATAATCGGTGTACACAGTATTACAGATCTAGATCTTAGGTCCGCATCCACGTGCGTTCGACCAGCAAAGATATAAATTACAGTACGCGTAATAGTATAGATAGCATATATTATAAATAAACACAGCAGATAACACACATCATTCACACCTTATCATAGATTTAACACAGAGCGTAGATTCATATAACAGATAGATCCAGAACCAAATACCAACAATACTTCTCATATATTATTAGCATATTCTTGCATAACCCTAAATCCTACCTACGCACACAACCAGTAGGGTCTGCACACAGCAGGACAAAGGATCTCCGCGCACACAGCCAGCAGGAGTGGATTATGGGCCACTTACTTCTTTCCTAGTTATACTATATGAGCATATGTTTGTGTGCAAAATTTCAAAGTAAAATATAAGCAATTACTCTACTTGTAATGGTTAGTAAACCAAATTGGTTAGTAGTGATGGTGTGTGCAAGGTGAATCTAGTTCACATAGAAAGCGTTTGAATTTCAAGTATGTGGATATGTGGTTCATGATGCTTTATATAGTTCCACTAATTACACTATGTGATGTTTGTTCCTTGTAAAAAAAAAAATGATGTATGAATGATATGCCACTTACTTCTTTCCAAATAATACTATGTGAGCATTTGTTTGTGTACAAAATTTCGAAGTAAAATATAAGCCTCAATTACTCTACTTGTAAAGGTTATTATAGAAAATTGGTTAGTAGTGATGAGGTATGCAAGGTGAATCTAGTGCACATACACAGTGTTTGAATTGCAAGTATGTGTGAAATATGTATTATATATTTATAATGTGTGGTTAAATATATTTCTATAAATGGTTAAAAAAATACAATATTCTCATTTAAAAAAAATTAATTTGATAGATCATAAGAATCTTGTCTCCATTTACTAAGTGAAGCATTTGACCTTTTTCAAAATTAGTTATCCTTCGTAATAATTTTTCGTTTCTTCAGGAGAATATATAAATCCTAAACTAAAAGTGAGTTCTACAACAAAGTGAAGCATTTCTTCAAATTTACTTATTCTTAGTAACAATTGTTTATTTCTTCAAAAGGCTATATAAATCCCAAACTAAAAGTTATCCCTATTGTAACAAGGAAAGTATTATATTTTTGTTCATATATAACATATACCAAACATTTAAATTATTTAAATCCAATGTCTATTATTTAAATATACTCATTTATATAATATTTTGCAAGGTTTTTGAACTAAAGACTAATAGAAATTAAGTTTAAATTCCTATATAGGAAACTTCTAAATGTACATATTTCACAGGGAATTATTACTTAAAGAACTTAGTGATATGGTGAATCTTTTGAATTTGAGAATGGGAGATTCTTGAATAATCAAGTTAGTGATTACCAAATTGAAGGGCCAAATTTATTTCATGATATACAGCAAAATCTATATCTATAAATTCATACAAATTTAATCAACTATAAGATAAATTGTGACTAAAAACCATAAAATACATAAATACACACTCCATGATACAATAAGGAACCTATTCAACGAATTTTTAAGTAGGTTAATATTTGAAAGCCCACTATACAAAATTAAACTAGTTGGAAAACAATTCTTCATTAAAATTAGTTGGAAAACAATTCTTTATTAGAAGCACCGTATCATTTAGCGTTTTAAAACGTGTAACTAAAATTACAATAAAACAATAGTAAGAATATCGTTCTTAAAGGAAGGACTTATCATAACTATAGAGAATTTGAAAATTACAAATAAAAAGTGGAAGAAATGTGGGATGAGGGTGACAATGAAATTTTTGATAAAAAAAACAAAAAGAAATCAAGAGATAGAGGTTTTAGTGGATTTAGAGAATGAGGAAGATGCTTCAAGGTTTTAACAACAATGAATGTACATTATTATGATTTATGGTGAAGAGGGGCACACATGATTTGAGTGTTTTTTTGGGAGAATGTACATGGAAATTTTAGCTCAAGAATCAAGTAGGGCACAAGGAGGGGTAAGAGGATTTAAAAAACTATATGTTTCTATGATGAACCTTTTTTATGGACGTGCAAAGATGGATATCCAATGTCTTTTATGTTTTCAATTATTTTCATCAAATCTTGACAAATTTTAAAATAATTAACTCTTTTTTACTTTTGAACCATATTTGGCAATATATTTCACGATTACATATGTTCAGAAACAACTAAATGGATTTAATCGACAATATATTGCCACAATATAATAAGATTAACATTGTAAACATTTCTACCATATCATCAATACATGCATGCTAATTTATTTCATTTGAATTTATTATTTATGAATTTAATATTGATTAATCACGAGTCTTCCATGGAGCATTATAGTTATATGAAATAATACACTCATTTTTATGCAAGCACAGATCTACACTACACTTTGTATGTCTTTAAAAACCGTGTTCTTTTTAAAAAGTTCTCATAACCTTCGTGTGAGAATTGAAAGAAGAAACTTGTGAGGTTTTCAAAGGTAGGGATCATCATTTAGGATTCAAAGAACCATTAAATTTTATATATAATGATGAATGTTATGAAAGTTTCATGTTGTTAAATATATGTTTAACAAATAATTTCTTCTGAGTTCATGAACATTGGAAGTAGGGATATTCTTGCTCCTTGTAGATATTGCCAAATTTTCTCTCTTTTAACTCCTATTTTGAATATAAAACATTAATCAAACTAATGTTTATAGGTTTTAGAGAACCTATGTAACAACCATTTTTTCTAATCCCTCTTGTAAATAAATTTCCATGAATTGTAATTCATGTAAATAATATATGGAAATTGTGTTCCAAAGGGTTTTCTTTGGTTGAATCACATCCTTAGTTTTTGTGGGTTATCTTAAACGATTAAAATTTTAAGGTGGTTCATAATTTGCATGAATTCAAGCAGTTTCAAAAAATTCATGTAAACCATGGTTCCAAGTAGTTTTCAATAATTTTCATGGTTTCAAGTGGTTTTCAATAATTTCTATGGTTTTAAGTGGTTTTATTTAGATGTTGTTACATCTCATTTTTTAAATAAATGGTATTACTTTCAATGCTTATTTTATCTTAGTTTTATTGTTTCATTCTCCATTGGTTCCTAGTTTTCAATCATATTTCTTAATGCATACAATATGGAGCAAATAATATGAGAAGTGAGACAATATGAATTAACCTATATTTGCATGAACTTCTTTTTCTCTCAAATTTTGACATTTTTTTCTCATAATTTCTCTAGCTTTCTCTTGTATTTCCTCTGTGGGTGGAAATTTCTTTCCTTTTCTAGATCCAAATCTCCAATTTGCCATGTTTGTTGTGAATCTTCGTGTAATTTAGACGCTTTGATATTTCTTTATGAAAGAATTTTTTCTCCTTTTTTTTTTCCATAATCGAATTTAGACACTAAAAAAATTTGTTGACATCAGAGGCTCGATCAAGCCCTTGAGCCGACGTATGGTTCATCATTAATACCATTAATAAATGTTGGTAAGGGCATTGGAAGGTTAGATTTTTAAATGCAAATCCAAAAGGGTTACTTTAACGATCAATCGAGAAATATCAAGGGTTACTTTAATGCTCAATTTAGAAATTTGAATTTTTAATTTAAGTGCTTTTTCGAGCATTTAAAGTGCTCGATTGAGCTCTTGAAGTCCCGAAAATTACAGTTTTAGCACCTCTTTTGCATATTTCTCTGCAACGTCATTCTGTACCCTATCAGATTTAGGGCTAAATTTTTCCTTAAGTGGCAGAGTTGATCACATTGGATTAGTGAAAGAATCATCTATCAAATGGAATATGGATTTGAAACTTTCGAATTCATATGATATTTTTCATCTAATTTCTTTTAAACATAACACTTGATTTTTTTTTGACAGTTTCAAAGGGGCTGAATAACAAATCAATAACATAAAATATACAAAATGAAAAAATTTCAAAAGATACCACTACCTTAATTTACGAGTCCTCTTCAAAAAGGTAATATTGGTTTTTCAATTTATTTAAATATTTGAAGAAAATATTATGTGAACACATGTGTCTCCAAAATGCCATTGAAATATTACTTTGCCAATTTCGAAAAATAACAAAAAATATATTTTTTCATAAAAAAATAAATTTTGAATATGAAAAACTTAGTTCTCTCCATGTAGATCATGCTCTCTCTCTCTCTCTCTCTCTCTCGCTCACACACACACACACACACACACACACACACACACACATATTTACAAATTTTAGACTAAGTTATGCTACGTTAGCACACACATACCTCTTAAGCTTTGCAAAAATTTGCAATGACATATATTGCATTTATTGGAAAATTGAGAGATTATATGACAATATTTTTTTTTGCAAAAAAATATCATTATGACAACAACATAAGTCTCCACATATTTTATTTTTACTCCAAAATAAAATTCATAATCTTTGTATGAATTTCGAGGGGTGCAATTCGATAAAAGAGGAAAAAATTGAAATGTCATCACCACATTTGGCCCAAAAGTGTAACTCATCTTCATGATTTTACCCAAATACCTAAACGATTCTAAAATCTTTCCAAAAAGTGCTACTTTATCTTACCATAAAATTTACACATGTCGAATTTCATTACCATATCCATTTTTTTGTTGCTCTCCAAAAAATAGATCTTCTCATGAACCACAATGATTCCACCCATTATTTTTTAACCACCAACATAGCCACCTTTCTCCTTATTAGTTAGTGTTTCTTTGATGGATCTCAAATCATTCTTAATTATTTTCTATGTGAATTCATATGTAGTATTGGAATTATAGGCATTATAAAGGTGGAATTAAAAGCTTAAAGTACCCCTACCATTTGAGGATATTTTTTAACAACTTGACAAAGCTCCATACCTACTATATCATACATTTTTCTATACCATCATCCCAGGAATTATATAGTTCAAGTGATTTACCAACTTCCATTTCCATAAAAGTATTCCACTTCACTCATGGATATTTACTTCATTAAATATTGATTATTTTCTTAGGTAATTAGTTAAAGGATATTATTCATCATTACATCAGCCACCTCACCTTTTTCGACTAAATTACAACATTGAGAATTTTTTTGTATAATGTCACCTGAGGTTTTCTTAAATATCCCTTTAGTCCTCCAATTACTGTAGCCCATACCATAATGCTAATATTTAGAACTTTGCTATGTTTTTTTGAATACTTGGTCATGTGGTACTGGACAAATCTTGTGTTTTTTTCTCCTTCATGTACCACCTAATACTCAGTTTATGTCTCAATAATAATTCCCCTTCCACATACCAATATTGTAGGTCCATATGTTCTATAATTTTATATTCTTGGTAGTGAAGCTCCTATGTCATTTTAGTTCTCATAATGTTTTCTTGAATATCTATCATTTTCATCTCTAAGTCCCTTTTATCATAGAAAATATTACTTAACGTAGTTTTTTTCCTTTTTAATTAGTTTTACTTTAAGTATTTTCAGTTTCCATTGGAATACAAACATCTTAAAAACTTTGCTACCATACATGGATGGTCACTGGTTATTTACCTTCCCTTCAAAGCCTTCATTTGTTGGCTACATATTTTCAAAACAAAAAACAAATTCCTAGAACCCCTTTAGGAGCTCTAATCTAAGTAGAATATGTCAATGGCTTAAAGCCAACTCTTAAAAGCACATTTACATCTATTTCAAAATTAGTGATAAAAGAATATCTTAGAGGAGAAACATAGCCAATTTTTTCACAACTATATTAGGGGAATTTTGAGGTCTAAAATAGGCCCTTAAAAAATATAATAAACTATTATTTTTTAATCACTTTGTGAGAAAGGTATATTTACAACTCACATATTGCATTTTCTACACTAGAATCCATGTAACTATGATTAAGTTACATTTAAACATTTCCAGAAATAAAATTTAAAATTTAAAATTTAAAATAAATAAAAATATTACTGAAATAACTAGAAGGAGAAAGACGTGACTATAAATAAAAGTGATCATTTCAAAAAAAGTTATTGTCATAAACAATCAATACATTTTTATTTATATTCAATAATTTAGAACTTGAAATAAAATACAAATTCACAATTACTTATTTACTTAACTACACATAATATTTAACTTATAATTTATAATGTAATGTATACTATATAACATATCATATGTGATATACTATACAACACTTCACGTAAAACAATGCTATATGATATATATTATATATATATATATAACGTATACCATATGTGATATATCATTTAACATTTCATGTAAAACACTTAATCGTCTACTAATTTGTTTATACGTATGAATTCAACTTGTTCCATGATCAATAGGACATTTTGTATTTGAATTTTGAAGTGAAGTGATATGAGGGCTTTATTTTGTATATATTGAAAACGAAGGTACTTTAATTTATGGATTGTATTTACAACATATTTAAAATTAATTTATGAGTAAATTTTTTTTGAAGTATTATTATAGTTAAGTATGAGTTTTCATCATGTGACAAATAAGTATTTTTAATTTACATAATGCTAATTCAGGATGATGTCATCTTTTAATATATAGTTTCTTTTTGTAAAGTTGATTTTGGTTGTTCATTCTTTTGTTTTGACACTCATTTTAAATCTCAAAATTTTTATAATTGGAAAAATTTAATCTACAATGTTTTCTTTTTCCAAGTACAAAATACCATGTCTATAAGGTCATATTTCTTTGAGACATAAACAAGCAAACATTATCTTCCTCAAATTTTTTTATTGCCTCTTTTTCACCCCCACTCTTAGATCCAACGCCTCAAAAATATTAATTTATTAATGGTGGATAATTAAATCTCTTGATATCATGGTTTTCTATTAAGAATCTTGATATTTAATATACATTGAATCCCTCGATATCATACATTAAGAGAGTACATATTTTTCCCTTGAAAAATGAATTTTTAGCAAAGTCATGTCCATCCTTATAGCAAATTCTGACTAGTTGTTGGCTGTAATAGAAAAAAAATGCACCTTAAAAAATCTCATTAAGAGAGGATCCTTCCATTCTTCATAATTGGAAATCATAAGGAGAATCTATGGAGGATACAATTAACACCTTGTGCACATCGCCAAGAAATATCCTTTGGACTTGATATTTGTCGAGTTCCCTCAATCATTCAAGCTCATCCATTCAGCCCAAAATAGCATCTCCTCCATCTATATAATAAATGTCATACTAAGGGAAAAGGGAGGATGAATAGAGAAGCAAAATTATGCTACTAACATTTTTACCATGATCCCTAAGGAAGGACTAGGACGAGCAGTGAGGAAGAAATTCAACTAAGTTAAGGTAAAAATTCATATACATATTGTATTATTATTACTTCCTTAATGAATGAAATGGACCTATATGATTCCCCCCTTCCTATTTCATATTTTTTATATACATGATATTTCTATGGTTGATCTAATGCAATTGAATACATTAGGCTTATATTTCTACTAACAATCAATCATTCAAAGGAGTTTGGAAAGTTATGTCGTCTCTATGTGTGTAGGATATAGGTCGCATAAGATAGAGTTAGGATCTCAAATTCCCTTTTTCAAGACAACACAAGGACATACTTCAGTAAAGGTACACTAACTAATACTTTTAAACCCATTTGCATGCTTCATTAATTAATTCTTTAAGTCTACGAGTTTTTGTACAACATTCCAACCCTCTACTTGCCACATATCACATACATGCCTATGGGAGGTCTGAATTATCCACAAGAGGCACTTCTTCATTACTAGAAATAGTGACTCTAGTAGGCAAAGAAACTGATTTTATTTCCCTAAGAGTTTGTAACTTGTATTTTCATGTCTTGGGTCTTCTGTGATTTCTTGAATTTGCTTTCTTCTTTTACTATTTTTTATATTTGATACTCTCGAAAATTTTTATTGTACATGCCCTTTAATGTTACATAGTTGTAGGACGAGTATTTCCATCAATGTGACCGGTTACATCCTACCTCCTTTTTGAGGCACGACCATCCTCTGATAATCACTTTTTGGGACATTGTCCAGGAAGAATTGCACATGTAGGTTTCTATTTAGGATATGTTTTCATTCCATATTTTAGATATGGGTTTGATGCTTTGATTATCCGTATTCTTCTTGGTTAGTTCATTATTTAGATTATCCCCAATATTTTTGCCTTCCTTTTTCTTGAGATTTTCTTTCGAAAATGCAAGGATTTTTTTTCGTTAGACATTGTAAATGGTTCAATTTTTCTTAATACATTTATTCTACTCTTGAAAAATCTCATGTTTTCTTGTTAGTTTTCAATATTCCAATTTCTTGTACTTGATTTAGCCTTGAGATTAATCCTAGTACTTTAAGTAATTTGGGCACTTTCAAATGCTTCTTTGATTTTGAGTGTTTTTTAGTTTTATGTGATTTCTCACATGGTCATATCTTATCCCACTTGAAACTGATGTCAATCACAAAATAGGGAAATCAAGTGATTACTCAAACCCTCATAGGCATTATAGGCATGACCTTAGCAACATTGTTTCTTCTTCCATGACTAGTCACCTACAACCTATCTTGTACGGTGTAGAAAAAAGCTCATAGGGCCCAACAAACAGTCTTTTTTATGAATTTTTTTTAGGATATTTCCTATGAACCCAAGTGAATAAATCATTAGGAATATAACCTTTAGTAACTGGTTTTTTTTATAATATTCATTATTCTTTCCATTCTATAGAAAACATGTAAAACTACATTTTATGATCATTTCTATATCCTTAGGAATATATCCTTTAGTAATTGGTTTTTATATAATTTTCATTATTCTTTCCATTCTATTAAAAAAAAGTAAAATTTCATTTTATGATCACCCAAAATTTTAGGAATTTATAAATATTTGCATTGGAGTGTTCATTGTGTGTTTTGGAATATGAATTTGTATTTTGAAATGATTGATGGTTGATTTCAATTTACTAGTTTCTTTATTGTTATACTTTGAGAAAAAGAAAACTCTAATCCCTTCCCTTACATAATTTTCATAAAAATGGAAAAATTGCATTTTTGCATTGCCCTATTTCAATTTTTCTTTGGGTTTGAAAAAACTGATAACATTAATTAATCCATTCTAGACCTTTTAATAAAAAATATCCATTAAAATGAATAGTAATTAAATTTTTTTAGACATTTTCATTTATACAGAAAGAACCAGATTAATATTTTAGGGCCTTGGAATAGGATTGGAGACTAAATTATTGAAGGCCATAAAATCAAAACTAGTTCTACTAGTGAATGAAAAATACACCACCATATCAAATTATTGGCAGAAATCTCATTTGACACAGGAGTCAAGCATGATGTCATGATGTCACATCAAAAGTTCATAGAGTGACATTTTTATTCTATTGTATTCTAGTGCTTATTGGATGATGTGCATCCAGGGATCTTATGTGAGGGCAAATTGTTCATTGTGAAAAGTACCTCATTGAAGTTGCAAGCTTAGTTTCCTTTCCCATGTGTATGGCCTCAACCCAAGACTATTCCCGTGGTCATTTGGAAGTGAGGTTGCAATCTTAGTGGTTTTTCCTTAGGATATCCAACTTAGGTGACTATGGGTGGGAATTCATCACGGTACTTGAGGCAAACATTCATTTTCGTATAGGCTCGCCTATGGGATGATTTGCCGTTCCATTTAAGAGGTTAGTTGTGTTGGTAAAGGCTAATATAGAGGGTGGATGGAGTAATTTCTTCTCATATTTTTATTAGTTAGGGTTTTTGAAGATTTGGTCCCATCAATTTTTGATCCAAATGGAAAGTCTAATTTATCTATAGTATTTACTCATAGTATTGTAAATATAAATTTAAATCTCAAACAAATCAGTCCACACAATGTAGCCATAGTAATTTCACTATTTAATAAACGATATTTCTTTCTTCGAATATTGTGTTTTCCTTTCTCTTTCCCTTTGATCTTGACCCCTCCCAAGATCCACATCAGTGGTATTAGAGAGGGTTTTGTAATGTTAATTTTTTTTTAGGTTTATGTAAAATTATTAGAGCACAAATATGGAGTAAGTTGAAGGATAATTGCATAAGCATGCCAAGTTGAAAAAATAAAAACAATTAGAATTGATAATGAATTTGATTCATCAATATTAGGTTGAGAATCAATATATAAAGTAATTAAGTTAAGCTTAGTTGTACATGAAATAACTATGGATAGTTAAAGCTAATTGAAACTAAGTGTGCTTTATGTTCTACTAATGTGCACACACACCACATGTAAGCACTAGAGTTAACTAACTAAGCCAAGTGCACATCGCATGTAAGCACTCGAGTTAACTAGCTAAAAAAACTACACATTGCATGCAATCTCTAGAGTTGAACTAAAGCTAATCTAGGTGCATGTACACCAACACCCCCCCTTAAGCATAACTTAGGTGAGTGTGATGCAAAATGAATGAGTCCCGACAACATGGCCATTTTAGGTACCCATATACAATGCATGAAAAGAGGAAAGAGGGAAAACCCAGTAGGAAGAAACCCCCCCCCCTCAAAATATAATTGAAAAGTAGAGAAAAGTCAACTGCTAGGTAGTCATGTCCTTCACCCCGAGACGTTCTCGCAAAAATCGAAAATTCTGCTCAGTAAAAGTCTTGGTGAAGATATCAGCAGTCTGCTCGGAACTAGGACAATACCGAAGACCGATGATCCCATCATGGATCTGGAGGAATAAGATTCATTTTTAGAAGTAGATGTATCAACTCCCATCTTTGGATCAAGGACTGAATTTCCTTATACATGGTTGCATGCCAATATGGATTCCCTGCAACTTCATCATGCATTTGACGATCAAATTCATGTACCCTATATGCATGCATGAGAATGGTTGTCTCTAGGGATGCATTCATTTGCATGTGTGGCCTTTGAGATGCCTTTGTGGATGCATACATGTGCATACATGGTGCTATAAATGCCTCCTTAGATGCATGCATAGGCATGCAAGGCTCTGCAATTGAGAGTGAATGTGGGGCATCATTAAATTGAGACCGCGTCAAATCTGTGTCAATAGTAGAGGAATCAAAGTCCTCTTCTATGATTTTGAAAGTAGCGTCTTCATCATTAACAGAGGAATATATTTCCTCATGTGCATTGGGAATATATTTCCTCATGTGCATTGTCTTCGTTATTGGATAAAATAAAATTCTCATTTGCAACAGGTCCATTAACAATAGAAGAAGCAAAATCTTCTTGTTCAACATTGTCTTGAGAAAATTTTTCCACATTTTTGGAGTCTTCACCACTTTCATGACTGTTATAATAAGTCGATCTCTTTGCCTCCAAATGGTGTTCTTCTAGATCATTTTCATCACCATATAATCCTTTCAATGTAGTCCAAATTTCATGTGGTGACTCAATATTTATGATCTCATAAAGAATATAACGAGACACAGATAGACACAATCTTCCATAAGCCATGTCAGATTTGTTAAGCCAATATGACTTCTCATCCTTTGAGATTGGTTCTGTCTCAATTCCCATGACTATTTGGTACAAGCCTTTGCTCCTAAGATGAAGCAAAATCATTGGCTTCCATTCATGGTAATTGTATGGAGTCAGAATCGTTGAAGCTGAGAACTCCATTGAGGCAAATTCTCTAATATTTGGATTTGCAAATCAAATCTTCAAACAATTTCCAATTCTATGCTCTTCAAACCTGCAAAAAAGTTGTTCATGCAACTTCTCCAAACCCTTGTAGCTCCGATACCATGTAAAATTATTAGAGAAAAAATATGGATCTAGTTGAAGAATAATTGCACAAACTTGCAAAGTTGAAAAAAGAAAAACAATTAGAATTGACAATGAAATTGATTCATCAATATTAAGTTGAGAATCAATATATAAAGCAATTAAGTTAAGCTTAGTTGTACATGCAATAACTATGGATAGTTAAAGTTAACTAAAGCTAAGTGTGCTTTATGTTCTGCTAATGTGCACATGCACCACATGTAAGCACTAGAGTTAACTAACTAAGCCAAGTGCACATCACATGTAAGCACTCTAGTTAACTAAATAAAAACAAGTACACATTGCATGCAATCTCTAGAGTTGAACTAAGCTAATCTAGGTACATGTACACCAACAATTTATAATGCATTTTGTTTTTCCAGATCAGTCTAATTGAAGTAATGATGGTTTGGATCTGATTTAGATCTAGATCGAATCCTAGTGTGAACCCTACAACCATGGTATAGCATCTTTTGTCATGTCTGCAGTGTCAATGGTGAGCACATAGAGAGATGGTGCGCAGATCCAAGGGAAAGGTCGCGCTGTTGTCAAGATAATCTTTGCCCATTTCAGTGGACTTGCAGATCCGCAGATCTTAGTGTCGATCTAAAGGTCAAGATCACACGTTGCACCTTTCCTTGTATTCCTCTCATTTGGCATTTTCCAGGTTTAAGATTGTGAGATTATATGCGATAAAGAAAAATAAGAGCACGGAGCAGTCTGATTTCTGCAGCGACCATTCCACAACTTATAATGATAGTTCTTTGATGAATTCATGATTGATTCGGGTCAGTATCAACAAACATTCATCCATTGTAGTCAGATCCCTGCAACTTGGCATTCAGTAAATCACAGGGTGGATCGCAATCCTTCATTCCCTATTTTGGCAGTGGGATGGATGTCCATGGCCAAAAAAAACCTCTGATATCCAAAGAGTTGAAGGAAGCACTGGTTTCAGAAAAACGGATATAACAATTGTCATCTAGGCCGCATTCAGCGTGTGGACGTTGTCGTACATGTTACTGATGCTTCCCACATTCTTGGAAGACGTTGTTCCATGTTCCCATGTAAGTTGGATGATGGCACCATTCGGCAGCAAAAGAAAATTCAACAAAAGATCCACAAAATCCTTACCCGCCTCCAGATAGAGGACCCGTCCAGTTTTCTGGTTCATAATAAGCCTCAAATCCGCGCTGCAATATTAGACTTCGATATATTGGATGAGGAGCAGTTCATGTCAACGTTTGCTGACATTGAGCCATTCCACAAGCAATAAAATTAGTCAAATCAATCAACTTCTAATCCTCCGGCTGCATCATCGACTGCTCTAGATAACCCTTTCAAAAGGACAGACAATTTCCGAGAACCCTTCAACACCATCCGACCATGATAGTATAAATGAGACCTCTATGGAGGAGAAAGTCGTGATTGTGTCAGGTCATTTCAAAATTGAGCCAGAACTTCAAAGCGTTTACAAAAGTGAGCGACTATTCCGACAACCCGTAAAGATTGAAGTGTCCACATCATCATGAACAATGGAGCTCGACCCAATCATTGATCCAAAAATGGTGAAACAAATTTTAGCTAATAGGAAATTTGCACAATGTGGGCGTTCTTTGATGGTATTTTGCTAAATGGCATTGTTAGTGTAATTGATATTACGCACCTCATGATGGCTGTTCCTCACATTTCCTTTTCCCTAAATGTTGTACAAAAGGAACATTCATATTATGATGTCATTCTAGCCATGAGCATTTGCACAATGTGGGCGTTCTTTTATGGTATTTTGCTAAATGGCATTGTTAGTGTAATTGATATTACGCACCTCATGATGGCTTTTCCTCACATTTCCTTTTCCCTAAATGTTGTACAAAAGGAACATTCATATTATGATGTCATTCTAGCCTTGAGCATTAGAAATAAGAGAGTACCCAATTTCAACTTATATGACTTAACTAGAATAGGTGACATAAGTATGTGGATGTATTGATAGATTATTGCTATGGGTCGTGTGATATTCTATAAAGGTAAGGCATCATATTTCTACTATGCCTTGGCAGACGGACAAGCAATATATTGGGGTCCATTTGCTAGGTCATACATTATCAGTCTCACAGTTGGCCCACATGAATTACAAGATATCTCTATCCTCGAACCCTCCTTCATCATGGTTATGGGTCAACCACACAAAACCCTTTTCCAGTGAAGTCCATTTGCTAGGCCACACACTGCATCACAGTTGGACCATAAGCATTATAGAGCATCCATGTTCTCGAATCTTCATTCATCATGGTTATGGGTCAACTACAGAAAACCCTTATTATCGAAGTCTATTTGCTTGACCGCACATATTATCTCTATCCTCATATCTTCATGCATTGTAGATATGGGTCATCAAATAACTCGCAATTATGGGTCAACCATGCAAAATCTTGTCTTCAAGAACACTTGGTTTTCAGTCATCCGCAAACCCACAAGTTATCCTCAACAAAAAAAAAAACTTCATGGGAGGGGAACTCTATGCAATGTGGACCATTTCTTCTTGAGGAGGGAGGGATGATCTGAATGGAAAGTCGCATCCACCCATGGTAATTACCCACAATATTGTAACTCAAAAGGCTATAAATTTGGGCCTCACTTTGTAAAAGGACAGATTCGTCCACACAATGTAGTTGTAGTAGTTTCTCTAATTTAATAAACAATGTTTCATCCTTTGAATATTGTGTGTTTTCCTTTCTCTTTCTCTTTGATCTTGGCCCCTCTTAAGATCCAGATCAAGTTTGTTGGTTTCTGGGAGGGCCTTGTATATTATCTTGTTTTCTTATTATTATCTTAGATTCTTTTTAGAGGGTTCTCTTTGTTTTTCAATGTCTACTTGGCCACATGATACATTTTGTCACTCATTAAAACATACATTTTACTATGAATAATAAATATCTTGCTTACCCCATTAACCCTTTACTCATTGGGTAAATAGATCATTTGGTGATTCGTTTCCTTACATTATCAATCCTCATATGATGTCTAGCATTAATAATTCATATAATAGTTAAGGGCCTACATCTACATATTCAACTATAATGGGAGGAGTCATAATGACTACATCTTTTCCATGATTTAGTGGGACGGGTATACCCCTATCCATTCCTATGAAATCCAACCATTCCATGTCAGGAATGCCTCCAATTACTTCATTTTCCACCATGAGTAGACCTAGTGTTCGTGCACCCATTGTATCGTTGCAAGTTCCCACATACAAGTTGGTATTTAGTGGGGAGGAGAAGGCCTTAGTTTTAACAATGAACTTTCATTGGCTTCCAACATTCATGTAGGTATCCTAGTGATACCAAATGCTAGTTACCCGTATAGTTGGAAATTTAACACTATTTATGGTACTTCCTCTAGTACTTTTCCTATCGCCGAAAGAAATCATATATTTGGGAGTAGAAAATTCCATAAGCCTAGTTATATGGATAAAACAATTTTTCCCTATCCTTGCAACACTCTCTTTGCACGTAGTATTGTTCATATGCTAGAAAATTATTTTATGAATACCAACCAAGAGAGCCCTCCCCAAATGGGATTCTTGTACTTTCCCCTCCTTCATAAATGTTGGTGTCCCTTTGGTGGACATATTGAATATTCCTTTATTAGATGTGAAACTACTAGTTTGGTTTATGTCCATTCCAAATGTTCGAAGGACTCTTGAAAATTATTTTCTAGTGAACTTTGTACCTCATCCTTTTTCCTCTTATGGTGAACATCTAGATCCTAGTAACTAGAATTCTAAAAGGAACAAAAAAAAGAATAAGAATAAGACAATATGGTCTATGTTTAAAGTCTCTACTACTCTTAAACACCTTTGGTTTCTCAACAACCTAGTTAACCACTAGGTGATGAAATGATCAAGGTAATGTACACTTTAGTTGACCCGACTGCTCATTTAGGCTCATGGTGTGTATACAAACAAATTTTCCTCAATATCAAATTTGGAACCTTCTAAAAAAGGGGACACCCCACTAGCCTTAGGTACACTTCCTCACCTACCTTCTTTTGTGCCCTTCTAAATAAGTGTTGGAGTTAATTAAAAAAATGTCTTTTAACATATATTGGATGATGGAGCATTTGTAAGCATTATATCCTCCTCGACTTCGGAAGCTATGGGTATTCCCAAGTTTGCGTCAACTACAAGTCAAATTTTAACTTTTGATAGAATCACTAGTGAATCTTTGGGGATTCTTCCTTAGTTTCCTATGGCGTTAGTGGGAATACATTCTTAGTCAATATGATAATAGTGAATGGCCCATTAGACTTCAATATGCTTCTTGGGAATGGTTATATATATGCTATGAAAATTACGGTGTTTGTGCTCTTTCAGGTGAGGAATTTTCTTTATAATGGAATCATTGTCATCATTAATCAAGTTGCACCAAATAATAACCATAGTATTTTACTTTAGACAAGAAAACCCCTTTCTATTCTCCTAGTATTCTAGTGGACTGTACTCTTCCATGGGTGAATTATGTGGCATTATATCCTCAATGTTAGGTTTCTTCTAAGAAGGAAACTTCATTCTTATGTTTACCTTCTTGGGATATGGTCCCAAAATTTGATCAAGTATTTGTTGAAACTCATCAAAAAGTCGATCCCAATGTGGAATATTATCAAGATACTATGACCATATGGGCCATCATCCCATCTTTCACATGAATTCCTCAATGGTGAGTTTTCTTTTGAATAGACCATCTTGGAGGTCACTACTCCATTAGATAAGCCTAGGGAATAAATAATTCATGGTGAATCTTTCCTCCCTAATTTGGAAGAGGTGGGCATTGGAACACAAAATCTTAAATTGAGCCAAGGGGAATTTCATGGGCCTACCAATGAAGTTTCACCCTTGAACCAAATTGTGTCTTGGATTTCTTCTCTTGGACTTGACATTGAATTCCACTTTAAAACCCCCCATTAACAAGTGTCTATTACCTTGTTTATATCTTGATGGTCACCCCCATGGAGCATTTCTAGCTCATGAAAACACTCACTTTTCATGTCCTCTACTAGTTCTTAATAATTACAATGCTCTAAGCTCTCATTGGAATCATCAACCTTTAGGAACATCGAAATATGTTTCTATGTGGTGTGTCCCCAACATGATGTGCCATATGGTGCCAACAATATCCCATGAGTTCATACACATCACTACAAATCCTTGGCATGTTCCCAGTAGAAAGAAAAGGAAATACATGGAATAGCCTATCTGAATGAACAATATTTCTTTTGGTGACCTTTTCATGCTCATTGAATAAGGAAAATCCCATGCATCCTTTTTCTATTTCATTCATACTCATTAAACCAATGAAAATTCGATTTCTATTTTTGTTCTTTCCTCCTTCTCATCCAAGATGAAATTATCTAAGCATACTCTTCTCCTTTATCTCATGATAATTATGAGATGGATAAGAGCACACTTTTACCTCTATTTTAGGAACATCAAAAATCTCTTGTTAAATACACAACAAAATTTGAGATACACTTTCTTTTGCTAAGAATATAGCGATAATTTTTCACTTCTCTCCATTATTAACCATCACTCATGTGAATTTTTCCTTAAGTTAATTCCCATTTATTTGTGACATTAGACACTCCCATTTTTGCACGCCATAAAATAATGATATTTTCTACCCCAATGGGTTACCTATATTAGCACTTGGTTTAAGCATTGGTTCCCATGCTACATTTCTTTCCATAGGATCGAGAACCTTTGTATACCTTTCAAATCACAATTGAGCTTCATGTCTCCCTCTTGTATATATTTTTTGCCACATCCTTATGGGTTCCCAAAACTTTTATATTATTTTTTGGAAGCATCACATTACTGATGCCTTCGTGCTTATTTCTTAGCTATTGTTCACTTTCACACAACCTTTAAAATCTCATTTTTCTTTTCTTTCCTTTTTTATACCCCTCGGAGAATAACCACTACAATGAGTGTCCTTGCCTTACCAATACTACTTTTCACTTTATCCTCCATAGTTTGGTCTTATTAGCCTGGGACATAGAAGCATTATGTGATTCCAATCGTTCTCTCCATTGAAACTTACTTGATCTCTTTCTCACATTCCATATAAAATTATGAAAGAGGCACCATTGAGTATCATTTTCGATATTTTTTCCGTTTGTTAAAAATAAATGAAAAATATAGGAGAAATCCCACTTTCCAACTCTTGTTAATGTTTGTAAAACCATGAAGGAGACTTATACCCCAAAAAAAATATGGGTAAACCACAGATATTTGTATATATTTCATGGTAGTAGTTATTCATGTCCCCTTGAACATAACACCTATCTATGTCAGTATTTTGAATTGATTTATAGCTTACCTAGGATTTCTTTCATGATTCTTCTACTTGTCCTTGTTGGTCATCTTCCTAGCCACTATGGAGAGTACATATTTGCTTTCTGCATTTTTTCACTTCGTTAGTCATTCCCGTAGGTATTGCTACCAAGTCATTCATTTGAATGTTATTTTTTTAAGGGAAGTTAGGCTTGAGTCGACCATCTACATGTTTCTTAACCTTATATGTCGTCAATCCTTGTATTAATTAATTAATAAAACTCTAATACATCATAGCCACTTTGATTATATGATTCATTTCAAATGACGGGGAATACATCAATTTACCCTTTTGATAAAAAAATTCCTTTCAATGGCAACTCTTTACCTAGGAGGAGTGTATAGAAATTAGATAGTACCTTGGAACTTGTAGACCTCAGTGACAAGTTTTTCTTGTAACTAGCAATAGGTTTTCACTATTAGCTCCTAATTGGTCATTGTTACAAGTGTTCAACATCAACTCATTAATTCACACTTACTAGTTTGTAATTGATACCTTGGGATACATCTTCCTTATTAAATGGATTCTCTCATGTTTGTATGGTTTCCACCAATGACTGGTAATCCTACAAACTCTTCCATATTCAAGTTCAACGGATCTAATCATGCAGGCTGGTATCATATAAATGGAGTTGCGACAAATACCTTGGGGTATCATGGGGCACATCACTCACGCATCCCTTCACCCCAAATTGTGATGGAGTGTATTATGAATACTATTGGGGAATTGTCATAACTTCCATAAATCTTCTTGATATATGACGTGCCATTGGTCCATAATATTTTCATTGATGGCTATGATATATTTTATCTTCACATGGACCCACCATGTACTCCCGTGTAGCCATGATGCTGCACTTATTTCCATGGATCCACGACATATTGTTGGCAACCTTGCTGTATGGTTCCCTTTAATATGGGTTATGCCTCCTTCATGGATGATATATTATATAGACTCATGATCAATTACAAGTATTCTATGGTTTTGGACTCTTAGCTCCTTCCTTATGTTACCACTTATTGTAGGTTTCATAATTTGTTTAGGCCATCATATCATTTTCTGACATCACACTTTAGGGGGATACATCCTTAAAAACCAACCTTATGAGCCTTTGAGGATCTCTTGATATCATAAATTGAGACACTACAATGTTTTCGCTTGATAAATGATTTTTGAGCATGGTTGCACCCATACTTTATTGTAGAATTCAAGTGGTTGTAGATGTGAAAATTGTAGGAAACGAGGGATGTTAGTTGCACTACTGCTAGATCAACATTACTCGCCCAAACTTCAAAATTTTTCATCCCAAGTAGAATACGGATCCAATAATGTTAACATGTATTTCACATCACAATGAAATTTCCTTCAACTCGAGCTTCACTTTATTCACTCAAGCCTTCAAGCTCATCCATTCACCCCAAAATAGCATATCCTCCATCTATATAATAAATTCCATACCAAGAGAAAATGGAGGAAAAATAGAGAAGAAAAGTTATGCTATTAATATTTTTACTATGACACCCAAGGAAGGACTAAGATAAGCAATAAGGAAGAACTTCAACTAGGCCAAGTTATAACTCAATACACATATTGTAATGTTATTAATTATTTATTGACTGAAATGGATCTATATGGTATCCCCCTTACTATTTATTGTTGTTTGTATGTGTGATATTTCTATGATTGATCTGATTGAATATATTAGGATTATATTGCTGCAAAAATTTGATAAATTGAAGGAGATTGGAAAGTTTTTTTGTTTCTTTGTCAGTAGGAAATATGTTGCATAAAATAAAGCTACAATCTTGGAGACCCCCTTGTCAGGAATATGCAAAGAGAATCTTCAATATAAAGGTATTCTACCTAATACTTCTTAACCCCTTTTAATGCTTTATTGATTAATGCTTTAATTCCAAAAGTTTCTAGACAACTATTTGAACCTCTATTTATTTCATGTCATGGGAATACTTCTAGGAGGTCTCACCTGTCTATAGGATTTTTTCTCTATTACCACTTTTCCATCCAGATATTGGGTTTAATGGTTATTTGTTTAACTTAGTGATTTAAAGAAACATATTTAATATGAGGGATCATTGACTAAATCAAATGAGATACTCTCCAATCTAACGACACAGTTTGTCTGCGGCCTTCCTTTTCCCTTACTAGTTAGCTCTAGTTTAATGGTTTCATGTTGCTAGTCTTAATTCCTAGTGAGTGTCCTCGAAATGAGTATTTTAATTAGATTCCTCCCTTCAATATACCTTTATCCATCTCTTTATATAACAGTTTAACACGCTATTGTGTCTTGCAATGAAATCTTACTCATTTTTTGTTTCAATAAAAACCATGCATATCTTTTGCAAATATTTATTCTCTTGTAGCTCGATTTAATTATTTTCTTGTGATTATATTTGGAATATATATATATATATAATCATTCATTTTTCCTCCCTCTCCTATAAAATGCTTTCTCCCCATTATATTATTTCTTTATCACCAATTTTCTTCACCTTGTTCCTTTCTTCTTCTTCAACTTTCCTTCTTTTTTTTGTATTATATTCTTCCTCCATTGTCTCTATGGTGATGGAGATCGACTCTCCTCTATATTCATATGATGCTTGCTCATAGGGGCTTGTTTCTAAGATGGTCCTACTATATTTTCATAGAGGTTACCCTCTTTTCTTATACATTTGACTCCAGGTCATCACTTACTTGATTTAGAGCTTCAAACTCATTAATTACTTCTATGGGGTTTCTAGAGGCTATGAAGGGTCTCTACTTTGATTTTAATTTCACCTATATGTGTGTGAAATTTCCACTAGATTTTCCTTATTTTCCCTTGGCTTATACACGTAAAATGAAATTATCAAAATTAATGACCATGGGCATGGCATTTGCAACATCTAAGTGAGAAATGCTCATATTCAAGAACTTGTAGCCATTCTGAATCTTGGTAGTTTATTAAAATGTACAAATATAATTCTTGTGAAGCATTCATGTAAACAAATGAATGTATATGATATATAATTACTAGATTTGATGGTAACTTTATAAGCCTTAACATGTGATTCCTTGGTACTCCCAATAACTTTAAAGATATCATTATCATGAAATCCTTGTGGAAAGGAGTATATTCATGTATAAAATAAGGCTTGTGAAACATTCATGCAAACAAATGAATGAATATGATGTATACCTACCTACTTTAATGTAAAATTTAGAAGCCTTGACATATGAGCCCTAGGTATTCCTAATAGTGTTTACGGTATCCTTATTTGAAAATCCCTATGGAAAGGAATATATTTGTATTTAAAGCAACACCTATGTGGTGAATTATTTCTCTAGGATAAAGTATTTTATATAATGTCTTAGTTGTAGCCTTAATTTGAGAAAGAAACGACCACTCCTGAAGATCTATTCCTAATCTTAAATATTGTTGAAATTTGTTGTTAAAAATGTATTTTTCTCCTTGTGTCAACATTATAACCCCTTCGAACCTCCATATATTACATACACATCCTTTAATGGAGGTTTGTAGGGCCATATCCCAATGAACTTACATGTGAGCATAGATTGCTCATATATTGAATGAAGTTGGTAACTTCTTATAGGTTATAATGCATTATGGATAATTTTTGTTTTGGAGAATCACCCATAATTGTCTTATAGCTTGAAGGATGACTTCCTAGGAGCTTTGGTAGTGTTTCAAGTTTCTTACTTGGAAAATGAATGTGAATTTCAAAGGCGATTGAGTGCTAGCTATTCCCCTATATCACTCTCCCTTGACATAAACTAAGCAACATAAACCATGGATGTTAATTCTTTTTCTAATAAACAACAATGAGACGAGACTCAAACCGTGATCAAACCACTATCTTGAATAGGGAAAATTTTAGGGGCTAATATTCACAGGTGGGCTAATTTTCCATGTTTTTTCCAAAAAAAAGATTCGCCAATTTCTAGTTTTTCTAAAAATGATTTGCCCTCATTTTATAATATAAAAATATTTTACGTTAAAAATCGCCAATATTTTACATAAATTATTATCAAATCATTAGAAATATAGCTATTTTTACAAAAATATTGCCAAACATTTTACAATTTGCATATTAGGGGCTAGTAAGATTCGCCAAGGTTTCTAAACTTTGAAATAAACTTCCATTCTTAAAATTATCCTTGATCTTGAATATTAATCTAGTGTCCCTATCTCATCACCTCTTCTTTGCTTAGTTGGTAAATTATGAACAAATTTGATTAATTTTCATAAGTTTATTCCAATGGAAAATTTAAAGTAGAATGAATGTTATCTATTCCTCACACCACTATTCCCAACAAAAACCAAGGATGTTAATTATTTGTGTAATAAAGAACAACGTGACTAGACTCAAACCATGATTAAACAACTCTTGAATATTAAATTAGTGTCCCTATCTCATCACCTTTTCCATTCTTAATCCGAAAATTATCGGCAAAATTTATTAACGGTCATAAAAATAACTTCCTCAATATTTATGAATGATTGTAATTGTCGTTAATTTCCTAAAGAAAACTTAAAAGTACAATGTGGGTTCCTATAAAGTGGTTTACAAATGAATTATTTCACCCAATGGACCGTTCAAGCTTTAATGTAGTTAAAAGGTATGACCGATTTATTTATTTAATATTAATTAAATCAATAATAGGAGAAATTGATGTTTTTTAGTTGATTGTATATATATATATATATATCAGCATAGATCTCTCTTAACTCCAACTCTACCAAGTGTTAAGAGGGATCAAATCTCTTAAGATTCAAAGTTCCTTTTTAATGTAAAACTTGAGGAAAAGTTTGCGCCCACTTTAACCACCTAGCCTATGGCCCCTTGGCACTGCAAAGGCAGGGGACAAATCGATTCTCGGAATCGACCCCGCTTGATACGGGTGATCCGAATTGGATCATTACATTGTTTGTCACCCATCTCGATGGATTTGGAGTGGAAAAAGTGGAGGAGTCATCTCACAGGACCATTTTTACCGGCAAGACCCAATTTGGAAAAATAGGGCCTAAAACCTTCCAGGAGCGTTTTGAGGCAGCAAACGATGTTTTTTGGGGGTAAAAATTTTCCGCTTTAGCAGAACACCTCTTCATGTTATTTTTCACTCAAGTATCTTCCCAACGACACAAGAAGCGCGTCAATCAAAATCCGTATGCATAAGGTATGCCACTGATAAGTTTACCTTCCTGTTTTCACACCTATAGTTCGAGAGGATGTCGTGTCAGTCCCCATTATTCATGGAAAAGGGGCTAGCCACATGTTTTTGATGTAAAAGGCTCTAGAAGAGTTTATTTTGTGACTCTAGTTAAGAGTTAATGTAGTCAAAATTAACCACTAGTAGGCTATCAGGTTGTGTTATAACCTAGCCACTAGGAGTAAAATACATTCCATTCTTTCGAGAAAATTTTTGTTCCATAGTTGAGTAAATATAGCCAGGAGTGGTAGGAGGTAGAGCACACATAGAGGATTTGTGCATAGTAGCAGCCCACAGGCAACAAACATAACTTCTTTGTATAACCTACATCCATATTTCTAGAAACAGAAAAAGAGCGAGGTGACGGCCTCACTTCCAGCTAGGTTTTCTCCCAAAAGGGTTTCCTAGAGAGCATATCTTGTGTCTTAATTGTGTGTGATTTTATTTTTTCATTCTCTACTTTTCTGCAAAATTTCCATTCACATGCATGCAATAATTACAATAAAATCTACAGATATAGAATTTTAATAAAAATATAATAGCGTAAAAATACAGTATTTTAATATATTATTATCATATTTTTTGTGACGAACTATCCACTAGAATATCCATGACAGTTTATATATCGACATGCCTCTATTGGGTAGGGTCAATTCTATGAATCAACCCCTTGCCCGCCCAAGCGGTGCCGCATTATTGTAACAAATCCCATGTATAAGTTAATAATACCCATTATAAAGTGGGGATGGATATCTATGGTGAATAATCTTTTTATATTGTAAGTTTATTGTAAGTATTAAGTTTTTTGTGCTTATTAATTAAATTTAAATATGAGTACATGATCATTACTTTAATTTATATGGTAAAATAGATTTTAATTTATAACTACTATTTATATGTTATATATTTTGATGTGATATGTATATTTTGATTTTCTTTTATCTAAAAAAAATGTTTGTAATTTTATTAATAAACAAAAAAAATTACAATATAAAAAATTGAATTTTATTATTATTATTTTTTTTTGTTAACTTTTTTTTATTAATTGATCTAATATTTAAATGTGTAGACTCATTTACAAACATTATGAAATCACTTCCATATTTTTATCTATATTAATTTTAAATTTTAATTATTTTTTGTAACATGTAAATGTTTATACACCACACCATCATCACATCGATATTACATTGAAAATCACCTCTAAATGTAATATAATTTAATTAATTATGCTATAATTTTTTCCCTTTGAGAAGAAATTCCTCAGCTACCATTTTGTACCGATCTACAATGTTGGATCGAGCGTTAGACAATTAAAAAATTGTTGGTCGTTCAATCCCACCACTGACTGCTACTTGAACTGTGAACTAACTCCTTTTCTTCAACCATTATCAACTGACTCCTTTTGTTTAGTCGTTATCAAAGAAGGAGCTAACCTCAAGACTTAGGAGGGTGTCAGGTGCACTCTACAATTTGAATTCAATATGTTGCATTCCACTTGTGAGATCTGAGTGTTTTATGAGGTTTGGTTCCTGAGACTAAATATCTCCAAAAATGAGTTCTTGTCATGAAAAATGCGGTCATGGGAAGGCCAAGTACACAAATTTTGTGTCCAAGTCATAGAAGGTTGGCTTGCAGTTCCCTGTAGTAAGAATCGTCAGGTTCTTTGAGGTCAAAAAGTATGGAGAGTTTGTCGAGGCTCATGCTCTGGTGTACCTCGCTATTCTTGAATATCTAGCTATTGAGTTTTTTGAACTTGTTGGTAATGTTGCTCAAGATTTTTGAATTTATGGTTGATGAGGTTTTGGAACTTATTGGTAATGCTACCCAAGATAACAAAAATAATATTATTGTCCTTTGATAATAAATCTCATTCCATGGAATCCAAAGTAGCTCATGGAATTTAACAATGGTGGTCAGAAGTCACAACTTCAAATAGAGCAATACAACTTGAATGTGTAGGAGTTTTCAGACCTTGTGAACATATTTGAGGAAGTTACAGTTTCTAGTAGCTCTCAACACTTAGTATCACATCTTGAATATGGAGGATTTTGCAACTCTTGTGAACATATTTGAAGAATTTACTATTTCTGACACCTCTCAACATTCTATGTAAGGTTTTCTAAATTGAAGGAGAAAGTTGGAATTTCCTTTACGAATATGAACCTTGGTAATTCCATCCTTATTGGGTATTCATGTTTTCGTCATGACCCTGAAGGAGGTCCACAACAATTGTTTATGAATTTTCAAACATAAAGTGGAGGGGTGATTTTGTGAAAAAACTAGTATTGTTAATCCAAAACTAGTTATTTCTTTGTACTCTTTATCACTGTATTTGTGGAAAAAATTTCCAATTTCTCTATTTATACATTTGAGATAGACCTGCAAGGTCATTATTGAATCTGGCGAGAGGGACATCTTTACGTTTTCAAAAGGAAAGAAACGGTAGGTTAACTATATTAATATAGATTCTTATTTTATAAGTGGTCTTACCTTTTTCTCTTACTTTATTGGTCATGCTAGGAGCTTATAGTTTAGTATATTCCTTCGATACCCTCATCAAGAGGAAAATATTGGACCAAAAGTTGAACCAGAAAGCAAGCACCATAACTTTCTAAAAGAAGGCTTAAGTTGAGTAGTTAGATGGAGAAGTGAAACTACCAATATGTATTGTCAAATGCTATGTTATCTTAAGCTTTTACTTGAGCTTCTTTATGCTAATGTGTTTTTTTTTCAGATTACTAAACATTCTATATTTTTCCTTGGTATTGGTCATTGTTAAAATTCACATGCATTCATGTTCGATACAATATTTTCCATTTATTGTTGTTTCTCATTGCAATATTTAGACATCTTGACCTGTAGATTTATGAATAAACTGATATTGTTAATCCCAAATCAATTTTTTATTTGTACTCTTTATCACTCTATTTGTGAAAATTTAGGAGGCATTGACAAGTGTACAAACTCCCGAGAATAGGATTGGTCTGAGTTATTCTGCATCCTCCTAGGTTTGAACACATGGTGATTGCCATCTCTAAGCTATATGTACAACATTGATATAATTTTCTAAGAATTTTTCTTTTTGGTATGGTTCTAACAAGAGCTGCATAAGAGTTGAGATTCCAAACTACTGTTCTAAATTCTTTGTCATTTCTCTTGATAGGATTGCATAATTTTGTAGAAATTTCTCCGCCATAGGTATGAAGCACATTGTATCAATATGTATCTTAATACTAAACCTTATTAATAGTTGAATACCTGATATAGGTTACAAAGCAGACATTATGTTAGCCCCCTATGAATTTTTTGACAAGCAAACAGGGGGCTAAAATGTTTTTTGAGCCTTCAAGGAATGCATCTCCTCCAAAAAAAAATCATCCTTGAAGCCTCTATGTGCCTTTTCCCTTTGATAAATCCTCACTACTGATCCCAGTTTAAAAGCCTCTTTGTTTCTATGAAAAATGCCCAAAAGGCCTCCATTTTTCCTTTTAGTTCATCCCCCTAAGCCTTTGTTTTCATCATCTGTTTCCCTCCCTTAATCCCTCATGAATCCTCTAAATCACCCTATTTCCCCTTTTAAACCTTATAATACCCCTTATCTGGTTTGAAACCCCCTTTATTCCCTTACCAAATCCCTTTTCAGCCATAAAAATCCTCTATTTTGGCCACAAAAACCCTTTTTTCTTTATAGCAGGCTTAGCCCCCTTCAGCCATCCCCTCAATCACTTCCCCTCCATAAGCCCGAGCGCTAAGACCAAGTGATATTCCATAAGGTGCTTATCGCAATTGGAGAGATGGTCAGGAGCGCATTCCAGTGTTTAAAAAAAAACTCCGATGCGATAGTGTATTTGTTCTTTGAACCTCGGGAGTGATCTCTGCCATCGATCTTAACAGATCCAACAGTCATTGCTCCCGCATCTCCCCTTTCTCACCCCTCCAATTGCATGTCAACCGTCGATCTGCCACCCTAATCCGATGGCTATCGCACAATCAGAGCATCACCAATCGCACCAATCCCACATTGCCGATACCTCCCGATTGGCACGCCCTGATTGAATCTCTACCGTTAAATCCAACGGCCCTAATCTCTTCTCATTCTACCTCGCTTCCCCGATTGGCCATCCTTCGACCCAATCATGGTTGTCGATCTCTCATAGATCCAATGGTCCAAGGCCAATCACACAATCGCTCATCAGAGTTTTGGTCCCCTCCATCGCTCCCCTCCGATTAGATCGCAGCCGTCCATTTCCCATGATCTAACGGCCTATATTTCTCCCGCTCGCCAAAAATTTTCTCCCCCAGTGTATCTCCTCCACAGATCTCAGTCGTTCATCCATAGATCGGACGGTCCGCAATGAAACCGTCGTCCGTTTGACCCCACCTCTACCGACCATGCATCTTCTCAGATCACACTCCGTCTCCTACTGTCTGATTTTCCCGCTCCTGAACTGATGGTCCTTAGTAATATCGCGCAGTTTGGGCATCCAAAGTTTAATATTTCAAATTCACGTGATATGGGTGGTTTTCCAGAGCCATGTGTTAGCCGGGGACCCATATTGCGTTGAAAAAGTATAAACCACTCCCCTCCCTTTTCGTTGCGTGAAACTAGCGGTTTTGTATCCCAAAACCACTTCCCCACTTGATGCCAGAATCATCATCTGCAGATCCTAACTGTTGATCTTTGCAGATCAATGGCCCTCGTTGCATTTCATACTTCATTCACAATTACTCATCACGCAACCCATGCATTGCATCGGATCATCTCCACCGTCGATCTCCTCCTGAGATCTGACGGCCCATATCAAATCGCCCTCTGCCATGACCAGGTCCCACCATTTCAAGTCCATTTTACATATTTTACCCGCCTTTCCTTTGTATTTCGATTCAAAGGCCTGAATTATAATGTTTTACATTAAAAAAATATTTCATTTCGCCCGAGCATTAAAATTAATGTTTTTTGTTAAGAGTCACATCCCCACCATTTCACTGCATTTTTCCACCATTTCCAGTGCATTCACAACATTCACCACTGTTGCGCCACCATTCTTCCAGGCCTCCACAACATTTCTTCCGCCACCCCCTGGATTGTTATAATTGCTTTATTTTATTGTGCAGGGAATTCAGAGTGTAAATTCACCTCGTGGTTTGTAATCACAGTCACAGTGATTCAAAACACAGAGAGGTCATTACAGCAGTGGCTCAGTGAAACAATAGAGACAGATTAAGAGGATTAAAGCTTGTTAATTGAATACTCAGCACCTAGTCCTATGATCAAAGGATTAAGGCGCAGTTCGAAGATTAAGAAGAGCACATGAAACAAGCCATATCTGCTCTCAGCATCAGCAGTACATTTTCTCATAACAGTACGCCCTCCGACAGAAGTCTCCATGCCTCCCCGAGCTCCCAAGGGCCATCTCACTGATAGGAAACTTCCAAATACTGTCAGGACAACAATAATGGAGGTATGGAGGCCCAAAATACCTTCAGTCGCCTTACTTGCTTCAGAAGATAAAACAGAGAGCCTTACAGCCAGAAAGAACTTCAAAGAAACATCAGAGGTCAAATCCGACCTGACATAGACTCCAAACCAGACCACCAAGTACATCACAAAGATATTAAGAAGAGTGGACATGAACACCTCCTCCACTTTGTCTTAATGGATCGATTTAATGTGTATCAGCTACTCCTGCTATCCATTTTTCCTATAAAGAACTCCCGAAGAACACTTTATAAGGGGGTTCGGTTGCGTTGTTGCTGTTGTAGTTGTAGGGATTCATTTTTTACTGTTAGAACAATTTTGGGAGAGAGTAGAAGAGTAGTTTGTAATGTATTAGGCTGGGAGGAGAAAGTTGGGACTGTAATCAACTATTGAGCTCTGTGTTTGTGACTAGTTTTTGATGGCAGGCTCACCCTGCCAAACCCACATTCTCATTCACCAGCTATGCATATAAAAATGCATCTCCATATTTAAGTCCCAAATAAAACTCCAAGTCTGGGAAATTTCACAACTTTTACATGTAGAAGCTAATAACATTTGTTTTCAAAATTTTATGGTTTATGAAAACCATACTTCAAATCAATGCAATCAAACCCAAACTTCAATACAACCCAAATTCCCAAAGATTGATAATTCACATTAATAAATCACCTTTGGTTCCATTATATATATGTGCCCTTGCCTTTTTAAACAAGCTTGACATTGGCTAATCAAACCAACGCATATGAAATTATACATTCCAATATCAACCAACCTTCACGACGTTAAATTTAAATGCCACCATTCATAAATTCTAATGTTAATACGCCAGCTTCCCTTTAATTATACCAATGCATATCAACAATGTTATATGCAACCTTCCTGCATTAAATTAAAACACAAATGCTATTATTCAAATAACGCTTGACTCACAGTCTTATGAACACTTCCAGCGTATAACATAAACCAAGTCACGTTTGGGCCCACGTACCTTCTCAATGGCGATGAGATACGTCATTCAACACTTGTGGTTTACCAAACTTGCACCAAATATTAATCGAAGCCCTTTGCATTCTCGTTTCCAATCTAAAGGCAGTTGCGCTACTAAAATGCTCGAAGTTTAATTCTCAGATTTCACGCGAAAAAAATGGTTTTTTGAATACCAGCTTTGCCACGTGTCTGTCAAAGACCATAATCGCGTTCTAAAAGCCAAATCTTCTTACCAGTTGGAAGACCACGCAAAAACCGTCTATGGGTTTTTGAATCCTCCTTTACTATGCTAATTTCACGATTCCGCCATGCTTGTCTATGCCTTCACTCAAGGTTCCGTAGAACGTGTTTCCATTACACTGCGCCTTCAATCCAATCTACCGCATTGTTTGCTTTCCAAAGGCTAGGTTCCTACGAACTTACACCTTCACGTATTAACAATAAATTATATGTTTCTACTGCGCTTCAATTCAAAATTGACTACTTACCATTTCAGAAGCATGCAAAACCCATTTGTGCGTTCCAAAAAACACTCTTCAATTTTACCTCTCGGTTCTATTCCTCTAGTTCCAACTACGCAACCAAGTTCTGCATTAACTCGTGATTTCAAACAGGTCGGTTCCCACTTGGATTAATTTCACAACACTATCCTTCTATCTTCACGATATTTAGACTAGCTCTGGCACATGGAAATTCTTCATTTCCTGTATTTCAATTCCATTAATTCCATTATAATAAAATTCCTATATGGACTTCAAAACCATATCCTTCACACAAATACAGTATCAACAAATGGAACATTGTTTTTCTGTTATGCCTTTAAATTTTGATACCATCAGTCTTAGTCTTGGCGCTAGTTCCATTCATTATTCAATCGGATGTATTACTGTATTCAATTAAAAAATGAAATATCGATATTAAGAAATATCGATTCCTTCAACCATGTGCAGAGCCACATCTTAAAGCCTATTAAAATCAAGCATATTCATATAGAATCAAATTCAACCAAGCACATCTGACTCAAAAGTCAAATTCCACATATATATAAGCAAAAAATTACAAAGAACCTCTTTTCCATGGCCTGATTTTCAATCATTGGCCCTTTTACAATTGCCCAAAGGCTTGACAAAAAAAACTCTGTTTGTCCTCTTCAACTCCTGTCTGCTACCTCTCTCCTTCCTGTTCTGAACTATTTTTCCTTTGAGGCTTATTAATTTATACAAATTTGGATGAACCAATTTAGCTTCAAATCCCTTCAATAACTCAACAAAGTCCTCAAATATCTCAACACCCCTACAATCTAGATTTATCCCTAAAATCTTGAAACCAAATCTAACTTAGGCTTCATAGTTAATTCTTAGATATCTAAAATCTAATTTCTCTCATGTTCTCCAAATCATTTGGAAACATTAACAAATCCTCACAATAGTTGATTAAAATCTCTTAAAAATCCCATTAATATTTACATAAAATCTCACAAACATAAGACCCCCTAGGTTTAATAAAATACAAAGTATTTTCCCGAATCTAATGCTCCTGCATCAGTTTTGCATCAATTAATCAAGCAATTTTCACAGTATCCTGGTCTATTACTACAGGTGATGTCTTTCTTATTTCATTGCTATTTACATTTCCCATGTTGTTCATTGGTATTCTGGTACGCATCAGAAATATAACATAGGATTTTCCCTCCAATGGTACCCCATGTTTCTGCTCTCCCTACCTTTAATTTTTTCTAATGATAGTGAATCTAAGAGAAAATTCCTGTAATTTAACTAGTGTAGAAGTTGTTATTCACTGCTAGTTGATGTGTGAATTCGGGGTTTGATGCTTAGTTGTTCTTGTTTGGGTTTAAGATAGAGGATTTGGGATAACGGGGATTTAGTATAAGCCCTATCCACTGGGGTCCTTGTTCAATAGATTGGCCTTTCCAAGATCCCGTGAGCTGGTGTCGAAGCATTAAAGGTTAAAAGCCCTTCTATGATCTCAGGTCTAGTTTTGTGTTTAAATCTCATGTGTTTTCCCTTTGAGAGTATGCCGAAGCAGATATGGAGTTAGATGACCTCTGGTTTGATCTCAAGCTGCCCTTTGTGTTTCACCTTTCCTCCTTAATGTTCCACTCCATCTTCTATCTCAAAGATCCTTTAGTATAGATGACTTGCCCTATGGAAGACTTGGCTATTTGTTGCAAGTAATTATCCTTTCATGACTCCATAGCCCAATGGATGGCACAACCTTAACCTATCCTCTTTTGCCGAAATTTCCTACTGATCTGCTCCTTTCTTCCCATTACCTTCTCAGTCTATGATCTTGTGACCAACCTGATAACCAACCCAATAATTTTAAACCTCCCTTTGTGCTTCATACCTAGCCTAACATCTCATTTTGAGCTTCAAAGATAGATCATTCTTTTCTTTATTGGAAAGATCCCTCTCTGGGTCTAGGAGGGCTAGATCCTAGGGCCCCAAAGTGTTTTTGATGTTGTCTCATCTTTTGGTCTTGTCAATATGGCCAAAACATGGGAACCCCAACACATTACAAGATTACTAAGAAATTGAAAGCATATTACCATCCTCGGATGCTCAAATACTAATCTCATGCATCCATATTCCTATTTTCCTTGTTAAGATTTTGATTGTAGTTGATATCTCCTACACATTTATAGTTCTAACTAGAGCTGCATAGGAGTTGAGATTTCAAACTACGGTTCTAAATGCTTGGTCATTTCTCTTACTAGGATTGCATAATGTTGTATAAATTTCTCCTCCATTGGTATGAAACACATTGTATGAATATATACCTTAAGATGAAACCTTATTAATAGAGGAATACTTGATATAAGTTTGAAAACATGCATGTACAAGATTACTGAGAAATTGAAAGAATATTATCGTCCTCAAATGCTCAAATACTAATATCATGAGTCCATATTCCTATTGTCCTTGTTAAGCGTTGGAGTGTAGTTGATATATCATACACATTTACAATTCTTTATATTCTTTTGTTAAAGCATATTTATTAGCTCCTTATGCAGTCTTTCCATGCGTCTCAGAGAGGATGCCACTTTTGGGTTCTTTTGTTAATCTTGAGTTTTGCATCCCACCTTTTGGATAAGACGGTTCTATATACAAGGCATGTTATCTAATAAATATGTATGCCATCTATTGACAAGTGTATGACTTGTTGTCATATTTTCTCATAGAATCCATTATGTATTTTGCAAGCATTATTATTGTTGATGCACTTCTACTAGTTTATAGGAAGGGAAAATAAACTCAAGGATACTTAGAATAGGAATAATTGTTATTTATTTGGAATTTGGTTTCAAACCATGTTTTAAGAGCTATTTTTGTAGGAAATGGTGAGCCTTGGTATTTCACCAAGAGTTTTGCAACTCCCAGAGGCTACTCTACTTTAATTTATCAACCCGAGGTTCGTACAAACTTTTAGGTGACAGTGCTATATACATAGCAAATGTAATCCACTCATGCCATCCTCTTCTTAGTCCTACGAAGGGGTGCTACTGCTAGGGATAATTCTAAGGGATTAAGTCTGTCACAATTCTGAATGAAGCCTAATACTGCAAATAATTCAAGACCATTATTCTATCAACGATAAAGAAACTAGTCTAAAGCATAAGGACACACCTAGCTATTTGCAAGAAAGGAAATCCACAGTTAGGCTAAAGCAAGAAATAAAGTTAAAATGAGTGGAATTCATAAAGAAAATTTCTGAATTAAACTTACAGAAAGGGAAATTGACCTAAGTACACATTTCTGAGACAAATGGCTAATTAACCTCTAACTACTTCACTACAATGTTTTAAAAATGCATATATTCATGAGCTAACTAAGCTTGTAAATACTCTATTTTGCAGCAAAAGAATTAGGCGTTGAGGTGGATTAATAAGGTCTTGGAATCATGGATTTAGAGCTGAAGGTGTCTTGGAGGTTGTGTCAGGTTTGGGTGAGGTAAGAGATGGTTTCTGGCATGAAGAAGTGGCTGACTAGTGCTGCTACAGGGTTTCCTGTAGTGCTACAGGATGTCCTGAAACGCTATAGCAAACAGGACGAAGGGAAATTTGAGGCCAGAAATGATGAGGAAAGGGGTAGGAAAGGTGGGATGAAGGTGTACTAATATGGATGGAAGGTGGCCAACCCCTTGGCCTAGCTCAAAACTTCTTTCAAATCACGTCTTGCACCTCTAGGGTAGCTCTCAGTATTGTGGTGAAGATCTCAAAAAACAAGGATGAAGGTGATTTTGTTGAAAGTAGGTTGGTGGAGGTTGGAAACTGAAGCAAGGGATGTTGGTGGAGTCCTCCTCTTTTGATCTACTCAAACCTGCAAGAAAAATACATGTTCATGCAATTATCATTGACAAATCTATGATGAAAATGGTGGAAAATATGAGTTGAATTTAATAAGGGAGCCTATCTATGCAATTGAATCAAAAACCTAACTCAACATTCATAACATGTTCATGATAAATACAACAACCTATCTATCATTTCCAATAAATCATAAACTGAAAGAAATTTTGGGTTTGTGGTGAAGATCCTCCCTCCTCACGCTCCAATTAAAGAGGAAAGAGAGGGAGGATTTGACACATACATTTGGAGTTCTATACGCTATTGTACCATAATCTACAAGAGCCTAACTATAGCAACATGAAATGGAAGAAAAATAATCACAACAAAATGAAATGTAGGCAAACTAACTATAACACATGAAATAAACTAACTACAATGGCATGGAAAGTAAACATAAATACACAAGAGATAATGAGGCCAATGGATTGGGACCTAACACACAAGCTCAGCTCTCAGAAACTAAATCAGTGAAGGATAAATTGAATACTCATTTTATCAGAAAAAATCTTATTACATGGCCATGAAAGTCACAAAAGTCTATTACAAGAGCTAAGAGTCTCCTATCTATCTCCAAAATTCGAATCCTAATGAGCTCTTTCTCTACCCTATTTAACCTAAAGGGTGGCTACCAACATCTGATCCCTAAAATGTAGGTGATTTTTCTCCTTTGACTGCAAGAGAAGTGGAGCTTTGGTTCACTTGGTATTCCACTTTCTTGGATGCCTTTGATTTCAAGTTGTTGGAGGGAATATCTAGGATCCTTTGGTTTCCCTTAGGATTTAAGGAGGTGTTGAACCCCCTATAATCTCTCCTTGCTTTCTACTCCGAGATTTGATTGCACAATATTCAAAAAAAGCGGTATATCTTCTTGATTATCATGCATTTAAAAAATATTAGGCATTCTAAGCATGACAAGCCTTAATCACCATCTACACTAAGCAACATATGGCCATAATGTAATTAAGTGCAAGAAAGAGAGAATAATAAGGTTAAAAAGATGACAATTAACCCCTCAAAAGATACCTAATGATGGTGCTCATCATCACCCTGCTAACAAATGGTTGCTCATACTCTAAGCAACTTTAGTATTCCCTCTTCATATTTTTTAGTGCCTTAGTCACCCCTATAATATCCCAAGGAAGAAGTGAAGTAGTTCCCTCACGAGGGTAGAATCCAACATTATTTTCTACCTCTTCCCATTCTTTGTCTTCCTCAGCTTTTTCTTTCCTCTCACGAAGTCCTAGCAACAAATGCGGACTAAGTTTCAAGCTAAGCCATTGGATCTTCATCATTTTCATATCCCTCTTGTACAGTGGTTCCCTCTCTAGGGAATTTATCAATCTCTCTGGGGTATGATATTCCATGTTCCACAGACTAAGGGGAAGGCCATTCCATCTTATTTGACTTTCCATTACACATTCATCTCCCAACAATCTAGAAATGCCATCAAAATGTGCAATGGAATGTGCTTGGGTGTTGAGGTACTTGTCTACAAGGTTGGCATCATTTTCTATCATGAGGTGATTGTTAATGAATCCTATATGACTAAATAGTTCTTCCCTTATGTGTAGAGGCTCTATGTTTTCTCTTCACATCACCCTTTTTATCTCCTCTTCCCTTGCCTCCTCATGGACCATCCAAGAGGCTAAGGCCATCAACTGCACGTCTCCCAACCTAGGGTTAGGGTCCCAAATATTTCAATCAGTGAAAACAAGACTATGCATATAAAATTCTTCCAACTTGGCCTTGTCTCCCATGCTTGACTTATTGCAAAAGTCAATAAACTGCCTGCAGTTTTGAAAAGGCAATGATCCATGAGATGCTAGTGTCTTAATCTGAAATTGCAGCTACTATTCTCTTAGGTAGATGGCATAGGAGTTTGAAGAATATCTATGTTGGATTACCTCCATGCACAAATATTCCATGGTGGAAACATGTTTGTCCTTTTGTCGGAGTTGGCTTCGTAACCTTGCATTTTTTTCATGTGTTTCTTGAAGCTGCTCCTTTAACATGGTTTCTCTGAGTCTAACATCAGCTAAATCTATCCCCTATTCAGTGACCTTTTATTCCATGATTCCTATTTCATGCACACCTTTTGTTTTTGCAATTTGCATCCAATGATGTGTGTGTGCTATTTCTTGCTCTAGCTAATAAAATAGGGGGGTTGGAAGCTTTTGAGGAATCATTCTCCCCCCTGTCAATAAATGTATAGTAGGAACTCAGATTTGGTTGAGGGCTATGGCGTGAAATTGTTGAGATGTCTTTAGGGACAGATTTTGGGGAGGTAGGCTCCTCCTTTTTTTCTTTCTCTTATTTCCCTTTAGCATCATGCCCTTCAATATGTGCCTATTTAACAACATCATGGGTCCCTTTCCCTTCCAAGAGTGCCTTATATCCCTCCCCCATGGGTTTATGATCTGTTTGTGGCACTACCGGAGTTTCTTGTAGCACAGACAAAGTTTCTTGTAGGAAACCGTCCTTTGATTGCTGCTCCTTATTTTCTGCCTCTTGAGAGTTTGTGGGGTTTGGTACATGTTTAAGGGGTGCCGGCCTTGAAGAATGTCTCCTTCTATAGGCCATAGGTGTCCTTTCAGGTGAGGTGACCTCTTGAAATTTTCGTTCTTCTAAGCTTATCTCCTCTTCCTTTTTGGGTGACACCTCAATTTTTATAGGGCTTTTGGTTGGAGTTTGTGGCTTCCCTTGCTTTACCCTAGCACTCTTTCTAGTTCTGAAGTACATGGGGGTTTGTATTTTTCTTTTGGCCTTCACTGGTGTGCTTAAAGTGGCTAAGGTAGTAGCCACTTCTTTCTCTGATATTTCTGGTGAAATTTTTTTCTATTGGAGAGAGGTATCAAAACCCAACATAGGGTCTAATGCCTTTTCCTCCCCTATCTCACCTTCCATCTTCTCTTCTGGTTCATCCTCTTCGTTTTCATCTTCCTCTTTTTCTTCTTCTTTCCCTTCCTATATTTCTAGGGCTTCTGTGTTTTCTGCTTCAGCCCCCATCTCTTCCTCTTATTCATCTTCTCCTTCTGTCTCCTCAGTCTCGACTCCTTCTTCTTACATTTCCCTCCCTCCAAGACTAGAGGTAGGTGTTTGTCTAGTTTGTGTACTTATGAATGCTTCCCTATCCATATCTTTGAAGGTGGACCAAGATACAGGGGTGTTCAATCTATTCAAAGTATCTCCTATTATAAGCTTGATGAGGCCATGGTGAGCTAAGTGTTAGTACTTTCTCCCCCTCACATGTTGGCTCATATCCCTAATTGAATGTAAGAGGAAGTAGGGAATGTTTAGTATTTGTTCTAGAGGGAGATCTCCTTGGAACCTAAGCTCATTCAACATTTTGAAGTGGTATCCATAAACCACATTGAGTCTTCCCTCACAAGAAATCTATTTCATTATGTGAAATGATACTTCATCCCAAGCATATGGAAGTCTTTCTCGTCTCACTTCAGTTTTTTCCTCAATGAATTTTTCATTTGGAAAAAAGAAGTTATTTTTGGTTGTAATGTTGGACACCCTATATTCTCTATTCCACTTGACTCCCAGAGGAAAAGTGGTCACTCTGCTAATCAATACAGGTGTAATGTGATGGCTTGACCTATTACCACAGTGGTGGCCTATCATCTTCTTGTGCATGGAGGGAAATTTCCAATTCTTGAGCCACCTCCTCATCAAATCCCTTCAGGAGCTCAAATAATCCTAGCCACTCATGATTCCTGAAAATTTCCACCACCTGAGGGTATAATCTGATTCTCTTGATATCTTTGGGTTCCCTTTTGTTAAAACCTCCTCCCATTTTATGGTTGTGTTAAGAAGGTGGCTGAATGGTTTTGTATGATAATATTGGTGATGTGTGGCCTTAGAGGTTATAAGTTTACATAAACTCAAACTACCACGATTCTATTTCATGAGTCAGCCTCCTAAATTCTGAATTACTACTGTGACTGTTTATAAATTTTCATGGAAAAAATTCACAATTTTGGTGAGGTGACATCCACTTACTTCTGACCTCTGGTGTTTCTTGCATGGGAGATGGTGGTTTTAAGTGTGAATACCACCTGTGAGTGGCTCTCACTACAATTATGGGAACTGTTAAACCTTTTGTAAAATTTTCAATAGCATCAGGAATTTCCTGTAGCACGGGGTTTGCATGCAGACTTTGACCTTGGTGTTTAGTTCTTTGATGGCTCCTATCACCCTCCTTCTCTAATTTTTCTTTAACTTCTCAATGGAATGAGGAGAATGAGCTAAACATCCCTTTATGGCAACTTGAATGAATTTGGAGCGAAGTGGTGACTTGAACTTCAGCACGAGTTTTCCTCTTTTAGATCGTTGGTACCACTCCACTTAATCATTTTCTTTTTCCTCAGAATCACCTCCATGTCCTCGTGAACTCACCCTTAACTAATTTGACTAGCTACGTGGCATGCATACTTAAATTTTCATTCACTTTGCCTTCACGAGGGTGGCCAAATTAACTAGCCACCTTTTTTCCCTTTTAACCTCTAATTCTCGACATTAATTCATTTTGATCAACATGATGCATAGCGAGAGGGTGAAGGGCCATAGATAAGCCTATTGTTTCTGAGGATTTTTAGAAATTATTTGATGCAGGGAGCTATAGTTTGGTGATAACCCTGATTATTTTTCCCTTTGCTGTGTTTTTTCTTTATGATTTTTTCTGAGTCAGTTTCTTAACACTTTTATTTTCTTGTTCTTCTTGCAAGTATGTCCTCAGGTGTTGTTTTTGGTGGTGTCATCCTACTGGAGTCTTCTGGTGGTAATTTTTGGATTCATCTCCATCAAATTCTTCTCACACTTTAGGCTTAATGTGTCATGTACGAGATTGCTATAGGAAGTGAGCAACTTCCTGTAGCGGTTTCCTTTTTGCTGCTTTGGAGCTCCGAGTTGCTAAGAAATGTGTGGAAATAGTGTATGGAGGTTAGGGATGGAGTGATGGAGTGAGTGGAGTGATGGAGAGATGAGGGAAGAGGTCCCATGTCAATATATAGGTGACCTAGCTACTAGTGGCGAAAATAGAGTTTAGAGGGTGAATAATCATGCATCGAGTGGAGTGAGGGTTAGGAGTGGTAGGTATAGGGAAAAAAATGATTTTCATTCTTTTATTAAAGATTAGACACCCTTGAGAGAGCTTTCTTTCTCGCAGATGACTTTCCTACAGTAGTACAGGGTTTCATGTAGCACTACAGGAAATCCTATAGTAATTACAGAAATGAGAGAAATATGGGATTTTTTATCACCTGAAGGGAGAAATGGGTGGATGGATGCATGTTGGGGTTGCTTATGGAGTGGGTAGGTAGAGGAGAGAGAGAAGAGAGGAATAAAAGTGTTCATATTTGTGTTAACTGCCCTTGATCAGTAACCTGCAAAACAAAAATAAGTGATGGCATAGGTGTTGGAACAGGGTCCCCTAAAGCTGCAAATTTTGTACAATTTTGTATATTTTTGGTATTAATTAGTCTAAGGCAGGGGTTTTGGGGTGGGTCAAAGCCTCGAACACATTTTAATGGGTCAAGGGTAGACCTAGAGTCCGCAAACCACGGTTTGCGAACCACAGGAAAGCGTAGGCTAAGTCATTATAAATAGATGAACATTTTGAGTCTAGTAGTAGGAAAGAATTAAGTCTGATGCTAAGTACAAATTGTTAGATCTGTTTTGCGTTATTTGGGTAAGGAATCCTGTTGGTTGTGTGCGCGGAGATCCTCAGTCCTGCTGTGTGCGGACCCCGCTAGGCTGTGTGCGCGGGCTTTGTTTTGTTGTAAGTCGATCTGATATTAATGAAAGTGAAGTATTAGTGAAGTATCTGTGTGTATCTAGATTCGTAATGGTTACTAAATGCATCTGTGATGATTAATTAGATGCGAATGTATCTATTTTATGCATATGTATATCTGTGATTTGTATCAGCTGTGAGTATATGGGTTATGTGATTGTTTTTGTTTAGCTACAAATACATATGTTTAGGCTATAAGCTGTGTTTATGATACCATGTACTGATAATTGCTATTACGCACGTGGATGCGAAGATATCGAATAGATATGAATAGCTCTGTTGTGGTTAATAGATAAATATACTGTGAAATCCTACGAATAGACTTGTGTGAATATGGTAGGTTGTGAACTCGGATCTCCTTGACTAACCTACTCTCTCTGAGGGTGCGGAAACCTAGCTCCAACACCCTCCCATACTGCTTTGAGTGAGACTTTGGCCTGCGCAAGTAGGTTACTGCCGAAAGGGCCAGTAGTATAAGGGTTTGTTGGCAAACCTTAACCTCTGAACTAGGGTCAAGACCCCTCGAGCCAACAAATGGTTTTGCTGTCGGGACTAGGAGAATTTTGAGAGAGGGATCGGGTAATTCCAGGGGAACATTGGAGACCCGAGAGGATAGAAATTGAAGAGTAGTTTGAAAAATAGGTTTAGGAATTTGAGGTAAAATAAAATCGCAGCACGAAGTTGACAACGGAGAAGTTGACGAATAAGTACATTTTCACTGAAGTCTACAAAATTTTCCTTGTAACATTTGTGAACGAGCTTCAAGAGTGGCTAATGAGGCTCGTAGATATCCAGACGTGTTGGAAGGATGAGCGGGTCATGTAGTGGACTCCAGAGTTGATCCAACAGTTAGAAATAATTGATAATACCATCACTCGTACGGTAGATCACTGGGTGGATAGTGTGCTGGGAGGATTTGTGACGGAGTTCGCAGTCAATCAGTTCGTGTCCTATTCCGAGGCAGAACGAAGGTTCTTTAAGGGTTTCTAGGGTAAGTTTATGAAAAAGCTGCCATTATTAGTCAAAATTTTGTCGTGCGAAAAATGTATTATGTGCAGCCACATCGAGTGAATGACCTCCGATCTGGGTGAAAGCACAACACGATGTGGTAAATACTACAGAACTAATTAAGAAGGAGATAGATCTGTCTATAGTCCAGTAAGAGATTCAGCTGCACATAGCCCTCCAACTGAACCACCTTCAAGCCAACATAGGGGTAAAAACTCACCCATACCTCCACCTCCATCAGAAGATGAGGTGGCCTCGCACATGAAGCTACCTACCTTCAAGGGCGTAGGCGATGAAGATACGGACTAGTTTTGGTTTATCGCGGAGTCAGTATGGATTGTGCAAAATGTGGCCAACGATGCTGTAAAAAGGGCACAGCTATCCCTCGCCTTCGAAGGAAGAGCCCTGGACTGGTATATAGGATACGTAGCGTCAGCATGTGAATGCGACCATTCAAGAGGTTAAGAATGCCCTAAAACAGCAGTTTCGTAATCCTAAATCCTACTCTCAGATAGTGAATGACCTAAAATATTTTAAACAAGGGCCCTCTGAGTCTATATGGGAGGCTGACCAGTGGCTAAAAAAGGTGATCAGAGAAGGGGAATTTCTATATGATGATAGAAAACACAAGGAATGGTTCATAGTTATGTTACTGCCTCACCTGCACAGTCCTATGGGTCAGCAAGCTATTGAATTGCATGAAAAATCTTTGGAGATTGCTATGAAGTTAGAAGCTTCACCAAGGGATGACACCCAGTTGGGAGTACAACAAATTCAAGGGCTACTAGAGGATATGCACATGGAAATCCAGAATCTGTGAAAGTACCAAGGGAAAGAAGCTACCCCAGACGTATGGTGCATACGATGCAGGGTATCTGGCCATACCAAGGATCAGTGCCCACTATTGGAAGACTACCTACAGGCTGGGGGACCTAGTTCATTGCGCCCTAGGGAGACTGTGAGACCAAGTGGAAAAACATTGTGGTGTGATGATTGTATGATACTAACCACTGCCCTCATCTAGGTGCGTATGTTCCAGAACTGAAGCAATGATGGTGCCGGTTTTTCCAATTAATAGGACATGATGAACAGAATTGCTGAACTTATGATTTAATGATAGACCAGGGAAACATATATAGGGTACAAGCAGACCCTTCTTCACCAAAATCTCCCTTGGGCATAGGTGGATCCCTAGCTGGGGGCAAGGGAGGGGGAAGAGGTGGAAGCGCAGGTAGGGAAGAGGACAATTGATCTGCTATAACTTCGGAGAAGTAATACACTTTGCGAGGGACTGTCTGAACCTTGCAAGACAATATTGCAGGTATTGTAGACAACTAGACCATGTAATCGAAGATTGCCCAATTCTAATATCCAGAATGTAGGAAAAACAACAGACACCTACGCAAAACGTGCAGAGGGTTAAGGCTGAATCGCGTGATGAAGGGTCGAGCATTAATTTCATAACACGCGGCAGTATGGCCACTAAAGGAGTTGAGAAAAAAGTTGTGGCCGAACCTCTTATCCGAAAAGCAGCTATCAAACAAGAAGGTTTGGACCCACAAAAGGAAAAGGAAACCTTTGTCGCAGCCCACAAAGACTTCACTAAGGATGAGACACCTATGCCAAAAGTTCTAGCAAACCTAAGAACCGATGATGAAGTTAAACCATTTCGCCAGGCATGTATGAAATTGTTGCACAACCAGAAGGCATTAGAGAATCTGCAAGAATTAATAGACAACTTGTTGTGAAACCAGCTCCAAAAATAGAAGAAAAGAGATATCAATGCCTTAGAAATAAGCCACTTTGAGGGGGAAACCTCCAATACATTACATGAATGAACAATTCTTGGATGATACAAATTAAAAAACCTGCTTTCTATATATAGGAGTCCATGGGGCCATAATGTAATCCTAGTGGGCCACAATGTAATCCTAGCCGACCTAACAATAATAATTTAAGGGCACAATAATAACAAAATGGGGGTTACAAGGGTACAATAATAACACTAAGGGGTTTACACTAACAATAATAAGGGGCTATACTAGTGATATAGGGACCTAACATGCCCCTCTCCTTCAAAAAAGTGTTGTCCTCAACACTTGAGTAGCTCCGGGTGCTTCTGTATAAAATTCTCATCCTCCCATGTAGAATCTTCGGTGGGTAAGTTCTTCCACTTGATGAGATACTCTGAAATTGATCGATTCCGTAGTTGTCGAGTTCTTTTTTCTATGACTGCTTCAGGTTCCAATATGATCTTCCCTTCCCCATCAAGTTCTGGCAATACTGTTTGAACTGGAAGATTTTCACCTATAACCTTCCTTAAGCATGAAACATGGAAAACTGGATGTACTCGCGAAGAAGCAGGAAGCTCCAATTTGTATGCCATAGTACCAATCTTTTGCAACACCTTGTAAGGACCATAGTACTATGGCGATAATTTATTATCCTTCTTAGCTTGCTTGAGGGACATTTGTTTATATGGTTGTAGCCGTAAAAATACCCAATCTCCTATATCAAAACTTCTCTCGCTGCGATGTTGATGTGCCTGTTGTTTCATTCGATTTTGTGCCAAATTCAGGTTATCCTTTAAGAGTTGGAGAACTTCTTGCTGATGCTCGACGTGATCTTCCACTGCTTGAACCTTCGAATTTTCCCTTAAAGATGATGTGATCGATGGTGGATGATATCCATAAGTGCCATAAATGGGGTCATTTTTGCTGCAGTATGGAAGGAAGTGTTATACCACCATTCAGCGAGAGGTAACCACTTGACCCATTGTGTTTGTTTATCGGATACAAAACAACGAAGATATCCTTCCAAACATTTATTTACTATCTCAGTTTGACCATCAGATTGAGGATGATAAGATGAGCTATGAGCTAATTGAGTACCCAAACAAGAAAATAACTCCGTCCAAAAATTTCCAGTAAAATTGGGATCTCTGTCACTCACGATAACCCTTGGGTTTCCATGTAGCTTTTGAATTCTGTCCATAAATGTAGTAGCAACTGTACTTGCTTTAAATGGATGAGATAATGCACAAAAGTGTGCATACTTGGTAAGTCTATCAACTACCACCATGATGACACTCTTTCCTTCGGACTTAGGTAAACCTGTGATAAAATCCATTGAAATATCCTCCCAAAGTTGACTTGGAATGGATAAAGGTTGTAGAAGTCCCGGGGTCTTAATTGTCTCCGCTTTATTCTGCTGGCAAACCAAACATTCCGCCACAAACTTTTGAATATCAGATTTAAGGCCATCCCAAAAAAATTCTTTCTTCACCCTGTGGTACGTTTTTAAAAATCCTGAGTGTCCTCCTAAAGGAGAAGTGTGCAATTCCAGAAGAATCTTTTGTTTTAGTTGGGAATTCTTACAAAGATATAAGCGATCTTTGTACCATAAGGAATCATTTTTCCAACTAAATGTATAAGATGTACTAGGATCTTGCTGCAACTTTTGAATGAGTGTCCATACATCTTTGTCCTTCTTCCATTCATCTCTTGCTTCAGTTATCCAATCTGGTTGGATAATAGAAATAGCACAAAGAAATGCTTCCACCTCTTCATTCTTTCTTGAGAGTGCATCTGCAACAACATTAAGCTTTCCTTTTTTGTAGATTATTTCAAAGTCATAACCCAACATATTTGTGACCCATTTTTTCTTCTCTTCTGAAGATAGTCTTTGTTCCAAAAGTGTTTAAGACTATCATGATCAGTTTTTACCTTGAAGTGTCTTCCCATTAGGTAAGTTCGCCATTTCTTTAGTGCATGCAGTATTGCTAACATTTATTTCTCATAAATAGCTTTCTGTAAATACTTTCCTTTGATTGGACGACTTTCAAAAGCAATGGGTCTTCCTTCTTGCATTAAAACAACACCAATTCCATTTTCTGAGGCATCACATTCCACAATAAAGGTTTTTGTGAAGTCTAGCGTAGCTAAGACCGGTGCTAGGCACATTGCCTCTTTAAGATGTTCAAAGGCCTTAGTTTCTTTAGGAGTCCATGAAAATCCATCTTTCTTCAATAATGTTGTTAGAGGTGCTGCTATTCTCCCATAATTCTTAACAAACTTGCGATAATACCCTGTTAACCTGAGAAATCCTCGCAACTGCTTTATGGTTGTGGGGACTTTCCATTCCTTAATAGCTTTAATTTTGTTAGGGTCTACTTTAACACCCTCATGAGATACAATATGACCCAGATATTCCACCTCTTGTACTCCAAAGAAACATTTGGATGTTTTTGCATATAATTGTTTCTCCTGCAATAGTTTGAGCACCCTGTCAACATGTTCAACATGATCCTTCCAAGACCTGTTGTAGATTAGTATATCATCAAAAAATACTAGCACAAATTTTCTAAGGAAGGGTTTGAAAATGGAATTCATTAACCCTTGAAATGTAGAAGGTGCATTGGTGAGGCCAAAAGGCATGACCAAAAATTCATAATGACCCTCATGAGTTCGAAATGTTGTTTTTGGAATATCTTCAGTCTTCATTCTAATTTGATGATATACTGAACGAAGATCCAACTTGGTAAAATAAATTGCTCCATGTAATTCATCCAATAATTCATCAATCACAGGAATGGGAAATTTATCTTTAATGGTGAGCTTATTGAGCTCCCTATAATGCGGACACATTCGCCATGATCCATCCTTCTTGTGTACCAATACTACAGGAGCAGAGAAAGAACTTTGACTAGGTTGAATTATACCCGCCTCTAACATTTCTGCAATCATACGTTCAATTTCACTCTTTTGGACGTAGGGATATCTATAAGGCCTGATGTTTGGAGGAACACTTCCTGGAATCAAATGAATAGCATGATCATGATCACGAATAGGTGGGAGTCCTTTGGGAGTTTCAAACACCTTGGAATGATTGTCCAAGACTTGTTGGAGATCTGCAGAAATAGATGATTTTGATGTTGGAACTTCTTGTGAGCATAATTGTGCAATTATGCCTCGTTGTTCTTTCTTTAGAAGCTTTGTCATGACATTAGAGCTTATTATCCTTCCTGGCTTCCCCGCAATACCCCGTAATTCGACTTCCTTTCCTTCTGAAAAAAATTTCAAGAAAAGTTCTTGAAAATTAAAAGCTACCGTCCCAAAAGATTGTAACCATTGTACTCCTAGTACAACATCAGCACCTCCCATAGGAATGGAAAGCATTGGACTAGTCAATACATATTCCCCCATGGTTAGCTTGATATTATGGCATTTTCCAAAGAAATTTATTGTTCCTCCATTTGCAACCATCACTTGACATTCTGGTGCTGGGTATAGGAAACAATTTAATTCCTTGGCTACCTTACAATGAATAAAATTATGGGTGCTACCTGAATCAATCAACACTATTACCTTTTTCTTCTTGATATGTCCTTCTATCTTGAAAGTTTGAGGAGTGGTAATTCCTACCAGTGCATTACACGATATGGTCGGATTCATTTCTTCCTCTTCTAGGGCTGGTTCCTGGTGTATATCCTCTTCTTGTTCATTTTCTTCTTCCTCTTCACATTCTATGTAAAATAATTTCTTCTCAGCACACTTATGACCTTTAGTGTATTTGCTATCACAACTGTAGCAAAGCCCTTTTTCTCTTTTTTCTTCCAATTTTTGTGGTGTCAACCTTGTGGGTTGTGGAAATCTAGGAGTAGCAACACTTCCATCTTTATAGAAGTGAGTGGTAGGCTTCCTTGTCACCATAATTTTACATTCAATTTTTCTTGCCAACCTGAATGCCTTCTCCAATAAATCAGGTTCCAAAACACGAACTTCATGTTGGATGTTATCCTTTAAAGTACCTATGAAGAGATCAATCATGTGTTCCTCTGGAATATCAATTACCCTTATATTCAATTTTTGGAAGTCCTCAATGTGCTCCCCACTAAACCCTTTTGTTTGAGATTTATCAATTGGCTAAAGAAGGTGTTGCTCTTTGTATCCTCATAATGTGCTATCATTTCCTCTGTAAAAATTGACCAAGTGACAATTTTTTTACAGGAGCAAAGCCATCGATACCATACAAATGTATTTTGTTCTAAATGTAAAGTTTCAATGCGTACTTTTTATGTGTTTTGCACATTATTGATATCAAAATATTGCTCCATCTGTAGTATCCATGTTACAGGATCCTTTCCATCAAAATTCCTCATATCCAATTTTGGAATATGGTGGTTCTTCCTGCCAACATTAGAGTATATGAAATCATGATTAAAATTTATTTTGTTCTCATAATGAGTTTCCTTTACTATCTTTTCACCATTAGGAAACATTTTTTGTATCAATTTTGTCAAACTTTCCATGTCTGCTTTTAGACATTCTTCATGTTTTCCATTTTTTCATCGATCTTAGCTTCTCTGTCATCCATCAAACCATCCATATTAGATTCCATGCCTTTCTTTGAACCATCCATCTAAGTTTCCACACCTTTCTTCAAAACTTCCATGTCATTTTTTGTTGCTCTTTGCGTGAGCGAAATTTGTTTCACTTTCTCTTGTAAATTTGATATGTCATGTTTCCATTCTTCGTCTTCATGAGTCTTAGTAGATCATTCTAAAGGCTTAATGGGTGTTGAATTATTTTTAGGAGGCATTTCAGAACCCAATACTGAAATATATTCTACAATATGCCCTTGGAATCAATTCAACTTGATTCTTCAAACAAGACTTATGCAATTCAGAAAAAAAAAACAAAAAATACACACCTTTTACTTGCTTTTGAGGAGCTCGATATTGAAATTGACTTATCTCTATAGTTGCAGATCCTCAATATCTGAAATTCGGCCCGGTAGTATTACTCTAAAGCTTATTTCAAATGCCATAGGTTTGACTTGATTTGGATTCTTCAAGACAACGTTATGTCCAATCTCCCACAATAACCTAATTATGGACTGGTTCAGTAGAGTGAACTTGTATGACTTGCCACGTGTCACTGTCTGTTGCTTTGGCTCTATCATTTATAGACAGGAAAATAAAATCTGTGTAATTCCAGTCACTTTTTACAAAATTCAATCCGATGCTCAGAGAGAGATTTATGAATATTTTCCCACGATCACCTCTTTGAGATGAAATTCGGGAGCCTGAAAAAGACCTAACTTCCACAGATCATATCTCCGAAAATATTTTGAACCATGATTTGCAATTTTGTGACGATGTTCCTTAGGATTTTGGCTTCACTCTCTAAAAATTTCAGCTTCTGAACCTTCGTAGAAAAATAGTTATAGCGAAACTTCCTTGATGACCTTTTTAAGTGAAATTCAGGAGCTTGCAAAAAGCGCTAACTTCAACAGATCATATCTCCGAAAATATTGTGAACCAAGATCTGAAATTTTGCGATGATGTTCTTCAGGATTGTGGCTTCACACTCTAAAAATTTCAGCTTCTGAAACTTCGTAGAAAAAAATGTTATAGTGAAAATTCCACAATGACCTGTTTGGAGCAGCGAAACCCTAGAATCCAAAGCTCTGATACCAAATGTTGTGAAACCAGCTCCAAAAATAGAAGAAAATAGATATCAATGCCTTAGAAATAAGCCACTTCGAGGGGGAAACCTCCAATACATTACATGAATGAATAATTCTTGGATGATACAAATTACAAAACCTCCTTTTTATATATAGGAGTCCATGGGGCCACAATGTAATCCTAGCCAACCTAACAATAATAATTTAAGGGCACAATAATAACAATATGGGGGTTACAAGGGTACAATAATAAAAATAAGGGGGTTACACTAACAAAAATAAGGGACTATAATAGTAATATAGGGACCTAACATAGCTGCGCTGAGAGACCTAGCCTGCCTCTGGAAGTTAATGATGTGAAAAAACTGTACAAGCATAAGAAACACACTGGTAGGGAAATGCAGCTAACAGCGCATTAGTGACTACGAAATAGATCAGGTTATTTTGGTCCTGGGAATAGATGCGAACATATTTCCTAAGAAAATTTAGTAATGAATGGGATAACCTAAGTTGGAATGGTCCACTATCCAGCTACGTATCGCCAACCAATAGAAGATCATACCATTGGAGAGACTGTTAAAGACTGTGGTATATATCGCAGGAGTAAGGTCTGGGCTGACTTTGAGGTAATTCATATTGTAGAAGATGCGGACCCCTATCCTGCGCTCCTAGGCTTGGATTGGGCCATAGATATGGGAGGTATCATTAATCTAAAGAAAAGAAGCATGGTGTTTGAAAATGAAGGTATGCTGGTGATAGTACCATTAGACCCTACATAAGAAGAACGGTATACGGAGCTGGTGCGCGACGAAAAGGATGTGGATCACATCTATAAGTTAACTACGCGGGATGAAGATTGGATAAATCCTATGCTGATGGTGTGATTTGCTGGGAAAAGGACATCGAATGTTTCTCTGACTCTGACGAGGAGATGGAAAATTGGTAAAATCGGTTACATGATGTATCTACGCTGCGATGTCTTAGAATCATAAAAAAATTCTGATGCATCTCCTCAGAGGTAAGAGAACTACCCTAATTTGATGATTCTGGTTCTAGCCAAAAAGGACATTAGGGCAACCTTCAAACCTCTAGTAACCATCAGGCAAAGAATGAAATCAGTTAAGGATGACCCTAACCACCTCCAACAAAAAGGTGTATAGAAAATCAATTGTTCATGTGGAGATTGCTATATTGGGGAAACAGGAAGAAACTTTAAAATAAGGCTTAAAGAACATGGGGCAGACATTAGTCTTGGAAGAATTAAAACCTTGGCTTTGGCAGAACATTCGAGCAAAACATGTCACCACATATGCCTAGAAGAAGAAGTAATCATTGCCAAAGAAAAACATCATTTCAAACGCAAAATACGTGAAGCCTTGGAAATATTAAAGCACCCTCACAACCTTAATAGAGATGGAGGCTTAGAAATTAGCAGAAATTGGGTCCACGTGCTATCCGGTTAAAGCATCTTGCTCTCTTGAATCACTGGTCTCCTTGTACCCCTTCCCTTCCTTCATTCCTTTATGATTCTCTTTCTCTACTTCGTACCCTTTCCTCTACCCACCTGTTCACATCTAAACCTTACCCTTCTCCTTAGCCTTACCATTCTACCCTTCTTTAAAATCTTAATTAGTGTAATTATTAAAATCACCAATATGAATCTCCTTTCAATACCTTTAACCTTAATCAAACCTTACCTTCTACAAAACTTAGTTTATTGGATCAATTGGTTACAAGCCTTATCTATGGGTTATAATCAATTGACCTTTTCCTATCCTATTTTAATATATCCTCCGTCATCATTATTATAATATAAAATACATAGGAATATATATCATAATATTAGTATAAGGGGATACTATAACTCTAAAGCATATCTAATAATACTGGTCATCTTTAAAACAAATCAATTAATCTAAATTCTTAGCTAAAATAGGATAAAAAACTTAGGAATTTTAACATTGATTCATATATAATGAAATAGTAAACATTATAATCTCCTTAGGATATTATAATATTGATAGATTCAATCCTTAATCTATTAGCATAATCGCCTTATGCCTTTTACATAATATTAGGTTATCAAAGAAAATTCTATTCTTTAATAATATAAAAAACTTAACTTTTAGTATAATTCATAAGCCAAAATTATATAAAAATATTAGAACTTTTTAAGGATAAATAATTAAAATAGTAGATATTGTAATCTACATAGGGTCTTATAAAATTAATAAGATTCAAGCCATTAAATCTAACCATTAAATCATTCTTCTAGGACCCCTCTTCACAAAATTAGGATAAAGAATAAAATTACTATACTTTGATTTTACTTGACAATTAGAAAGTATTAACATAATAAAATAAATATCCTAAAATGAGACATAAGACTGTATAAATAGGAACATTAATTAATATTTAGAAACATTAAAACATTATTAGCATTATAGCTTAAAGTATCAGAATAATTATTTTGATAACAATATAACTAAAAAAACTCAACTAAATAAAAATAAAAATAAAATAAAATAAATTGGAAACTAAACCATTTAATGGATATCTGGTCGGCTCTTTTTCTATCATTTTTCCACTATTTATTTAACACAATTTGTATCTCTTTTTTGCAGATTTGTCCTGATGATGGGTCTTGCTTTAGACCCGAAACGTAGACTGAAAAATGAGAACTGTGGAGATTCTGAGCTCTGATTCTAAAAAATATTCTGGTAGTATTAAGGAGTTTTTGCGAGCATTTGAAGTTGAAGTCACACGGGAACGGAGGCTATGGGCCCTTAATCTAGCCATGCACGCAACACCTGCGAGGTGGTGGGACACGCATAAGGGGGCATTCCAGGATTGGGAAGAGTGTTGGGATATGACGATCCTGCGATTTGAACCTTCGGTTCACTTATGGGTAAAGACATTCCTTGGCCCACGGGACCTGCGTGAGCATTTGTTCGCTTGGATAGAGAAATGGTGCGACCGGACTACAAAAGAATGGGTTGACCTGTTTATTCATGCCTTGGGATCGATTCCCACTACATGGTATTTAGATGCGGAGCTACATCAGCGCACCCGCCACTGGGAAATATTAAAGGATGAGTTTGTAGGGACATTTGGGTTAGTAGGTGGAACAGAGGCACTTGACGAAGCTTTGTAGGATATAGATGCCTTATTATATGATGAATCACACCCTTACGTAGCACTTGGGGTACCAACATGGGAAATGCAGATCTAGGGATATTGTTAACTACCGCAATTTAGTAATCGAGGAGTGCGATGAAGATCCGCGAAATGTCTCTATCCCGGAGTCGGAGGGAGAGCATGCAGTTGCTGGACCCCCACTGCAAACTCTCAACGTTACTAAGCCTCTAAAGCTACGAGAAGTCAACATTGGAATGGAAGAGCAACCTAAGTTGGCTAAAATTGGGGACTACTGTGATGATGATATAGTAGGAAAAGTTGTAGAACTACTTACGGAATACTAGAACTTATTCCTGATGAAGTTCTCGGAACTCAAAGGGATTACAGGGGACCTAGGGGTCATGCACATCACTTTAGAACTAGATGCGTGCCCTGTGAAGAAGCGTCCTTATCGGTTGAACCCTAAGTATAAGAAAAAGGTTAAGGAATAAATTGACAAAATGCTCACTACAGGTATCATTGAACCGGTCGAATCGTCAGACTGGGTAAGTCCAATGGTGGTTCAAGAAAAAAATACTAAGGGAGAGATAAAAACATGTGTTGACTTGCACAAATTGAATGATGCTTGCATACACAATCCCTTCCCAACACCATTCTCAAACAAAATCCTGGACAGCGTGGGGGGGCAGGAAGCATACTCATTTATAGACGGGTTCTCATGCTACCATCAAATTAGGATCGCACCTGAAGATCGCAGCAAAAATACGTTCACTACCGAATGGGGATCCTTTCAATATAATGTCATGCCATTTGGGCTCAAGAATTCCCTTGCCATATTTTCGCGGGTGGTGGTCACAGTGTTCAAAGAGTTCATCCACAAGTTTTTGGAGGTATATTTTGGTGATTGGACTGTCTTGAGCTTGGTGAAGAAGCACGTCTCGAACCTGCGCATGATGTTGGATGCCTATAGGAAGCACCAGATTTCCCTAAATATCAAGAAGTGCATATTCTGCGTACCCTTCGAAATCTTGCTCAGGCACATAGTTTCTCGGCAAGGATTGATGGTTGATCCTGCCAAAGTCACAGTTATCATAAACCTGGAAGTTCCTACAACTAAGAAACAGTTGCATTCGATCCTCGAGCATACAAGCTACTACAGGAAGTTCATTCAAGTGTACACGTTGATCACAACACCTATGGAAAAAATTCTTAAGAAGGATGTTTCTTTTTTTTGGATGATGAGTGTCAGAATAGCTTCGAGCTACTCAAGGAGAAGATGGCCTCTGCGCCTATTCTCATATTTCCTGATTGGGCGAAGGTGTTCCATGTTCACGTAGATGTGTTGGGGATCGCCCTGGGAGCGGTCCTTATGCAGCCTAGAGATGGAGACATTGATCATCCTGTTGCATTCACTAGTAGGAAACTCTCTGGTGCGAAGCGTAACTACTCCACTACAGAGCGGGAGGGATTGGCCATGGTCTATGCATTGCAGAATTATCGACATTATTTGTTAGGAGGGCACTTCAAAATTTTTACAAATCACTCGGCTTTGAAATACCTGGTGAATAAGCCTGTGTTGGGGGGAAAAATATGTCGATGGCTCCTACTGTTTCAGGAATATGATTTTGAGATCATTGTCAAGCCGAGGAAGTTGAATGCTAGATCAGACCACTTGTCCCGAACCAAAAGCGGCGAAGAACTGACCAACCTGGAAGAGGGATTACCTAATGTGCATTCGTTTTCCATTAAATTATTTGATGTGCACTTCACCGACATCATTCAGTTCCTGACTATGGGGATGGCACTTGCGGAATTTTCAGTACAATAGAAGAAATAGTTGGTAACCCGCATAGCAGATTTTACCATCATCGCAGGTCATCTCTATAATATGGGAGCTGACGAAGTGCTACGAAGATACATTTTGGAACATGAAAGGCATGTTATCTTAGCAGAAGCTCATCATTAGGGTAATTTTGAGGTCTAAAATAGGCCTCCTAAGAAGAATGTACAACCAAAATAAAATTTATAAGAACCAATAGAATTCAAGCTGATGATGTCAACCATGGGGGATGATTCACCATTTTTTAAGTAAAAGGGTAAAAAGATTAAAAGATAATAAAATAATAAAACTACTTTTTCAAATCGTATTTTCAACTTATCTCCCAAATACTTTACTCAAATTTCAAGCAGGAGTACTCGTTGGATGCAAAATTTAATTCCTCATCCAAGGAGTACCCTTGAGAGCTAGACTATGGTGGCCTACCTTGCATAGTGACTCTCACGACTATTGCAAAGTCTACGATACGTGCTAATAAATAGGAAGGCCATCACGCCAATATGAGATGCCCCTGTAACCGCAACTGGCCCTGCAAGCATTTGACAAGTGGGACATCGATTTTGTAGGGCCTATCAACCCACCGGGAAATAAGACAGGTGTGCGCTACATCGTAACTGCCACTGATTATGTAACCACATGGGCCGAAGCTATGAAGGATTGCACTGCAGATACCACTGCGCACTTCATTTTTGAGTAGATTCTGACAAGATTTGGATGTCCGAAGATCCTAATGAGCGACAAAGGCACGCACTTTGTTAATGAAACAATATAGGCCTTGATGGAATAATTTCGGATCCACCATGCAAAGAGCACTCCGTATCATCCATAAGAAAACAGAGCAGTAGAAGCTTTTAATAAAATCTTGGAGCAAGCACTGACTAAGGTCTGTAACGCCAATCGCAGCGACTAGGATGTTGCATCTCATCTGTTCTTTTGGCCTATCGAACCACCTGCAACAAGTTGACAGGGAAGACACCATTTCAAATGGTTTATGGAAAGGAGGCTATTATTCCCATGGAGTATATTATTCCTAGCCTGCGCATCATAGCCTTTACAAACACGACGAAGCCTGATATCATGGAAGAGCATTTAGTGTAGCTTGTGGCTTTGGAGGAAGATCGTTTCATTGCTAATTTCCATCAACAGGTTCAGGAAGGCTCAGGATAAGGCATGGCATGATCGACATATTCAAAAAAATACATTTGCAAAGGGTGAATTGGTCCTATTGTATGATATCCAGTTTTCGAAACACTAGGGAAGTTCCATTAGCACTGGCTAGGTATGTATATGGTAAAAGAAATCACAGATGGCAGAGCTGTTCGATTAGCTACCCTGTGCAGTGATATGTTACTAGGCTATGTCAATGGTAGTCGACTCAAACCGTGTCGGATTAAATGACTATATGGATGGAGTAGCCATATGGGGCAGAGTACGCCACCAAGGAAGGTAAGTGTCGAAAGGACCATGGTATGCACACAGAGCAGTCACAGATTTGGAAGCCCGGAGGGGTGCGTGGCGGGTGTAGGAGTGTGTTCAGAGCATAGAAGGTGCGCTGGAAGCACAAGGGTGCACTAGGAGCGCTGGGGTGCGCTAGGCGCACAAGAGGTACAAAAAATAGCTATTGGAACAGTAAAACTAGGTAAAAAGAAAATTTTACCATTGAAAGGAGTGGGCGGTTGGCATTTAATGAGGCGATTTTCGAAGATTTTTTACCGTTTACTTGATGGTAAGTTGATCAATCCCCACGGATATAAAAGTACAAGGATAGATCAGACAAGGGTTCTATATCTCTTGAATATTTTTTACTTGGTGAGTTTATCCTTGGCAAGTTTGTGCTGTGAAAATTTTTGTGCCTATTGCGTCTCGTTTATGTATGAGCCTCCTACACCCTCTGACAGTAGCAACCCTGAGTTCATTTTCCGCGCTAGAATGACGACCACCAATCCCGCTGAAACCTCAGAACTTGTAACGTCGACAGAAAAAGAATCCGAGGAAGTATTGGAAGTCCACCTCGACGTGGAGGATGTCATGTCCATGCCCAGCAAGGAAAAGAAAAGGGGAAAGAAAAAGCAGAAGGATCAGGGAAACCAACGAAATGGGCTAGGATGAAGCCCCGCACCTCACCCTGAAATGTGAATTCCCCGTGGGCGGCCGGCCAAGAAAGCTCACCTAGGCCAGTAAAGAGGCCCCTGTATGCTCAAGAAAATGCTTAGATGGCTAAACCAATCAATTGGATATCGCCCTTTTTTCGGCCTCGCAAGCCCTCGACATGCACACCGAAGAATATTGATGGCCTGGGAACCTATCTGCAGATGTCGCTGACTTCGGGTGAGGTCCCCATCATTGGAGAACCCTTTGGCAAGCTCCATGAGGTCAAATTTGATGACCATGACCTGGCCAATTTGGAGGCCTTCCCCAAGCTCGCCCCTGAGCTATACCTCAAAAGGATACTGGAAGACGACGGGATAAAGATCGTCCCCATGCGCTGGGTGCGCGGGTTAGCTGGTTCCGGGCTCTTGAACCTGCTGAGGATGCCACATTTTGGCCATTAAAATATTACAGACCAAATTGTGCGCCAATTGCTTGCCTTGGTCCATGATGGCAGCCTGTGGATCCAGGATTGCATCCTTATTGATGTCGCACTCATTCACCGCATTACTGGCCTCCCCATAGAGGGACCAAACCCTATGCTGTGCGTGGGCAAGAATTATGAGCAGAAGATCGCTGAAAACATGTGTGAGGATTACCATGTGTTATGGAACACTCAGGGTTTCATGATCAACAACATCAGTGACCCTGCTATGCAGATGGGTACCTTGTTTCTAGCGTGAAAACTGATGCGAAAATGTCAGGTTGCCACCATTCTTGCGTACGTCATTCAGCTGGCGGGCCTATGTGAAAAGGGGGTGTGCTTCAATTGGGCCCAGTACCTATGCAACGAATTCCTGACAAATGTTTGCGAGGCCTAGGATCAGGGGCGTGCATTTTGCTACTCTTGGTTGCTGCTTCTCATTGTTTTGGTCGCATGGGAAGCTCCAGAAGATTCGTTCCTCCCTGAACTCATGCCTAATATGTGTTAAGGGGTGTGCTATGAAAATTTGTGGGACTCCAAGGATGCGCAGCGCATTAAGGACAATCAAGTCTTTTGGGTTCTATTTCAGAGTGGGCTCGTAGCAGCTATCAACTCCCAGCTGCGTTTATCGCCCACCATCTATGATAACCGGAGGACAGAGAAAAAGTAAGAGGAAGGGTGCAGAGGCAGCATCGTAGAAGGGTTCGCAGTCAGGAAAAAGTACGGAGAAGGGTGCAGAAGAAGCATCACAGAAGGATGCACAATAGGATCTCAGTGCACAAGGTCAGGAGGTGGGAGGTGCTGACTCCCCTCAAGGAACAAAGCGAACAGGTGACCCTGCTAAAGGTTCACGGAAGAAGAAGAGCTCTCAATGACCAGAATGCGCCGAAGGCATTACGCTGACAGAAGGGGACCTCGAGTAGATCGTAGATGCGAACACTTTAGCTGTAGAGGATAAATGGATGGCTCTAGAAGAGTAGTAGAAATCCACAGTCGACACCCTCCAGGCTGAGTCTGGGCTCTGCAATTCAAAACTAACACCTTGTAGACAAGTATGATCCAAGTCAAAATATCCCCATACATAAGCAATGCAGTGATCAGTATGCCAGAAAACCGCCTCTACCCTCTACCTAGCGCAGCCCTCATACTGAGTCCACACGACTTAGGAGTGCAAGTCCAGTCCTACACGAAGGTACAATTGGATCTTTCCTGCCTGCCACCTGAACCATTGCGGCCTCTTCACGCGTCCCTGTTTGAAGAAATTCAGCACAAATATCATCAAGTACACAAGCAGCTCAGTACGGCTGAGAAGATGATCGAAGAAAATATTACTGAGGCATCCCAGTCACAGGATGCCTGTACCAACTGGAGCACCTAATTAGTAGGCTCTGCGCGGACGTTACCGAAGACATCTCGGCGACTTCCACCCCCTAGGACAAGATTGAGGGGTTGGTCGCAATGCTAAAAGCTTCAAGGACCGAGATCCAAGCGGTCAAGACGTAGATGGAACAACAGATCGTAGACTTTTAGGCCAAGTTGCAGACCTTCGGAGGTAAGGTCCCAGCGAGCTGTGCTAGTTACAGTGGCCACAAACGTGATTACAAGTCAAATTGCTCAGGGTGCCCAATTATTGGAAACAACAAGGCAGCTATGGACCAAGGTACAACATGACCATCTCCTATGAGAAATCAACCAAGAGCTGCGCCAGAAGGAAGAAGAGTTCGACCAGATGGAAGCTACACTGACCACTTTGGTCCCTGATCAGCGATTGGCCTCACTGCGTGCCAGCCATGCGATCAGAGATGACATGGAGGCTCTTTGACATAGGAAGAATAAATTGAGTGATCAACTCAATCCATGGGTGGATGAGGCCCTCAAGCTATCCCAGGATGTTGATGTCGTAGTAAAGCAGCTAAACCAAACTCTAGAGAGCGTCGTTGTTGCTACGGAAGGCCCTACTTTGCAGAAGTTGGTGGAGATAACCCAGAATGTTGCTGCGCAAATTAGGGAGTGTTGCCCCCGCTAGCGGATGCCATCAAGAAGCTGTAGGCAAAGATGGATAACCCACGACCGAAGTGACTTGAGATGAGTCACAAGATTGTGTTGGGGGACTGTTGGAATAGGGTCCCCTAAAGGTGCGAATTTTGTACAATTTTGTATATTTTTGGTATTAATTAGTATAACATAGGGATTTTGGGGGGGGCAAAGGCCCGAACGCATTCTAATGGGTCAAGGGTAGACCTAGAGTCCGCAAACCATGGTTTGCGGACCACAAGAAAGAGTAGGCTAAATCGTTATAAATAGATGAAAATTTTGAGTCTAGCGGTAGGAAAGAATTAAATCTGATGCTAAGTGTGAATTGTTAGATCTGTTTTGCGTTATTTGGGTAAGGACTCCTACTGGCTGTGTGCATAGAGATCCTTAGTCCTGCTGTGTGGGGACCCTACTAGTCTTTGTGCGTGGACTGTGTTTTGTTGTAAGTCAATCTGATATTAATGAAAGTGAAGTATTACTAAAGTATCTATGTGTATCTGGATTTGTAATGGTTACTGAACGCATCTGTGATGGTTAATTAGATGCGAATGTATATGTTATGCATATGTATATCTGTGATCTGTATCAGTTGCGAGTATAAGGGTTCTATGACGGTTTTTGTGTAGCTACAAATACATCTGGTTAGGCTATAAGCTGTGTTTATGATACCATGTACTGATACATGTTGTTATGCACGTGGATGCGAAGATATCGAATAGATATGAATAGATCTGTTCTGGTTAATAACTAAATATACTATGAAAGCCTGCGAATAGACCTGTGTGAACCTGGTAGGTTGTGAACTCGGATCTGCTTAACTAACCTGCTCTCTCTTAGGGTGCGGAAACCTGGTTCCAGCACCCTCCCATGCTGCTTCGGGTGATACTTTGGCCTGCACAAGTAGGTCACTGCCGAAAGGTCCAATAGTATATGGGTTTGTTGGCAAACCTTAACCTTCGAACCTGGGTCAGGACCCATCGAGCCAAAAATAGGTGTTGTTTTCATTTTATTTTTCTATTTTCCTCTTCTTTTTTTTCTTTTCTTTTTTTCCCCATTTTTTTTTAAGAGAGGTGGCGTGCCTCCAGAGAGGTTTTCAACCCACAACCTGCCTTGGGTGCCTCAAAGAGGTTTTCACCCAAGGAGATTTTATTTATTTGTTTTTTTCTTTTTCTTTTTATTTTTTGCACCAAGATTGCCTCATAGAGGTTTTCAACCCAGGAGTTGGCCTTGGATGCCTCAGAGAGGTTTTCATCCATGCCTCTTTATGTTTTCGTTTTTCTTTTTTTTTTTCTAAGAAGGGAAGGAGTTGTAAACTAGGGAGCTTCCAATGGCATACACCTCCATGTTTATGGAATTAATAAATTCATCCCTAGATAGGGTGTTCTTGTACACTTTGAGCCTATAACCATTAACAAGCAAGGGGATCCCCTCCTCGTCTATGGTTCTGATCCGAACAATGCCATTTTCATATATTTTTTCCACTTGGTAATGTCCCAACCATCTTGTCATTAATTTTCATTTTAATTCCTTCAACCTTGAGTCATAGAGTAGCGCCCAATCTCCTTCTTTAAATTTCATTTCCTTATTGTTTTTTTCATGCCAACCCTTCCTTTACAGCTGAATTACCTCTGTGTGAAGAAGTACTTGCATTCTGAACTCATTGAAACCACTTAAATGCAATAACCTTTCTTGTTGAGCCTTTGTGATATCTAGGTCTAACTCAACTTCCATTGTCAAGGTGTTGTACTCAAATTCAATGGAAAGAAGAGATTTCTTCCCATAAACTAAAGCATAGGGAGTAAACCCCATGTTTTTCCTCCAAGTAGTATTATAATCCCAAGTGGCTTCCACCAACTTGTTTGCCCAATATTTTTTGTTGTTGTGCAGAACCTTAATGAGGATATTCTCCAAGGCTCTGTTTGTCACTTCCTCTTGACTATTTTCTTAAGGATGATAGGTGGTATAATTCTTGTACTTTATCTGGTGCCGCCTCAAGAGTTTTTCAATGAGATGAGATGTAAAACCCCTAATCAGTGACTACCTCTATGGGGTATCCAAAATTTTAGAACACATTTTCTCTTAGTAACTCAGCTACCTTCTCCTCTGTTGCTACCTTTACAACCCTTGTTTTAGCCCACTTTGTCAAGTATTCAGTATAGACTATGATATATCTCTTCTATCCGGATGGTGGATCAATGGGTCCAATGAAGTCCATGCCCAATTTTTCAAATGGATCTAGAGCCACTTGAGGGTGCAAGGGAATTTCATCCTTTAGTGTAGGTATTCCCATTATTTGGTACTAGTCACACCTACTGGTGTATCTCCTGGCATATTGGTGTAGGGTAGGCCAATAGTAACCTGCCTACAAAGCCTTGAAGGCTGTCCTTTTTGCAGAAAAGTGGCCTCCACAAGAACTATCATGACATGCTGAGAGGATGTCAAAAACCTCTTCTTCCCTCACACAACTTCTGATAATTTGGTCAGGACCCAACTTGAAGATATTTCCACCAATCCAGGTGAAAGGGACACTTTTCCTGATAATCTTGCTCTTCTCCCTGGATGAAAGGTTTGGAGGGAATTTTTAGCAACCAAGTAGTTAGATATGTCAGAAACTAAGGAGAGAGTGTTGAGATAGAAAATATGTGTTCATCCGGAAGCTGATCATCCACCATCCCTTCCTAATCTGAAGGTAGAGTCAGTCTTGATAATAAATCTGCAACAACACTCTCCTTTCCTGGATTATCAACAATTTTTAGGTCGAAATGTTGTAATAACAATCACCATATAATTATTCTAACATTAACATCAATTTTATTCATTAAGTACTTGATCGTTGCATGGTTAGATTGTACAAAGGTATTATAACTAGTAATATAATGTCTAATTTTTTTTAAGGAGTGTACAATGGCTAAAAGCTCCTTTTCTATGAAAGTATAGTTGAGTTCAACTTTGGACAAATTATTGCTAATGAAATATATGGAATAGGGTAATTTATCTTATAACTTCCCTAAAGATGCCCCCACACCTTTGTCTGATGCATCTGTGTGGATGTGGAAAGGTAGAGCCCAATTTGGACCTCAGAGAATGGGGGAAATAGTTAACCTTTCCTTAATGAGCTCAAAAGCTTCTTGAAAGAGAATGGATTAGAAAAAATCAGAATCTTTGGTCAATAATCCAAATAATGGTGAATCCAATTTGCTAAGTATTTGATGAACCTTCTATAGTATTCATGCAAACCTAGGAAAATTTTGACATCTCTCTTCTTTTGAGGAACATGTGCCATTTTTATGATAGTGATTTTGTCTGGGTCTACCTATATTCCTGTTTGTGATATCGAGTGGCCCAGGAATACTCCTTCTCTTTTCAAGAATTCACACTTTTCCAGAATCAGGGAGATATTCATCTCAATGCACCTTCTAAGCACTTTTCCCAAATTGGAGAGAAATTCTTGGAAGTCATCCCAATAAGGTGTGAAATCATCCATGTAGATTTCAACGGAGTCATGGACTAGCCCAGAGAAATGCTCAATACTTCTCTTTGGAAAATATCTGGGGCATTGCACAACCCAAAGAAAATGAATTTGTAAGCGAAGGTGCCCCAGGGACATGTGAAAGTAGTCTTGTCCTAGTCTTCAGGGCTAATTTGGATCTGGTTATACCCACTGAACCCATCTAGGAAAGAAAATAATTTTTTCCCTACAAGGACATCCAGGACTTGATCTATAAGGGATAATGGGAAATGTTCCTTCTTAGTGTAATTATTTAGTTCCCGATAGTCAACACAGATTAACCATTTTCCATTCTTCTTTGGGAATAGGACAAGAGGAGACACCCACTCACTGTCAGATATGGGATAGATGAAACCCACATCTAATAATTTATGTAGTTCTTCTTTCACTATGTCCTTTAAAGCTGGGTTCATCCTCCTTTGGGGTTGGCGCACAGGCTTGAATCCTTGTTTAATGTAGATATGATGTGTGCACACCAAGGGATGCATCCCTTTCATGTCTTTCTAGTCCTAAGAAAATGCATCAAGATTTTATTTTAAGAGCTGACATAGCTTCTCTTCTTCTTTAGCTGAGAGGGATGTGTTAATTTTCAGAGATTTTGATGGGCCAAATTCCACAGCCTTGATGGTTTCAGAGGTTGAATCAACTGAGTGCAACTCCATCCAAGGGAATGTTTCAGACTCTTTGACTAGGCCATCGAGTGGATTGTCAATGGGGGGCTAGCTCTGAATGATGTGGTCGATGAGCTCATCCTCATCATGTTCCCCCCTCTAAGTACAACATCTATGGTAGAAATTGGGTAGGGCGTAGTGTTGTATACTTCATCTTCTTCATCTTCATCCTCCAACGACAAAGGTAGGTCATGGTCAATGGAAGGCCAGGGAGGAGGATATACTACCAATTGTTTAGATAAGGGCCCATTCTTGATATTCATGTTTCCAGCTCGATGGCTGATATAAGCATCGAAAGTGGCTAACCAAGGTCTTCCTAAATTGATAGGATATCCATTGAATTTTTTTTTTGGTTGGAGGACAAGGAAATATGTAGGGTACTCCCAATATTCGATTGAAACCATAACATCCTCAACAATTCCCTCCGGAGCTACTATGGACCGGTCTGCAAGTTGCAAAACCGTTGTGGTTTTCCTCAAATTCCCTTGGAGGTTGAGTTTAAGCATAGCTTCCTTGGGCTTTACATTGATGACAGCCCCAAGATCAATCAGAGTATTTGGGACTATGACACCATCTATGTGTACATCCACAACTGGACTACCAGGGTCCAGTTACTACGGGAAGATCACCCTTCCCAACATTAAGTCAGATAGTTCTCCTTCTACATTGATGGTGGGGGTATCTTTCTTCTTTCTCCCAGGTTTCTTAAGGAAATTTTCCTTGATGAGCCTATTTTAAATAGGAACATCCTTAATGGCCTGCAGAAGGGGTATTTTTACACACAAAATTTTAATTTCCCCCAGAATTTCAGCCTTCTTTGGGGTTTCCTTAATATAGTGGATCAAGTGCTCAGAAAAAGGAGGTTGTTGGATTTGTGTGTTACTCTCTTCCTTTTCCTCCTCAAACTCTACAAGTGGAGATGGAGGATTACTGTTCGGGATGACTCTTCCCAACCTAATATTGATCTCATGTATCTACACAACATAAGATGGATAGGATGTCTCTCCACTGTAAACCTTTTGTCGCTACTTTTTGTTTGGGTTCAAATTGGGTTGTGCAGGCATATGAGGACGCTTGGATGGAGAAAAATGGGTGAGCTAGGGTTGAGGTTGGGGTGGAGGAAGTAATGTGGGTGGTTGATTATGTTGGGGCCTCCACCCTTGTGATGGGTTGGTCCACTGAGGTGGTTGAGGAACATACTACTGGAATGGTTGGTTCACATATTGGGGGTGATATGGAGGGTTGTAAGGCCAAGTAGGAGGTGTAGGCTATGATGGAGGAGTGTAATTGTACCAAGATTGCATAGGTTCATTCTGGCTAGTATGATAATAGGAGTAAGATACACCTTGCATACCCTCTTGATATGACCGAGTCCCTTGAGGCCTTCTCTAATTTATGAAATAGAGTTGCTCTGGTCCTACTTCCCCACCTTCATATACAACCTTGTGCCCAGGTAAGGAGGGACACTTATCTGTGGCATGATTCTCTTCACAGACTAAGAAAATCTCTATGACATTTAGTGGGAATTTGTTCTAATGGTGTTTTCTATTACATCTAGGGAAGAAGATACCCAAGGCCCTTTTTACTTCCTCTTGATTCCTCTTGATATGCATTGTATCCATTTGTAAAGAAAAGGTGTGCAACATCTCACTTTTGAATTCCTCCAACATATTTCCAATCTCATTCTTGATGGAGGTGGAAGAGGAAGGGGTGTTGGTCATGCTTTGGTTATATCTCCCTGTCTTCCTAGTTTCCCTAGAGTGATTCCTAAAGATAGTTTTCATGTCCTCATAAGGAAACTAGTAGATATATCCTCCTGATAGAATATTAAGGTTTTATATCACCTCCTCCATGATCCCTCGAAGAAGCACCAACTTAAGTGATCTGGGATCAAGCATGCAGTTGGCTCTTTTATAGTTCAGTTGGAATATTTCTTCATAATCCTCAGGTCCTATAGTCTTCCTAAATATTTTATCCTTAGTTTATTTGGATCTACAGTAGTCCCTGTATTTTTTGTTAAAGGACTCTTTCATCTATGCTCGGGTAATGGTGTTGCTCCCAGGAAAACCCATGGACCAACAGAAGGTTGCATCCTTGAGGGTGGATGGGAAAAATTTCAAATTTTGGTCATCTAAGGAATAGTGATAGGTCTTGCAGACAACAACGAATTCGAACATGAAGGTGTCAATATCCTCAGAGGTAAGTCCATGGAAATGTGGAAGGGATGAGGGACTGATGTTCTTCATCCTAGTTTCCGATCTATTTCTCTAATGGGAAAGACTCCTTGGGTCCCATTCTCAACCATGGCTTGAATTGGTGAAGAAGGTTCCTCAGGTGAACCAAGTTATTCTTCTCCAATAGGTTCTTCAAAGTTTTCAAGAGACTCATCTATGGCGTTTTCAACCTCACAATCACTAAAGAAGGGTGAAGGGTGACTGTGTGGGGATGTGGGGGTTTTTGGTAAAAGAACTTCCTTGGTTATCCCTACTCCTAGGGGGCATGAAAGTCAATTTTTTTTGTATTTTTTAATATTTTGGAGTTGAATGTAAAAGAAAAGTAGAAAATAATGGTAAAAAATAATAAAATCATCTACTTAGACACCTCCCTGGCAACGACGCAAAAAAGTAGTGAGCCTCGATATTTCACCAAGAGTGATGCAACTCCCAGAGGCTACTCTACTTTACTTTATCAACCCAGGGTTCGTACAAACTTGGAGGTGACAATGCTATATACACAGCAGATGCATTCCACTCATGCCATCCTCTTATTAGTCCTACGAAGGGGTGCTACTGCTAGGGCTATTTCAAGGGAATGAAGGTTGTCACACTTTTGAATGAAACCTTTGACAAGACTTAATCACCATCTACACTAAGTAACATATGACCATAATTTAATTAAATGTGAGAAAGAGAGACTAATAACGCTAAAAAGGTGACGATTAACCCCTCAAAAGATACCTAATGATGGTACTCATAAGGAAACATATAAGTTGAGAAATTTTTTTTTGGATAGTATGTTGGGGTGATGAAAATGTGAAGTTTGGATCTATCACATCACTTCATGTTATTGCAATTTCATTTTATTTCAAGTAAATCATTTGCATCTTGGAGATTCTAGAGCTCTCTTGTACCTTGCAAAAGGGTGTAGTCCCCATATGGAGAGAGTGCCTACCAACTTTATACCTACAAGAGATTAAGCATTGGAATGCAAGAAATTTTCTATGAATGATGCTCAAATACTAAAATCATGACTCCATATTCCTATTGTCCTTGTTAAGCTTTGGAGTGTAGGTTATATCTCCTACACATTTACAATTCTTCTTTATGTGCTTGTGTTAAAGTGTATTTATTGGCTCATTATGCATTCTTTCCATGAGTATGAGAGACAAGGTAACTTTGGGGTTCTTTCATTAATTTTGAGTTGTTCATCCCACCTCTTGTATAATTCAGTTCTAGATATGAGGCACACTATCTAGCAAATATGTATGCCATCTCTTGGAAAGCATATGACTTCTTGTCACTTTTTCTAATAGAAGAAAATATGACTTGTGCAAACATTATTAATGTTGATGCACTTATATTAGTCTAGAGTAAGGGAAAATAAGCTCAAGGATAATTAAAATAGGAATCATTAATTTTTTTTGGCATTTGGTTTCCAACCATGTTGTTAGATCTATTTTTGTAGGAAGCATATAGGTTGAGAAAAACAAAGTTGGATAGTGTGTTGGGGTAGTATGTTGGGGTGATGAAAATGTGAAGTTTGGATTTATCACATCACTTGGTTATAACAAATCTTTTGATTGCAAGTACATCATTAGCATCTTGGATATTCTAGAGCTCTCTTGCACCCTGAAAAATGGTGTCATCCCCATATGGAGCCAGTGCTTACCACATTTATACCTATAAGAGCATAAGAACTAGAATGTAAGGATTCTTCTATAAGAGATTCTATAACTTGATGCATTAATTTCTGAGGAGACTAAATTTTCATTTATCACAAATTTTCCTAGACACATAGCTAAATTGAATATTCCATTCTCCAAGACCATTTTATGGCTCCCCTTCACTTGCATACTTCAGGCTTGGGGGTGCACTATCTGTGAGATGTGATTTCTTCAAATGATTAGAAACAAAAAATGTGGACACTTCATACATATCAATGGAACAAGAGAGAGCTTAAAGGGATGGTTTTAAAATGGAGAACCTACTCTATAATTTTTTTTTGAGGTGTTGAGGATACTTTGGATAAGTCTAGAACTTCTTTGTAATGTCCAAGGGCCAAGATTTCGAGAAAGGTTTCAAATCTCCAGTTATCTTCTTCTTCAAATTTGGGATGAGTATTGTGCCTTTATGGCAGGTTTGTTTATATTTATGGAGGGCTGAAAAGGATAAGCCTATTAACTCTCATCGGCTTGTTTGTGATATCAAATCTAAATTGCATGTAGTATAGGATTGACCGTTGTCATATTATATTCTCATTAGATAATTCAAAACAAAGTTTATTTAACAACACTTTAAATTTCATTATAGGGACTCTTTGTGGAAAAGGGTACAACTACAGTAGTATGACCCACAATTAAAGAACATGTGGCTATTGTGGTGGTATGGCTTGCACAACCTTATGTTACCTTGTTGGTCCCTTTAGCAATCTGTTTTATTTTTCTAATACATAATTGAATTTTCCTATATTGTCCTATTTATGCTTTAAAATAAATAAATAAATCACTCTCAATACAAAGAGAAGTCTAATAGTATGTAAGGGGGTGTGTTATAAGAGTAAAAACCTCCCACACAGATTTGATGTCTGAAAATCTATTTTGTTTCTTCAGACTCAGTGAAGATAGAGATTGCACAGTGAAATTTTTCTTGTATTTGGAGTAGATATTGTCTCAAATAAAAATCTCTTGTTCATATGTTATTTCACTAGTGTTCATTCCAATGAATTTCAAAATTGGCTTTTCCAGATGATTTTAAAAGGTTTTTAAATATAGTTGTAAGTAATATCCCATGTAATTGTGAAACTCTATCTAAGAAGTGTATTTCAATTTGTGTAGCAAATGTTGGTTATATCAGTTTTATTATCTCATGCATACTACTCATAAGAATTATGACACTTCAGGTAGTTACACTACTCGGACATAATGTATCCCTCTGAAATTATGACTTAAATGTAAGAAAGTTGTGGAAACCCTTATCACCATCACAATTGTACAACTCTCTGCCACATGCAAACATAATTCTTTTTAGCTTGAGAATAAAAAATTCTTAGACTTCTACAGTGAGCTATCATTCCATGAGCACAGTGTTAGTATGAAATCTTAATGTAAGTGTATGAAAAGAGATCACTTTAGCTACACATGAAAAACACCCCTAACAAAAATATGGCTATCAAACTTCTTAGATATGAAATAGACGGTCGAAAAAAAATGCAAAATAAACTGAGATCTATGCAAATAAAGCAGCTAAAAAACAAAAGGAAATAAGAGTTTCTCCGAAATATCCAATGGACAAGACAAGAATTATAAATAATTTTTTATATGATGTAACACCTGGGAAGAGAACTGATACAGTCCCCCTCAATGGGATGGGTCCTACGTTTTCCTCAAACGCTTCAGCTTTATAATTTCTCTCTCAATGGTGTAGAATACCTAAGACGTCTAAAACTCAAAGGGAGCTCAATAAGCAAAAATAAAATGAAAGTGAATCAAAGATAGACAATGATAAGAGGATCAAATTCTAACCAAGGTAAAAGGATCAAAGGTAGGGAATGAGTGGAAAACCCTCCTGTTTATAACAAAATATTGAGTTATCCTTGATAATGGTGCATAGTGAAATATTATTAACCAAGATCTAGATCTAACTACTTGGAATAATTTATTATATTTTGTTGGAAGGAAAAGGAATTTAGATTGGTTAAATCCATTTATTTAGAAACAATAAACACATAATATATTTATTTATTATTTCAAGGACGGGATCAAGGAATAATTAAACAAATAATGATTTGTTTTATTATTCCTAAATGATTTAGTCAAATTTAACGAATATTAATTAAATAATTATTTCTCATTATTTGGGTTAAATATGACTAGGAATATTATTAAACAGAGGTTTAATTAATTATTCCTAGAGGAAAGTCAAATAAATAAGGATTTTTTTAATTATTCCTCATGGGGTTTTCTATTTGGACCATAAATGACTTAATAAACTACGATTTATTACATTGTTTCTTAGTGAAAGCAATTTCACTATGGTAAAATTGGTCTTACATGGTGTATTTTGATCCATCTAATTATACCTGGTTAGATGAACAAAATTTGGCGTAACATACTCCCCCCCAACGTGCAAGCGTTAGGAGCTAATCGTATGACCGAAGTACGTTGTAAGAACACAATCACTAGACATCAAGGGGAATGATAGAGAGAGAGATACGTAGGAGAAGCGAAGTGATAAAGGATAATAACCATGAAGGGGTGAGACTGACAATAGTAAGTCTCCTTTAATGGTTCAGTACATGTATACAATGAGGAGGGGGAGGCATACCTATTCCCATTGAGACAACAAATTACAAAGAAAAAAGGTTCGCCCAGTAAAATGAAATTGAGCTATAAACTACATGATATGTTGGCGTAAACATGGGCCAAAAAAAAAATATAATGAATCCCACATACATACTGCGCCTGGGACAACATCCATGACTGAATACAATAATATCTGAGTACATGAGATATAATAACAACCAGAGAAGCCCTGATAAACAAGAAAGGGCTCTGAAAATATAAATGGATCATCTAAGTGATACATGCATGCTATAGGCGCTGCAAGCAGTTGGAGCTGAACCCATCAAATCTGCGAAGCTGCATCTGACGTTGTAGGAGAGAATCAGGTCATCCGGGCATGTGGGGGGCTACCTGAAGGGCCACCCCATCATGAGGTCTGAAACATCACACACATACCCAGGAATCATTGGATCAATCTAGTGGATCACCGAACTATCGATTATATGAAACCAGATCATGTTGAAGTGGAGCAGATGAAAAACAATAAATTCAAAGGGCAATAAGGAGTCTCTTTGCCTGATCTGAGGCACTGAACAATGATGGAAGCTGGAACCAAGATACACCACCCTCTAGACCTGTCTTCTGTAATGAATGTTCTAATGTCGACAGAAGGAGGTCCGCCATAGGTGAGGCAATGAGGGTCCTCAACAAAGGCACAAGGGAATATGGTAGAGCGACTAATGGACTAACACTAGGGATGATGATGGAATGTGGGGATACAGAGTATAAAATGGATGACTTCCCTAGTCAAAGCATAAAAATCATGGATGACCTCGCAGCGACTGACTCGACTCTTGAGGGGATGGGGGACAGTGGGACTGGAGGCCAAAAAGGGCTACGCGAGAGAGGGACAAAGCATGAATGGATGGAATACTATGACGGGAGGAAAAAAGGACTCAGGACAGACTCCATGAATGCAATGATGACTCAACGTGGATGCTTTGATCAAGGGTGAATTGATTATGCTGGCACACATAATAGGCCTAGTGGGGACCATAAAAGCATGAGAAAAATATGGTTACTCATGACGAAAATCACCATGATCATTGACAAGTATGAAGGCTAAGCGGTTCCCCAAGTACAAGTGGTGCAAGTGCATAAATTCGATTTTGAGAGGTGGTGATGTGACCCTTCTTTGAAAAAGGCTTCTAGATGAAGTATAATATCGCTGAAAATGAATGAATACCCATTTTAGAGCTTAGTGAGAGCTTTCCAATGGTGCTAATAGTTCGTCAAACGGAGCTATTGTTTGGTTGCAATTTACGAAAAAATAATAGGGTTTTTCTTTTAATCGATAAATTTCCCTCCAATTTGATTCATGTCCAAGTGTAGCTGTGGTGAATGTGAAGAGGAGGAAAAGGCCCTAAATCTTGCAGCATTCATAGCGGACAAACTGACCATCGAAATCGAGATCTTTTTTTTGCAGGTAGGTGGCCTAACCATATTCTTCAATTTCAGTGGTTTAGAATTTTTTATTAGGTGCCCAAAGATCGGGAGCAACACTCTGCCCCTCTTCTCGGCAAGCTCGCACCTTTTGGGGCTTATTTTGCGACCTGGGTAGCAGGTTTTAGGGAAAAAACTACGACCTTGCAGATATAGGACTGAAACAACTGCGAGCTGCCAAAAGTTGGTGTTTTTATTGCTTTTGGCTAGGAACTAGGTCTTGATGTTTTTGAGGTAGTTTTTCCTTCCTCTAACTAAATTTTTTTGGTTTTGTGCAGCTATCCGAGAGCTAAGGATCAACTAGAGAGAGCGATATATTGAGGCGATTCATTCTGAGATCTAGGGAGATCAGGTTGTTCGAGGTGCATTGGCAATATATGGGGTGCTCACATTGTTTGAGAACTATTTGATGAGGGCAGGAGAGCCCTTGTTAGCTAGGATAGTCAGCTATTAGGACCCGGACCTAGAGGTCCTTATAGTGCAGGGGCACCCGATCGAGCTGATTGTGCATGACATTTATTTCCTCACTGGTCTCCCACCATTGGGGATGGTGGGAAAAATCCATCCAGTATTACCATGAGGGCGGAATATTTCTATGTTTGTGGACCACCATTATCGACTGGATGTTCGTATCAAGGGCACAGCAGAGACCTAGAGAAACTAGAGACTCAGGTTGTTGTCACACCCGTGCTAAGGATCTTAGGAAACTAGGCCTTCCACCACATCACTGAAGGGAAGATGATGCTTGTTGAAAGTGTGTTGAGCGGAACCTACTATGGGTGAGCCCAAATGATGTTGGTGTCATTGAAACGATAACTGTCGCTATGCAGGTGACAAGTGAACCATGACTATGCTTTTGGGATAGTGTTGTGCTCATTCTTCTTTGAGAAGATCCCAAGGCTTCGTCCTCATGTACAAATCCCATATGGGGGCCCACAAGAGCCCAATATGCACCGTTGGGGGCGTCTACTGAGGAGAGGAAGAGGTGGGGGAGTCGGGTGGGTGTTCCGGCCCTATTTCTTTGCACATTGGGACCAAATGCCGCTGTATATAGACGACTATCCATACAGTGGTATGAACTATCAAGGGGACCTGGACTTGCCACTTCCACCCGGTCAATCATGGGGACCATATGGTAAGTAATAAGTTGTTATATTTCATGATGCATGTAAAGTCTTAGAATGATGTATATGGTACTAATTCATTACTTTTCACATGCAGATATAGCATCAATGAGACCAGCTGAGTATATGCGATGACTCGCAGAACCAGGGGCTGCAGGGTCTAGTACAGCTAGAGGAGCTGAGCGATCAGATTCAGATGCACTATTGAAGGATGACCGTTACATTGAGGCATGTGTCGGTCTACCCTCAGATTGGTGATGGGTCATGCGACGCATGGCAATGGTTGGATAGGGTATGTGGGATCTGCAGGCTACAAGATTCGAGCCATTGGCTTGGGACCCTCCAGATAGTGACTAGATGTAGTGACATGAGGTGCCCCCTTTTTTTATTTTTGTAACATGCGATGGGCATGTCAGATGTATTAGATTAGAGGAATCCAAAACATTTATGATTTTGTAGACAAAACTATGGATATGCATCTAGCATGTGGCTCGCCTTTTGGTTTAATGTTATTGTCTTGTGTTAAATGCATGTGATAAGTGCCAATCTGAAATATTTTTTGTTATGCTATCTACATAGTGATTTTGGGATCTAGGTACATGAATGAATGTAATGGTTTCAAATTTATGCATTAAGAGATTCACTCATAAATATATAGTAAAAAGGATAGGGTTATCCACATGATAAACACCATTCAATTGTCTTACAAGAAGCGAGGAATTTAAATGAACACGAAGATGAAGGATGCGATGGTCAAGTGCATTGACTAAAAAACCTATCATTGCATCATATTCAGCCTGATTATTGGTGGAAAATCCAATACGTACAACGTTGGAAAGGAATAACGAATGTATGGGGATAAAAATGGCCCAGGCTACTGAGGATAGATTCCGTGAGTAGCGACTTACACCATTGCCATAGCCAATGTATGATGTGGATGAAGGATCCATCTAAAACGCGTCACGAGACAACAAAGGGGAAGATGATGGACAATGCAAGAAACCTGAATGCATGGCATAAATAAAACACGCATGGGGGATGCTATGGGTGAAATTTTTATGCCCCTTACACTTGGTAAAGAAATGGTCAATACATGGTGTATGGAAGCTGTCATGGGGACAAGATTTATTCATGTCACGAAAGTCCATATAGACACGAATGGTCTGTTGGCCCTCATTTTTGGTCAATTTTTATTATAGGAAATCCACCTAATTCCCATAATTTTCCACATTATATCATCCAAAATACCTTATTTTGACCATATTATGCATATTCAAGTAAATAAATATGTTTTTCAATTTTTAGATATTTTTGTAAAATTGGATTTTAAGAGTATTTTTAGACGGAACTTAAAATTACCGTAATTGCTTCATGAAAGGAATGTATGTAGGAAACCTAGAGACGATATGAGCATGGATTTGGAAAGCTTGGGAACCACAGCTGAAAAATCATCTATTGGTTTGGTCAAACTGAGAAAAAATAGGCCCGATAAATGCTGGTCAAACATGACCTGTTTTTCAAGAATCCCTAGAAAATAAGGCATAAATAGTACTTTTGGGGATTTTTCAAGATTTGGTGTAACTAATTGGATAAGTTTGACCTAGATGGCTGGGATTAGGATAATATTAGGCTGTTAGATACATTGTATCATAGTATTTTTTTTATCATTTATCTATTTATACCAAGTTTATGAACCATTGAATCATGGAGAATTTGTGTAATTTCATATTGAGACTTCTGATCTTTGTGAGTTAATTTGAGGAACCAATTACACCTTCTTTTTATTGTTAAATGTTGTGAATGATTGACTTCGTTTGCAATATTTTATAAGTTTTTCAATTGTGCAAGGCAAGGGTGGAGGGCCCCCACACCAAGCTAAGTACACTTGTTGGTTAATTTAGCTTGATTTTCATAAACTAGTTTTGCTTCAGATTTGTTCAGTTAATTAGATGAATGATGATTTATTATGATTTTTGATGAATCTTGGTTTACTTCTAATCTGCATATGAAGGGACAAAAAAGTGTTTAAGTTAAACTCTCCTTCTATGTGATCCAAGAACAATAACTAGAATTCATCTTTCTTTTCCTTGTTGAGTTATTTACTTATGCTTATGAATATTAGTTTAATTATAATCTTCATATGAAGGGACAAACCAGTGTTTAAGTTAAACTCTCCTTCTATATAATATAAGAGCAATAACTAAAATTCATTTTCCTTGTTTAAAGCTATTTTATGAATTTCTAGTCTTAAATAAAATGGTAACAATGATGAATGAAATTGTGAAGAAGGATGACATGTAGCTCCTCAGTTAGGAGCCTCTTATATTACTCTTTATGCATCATAAGCTATTTTCCATCAGTTAATTGATTTCTCTTCATGAAAGTAGTATTGTAGGGAAGGTCAAACATGATCTCCTAATTTAGGAGCCTCTTCCCTCAAATATTACATATTGAATCAGAAATTACTTAGTTAGATTTTATATTTGTAATATGCATTTCCTTTATTTTAAAACAATTTGTCTTCTAAAATATTGACTACATATAAGCTCCATATATTTTGGACATGCTTCCAAGTTTACAAACCCGGATTGATAATAAAATACTTTTGTTAGGTTACCTAGTAAATTGATCCAACATTTTTGGTGTCGTTTCCGGAGATGCATACATCAACATAGTCAATTAGTAGATTTAAAAAAAAAAAAAAAAAAAAAAATCTAAAAGAAACACAAACACAAAAAAAAAACAACAAAAACTTATTTTTTTTTCAAATTATGTTTCTTTATGCCTAGAGATAGAGATCGGAAAGGTAGATTCATTAAACAAAACCCCCCAAAAATTCAACCATCCAGAGGGGCAGGAGCATCAGGACTAACTACACCAGTTGTTGGGAAACCAAATCTAGTGGAATTAGAAGAAAAACAAAGATCAGGACAAATATTGACTCTAATTGAAAGACAAACCTTGTTAGCTTGGGAGGTAAAAAGGAAGAAAACACCAAAAGATACCCCTTTCAAAGAAAGGCAAAAGGAAAGAAGGAGACCTGCTGTTAAACAATTAGAGCAACTGGTTCTTGAACAAATTAAGATAGCTGAGGAAACACCAAATCAGCCTCATATTGAGACATTACAAACAACTGAAAAGGAAATGATTGAAGAAGGAGAAGGATCTAATATACCAGTCATGACTCCAGAACAAAGACTTCAATATGAGAGACAACAAAAGGAATGGTAGAGAAAAAGAGAGGAAGATAGGAGAATAGAAGCGGAGAGAAAAAGAGAGGAAGAAGAAAAAAGAGAGTATGATAACAAAAGAAAGCATGATATAGAACAAGACAATGATTAGGAAGCTACCTTTGGCTCCCCAATATTAGACACAAGAGCAATACTGGGAGTGGAAGTGAAAATGAAAAACATTCCACCTTCTGTTTTGCCCACTTTTTATGGAATGTCAACAGAAGATCCTGACTCATTTATGTTTGAATTTGATCTCTTATGTTGAACTTATGGATACAAAGATGACACAAATAAACTTTGTGTATTTCCTACTACTTTGAAAGTAGCAGCACGAGAATGGTGTATGGTTTTAGGAGAACATACGATTGCTTCTTGGGATGACATGAAGAAACATTTTCTCAAAAAGTATCAGGCCAATTGAAGGGCTAGAGACTCAAAAGAAGATATTTCCATAATGAAACAACAAGAATATGAAATTTTGGAATATTACATAGAAAGATTTCTCTACAATCTACAAAAATCCAAACAACATTCTCTGAATCCTGATATTATCCGCACAATTTTTCTTAAAGGTATCAGAGATGAATACTTAGATATTCCCAATGTGATGGGCAAAGGAGATATCTCAAACTTTCCATTTAATGAGATTTTTAAACTATGTAAAAAATATTCTAGGGGAAGAGTGAAAAGTGGAAAAATAGATGTTACATCAAGAGCTTCCAAATCTACAATAGGAGGAGTAACAAGAGCAGAAATAGGAAGTTTTCTAGAAAAATTTAAAACTGATATTTTGAGCACTTTAGGAACACAAGTTGATGTTTTAAAATCAAATAAGAAGACAGAAGAATGAGATCCAATCTTATCAATATTTTGTCCAAAGTGTAGGAAGAAACATGCACTTAGAGAATGTCCTTTGGATAGTATGCAGGTGTGTGGACTTTGTACATAGAATCATGAAATTGAAAACTATCCAAAACTTAAAGAATTTCAAATGGACAAAGTACAAGGGACATATTCTATTTACTATATGGCACCAAGGAGACCTTGGAAACCAAGAATTCGTCAACAAAACCCCCCGAATTGTCAGTATCCTCCTCAGAATTCATGGAATACTCCAATTCCATGGCAGGCTTGGCCTCCACAACAATACCAAAACCAACCTGCACAAGGTTGGAGAGGATATAATTATGGAAACCATCCACCTCAACAATACCAACAACCATTCCAATACCAACAATTCTAGAAACATCCTTAACCAATGCCATTTTCACTACAAAATCCTGCACCATTACTAACTCAACCTCAGCAACTTCAGCTACCTTCTAACCAACCCCCACCTAGACAAACGAAATTACCATCTCGGCCAGTAGCAAATCCAAGTAACAAAGTGGATAAACTAGCATACAATGTGGAAGAAGCAACATATTTTCCTACATACTCTATTCTTCCCATACAAGATGTCCACTTAAGTCCTAGGAAAGTGTTACAAAATTATTATCTACCAATCATAGAAGAAAAAATTGAACAAGTATACAAATTTGAAAAATCTCATCTAGAAAATCAAATTTAGAAAGGAAAGGCTATTATGTCTGAAACACCAACTTATCTAGAGAGGGTAGTAGAGAAGAAAATTCCAATGTCTCTTCCTAAAATTGATATTTTTGATGAATTGAAGAATTCTTTTGTCAAAATTCTTTTGTTGCAAGCTATAAAAGATATTCCAATTTATGCAAAAACAATAAAGGAGCTATGTATCAAGAAAAATGGCATAAATAAAAGAGATCCACCCACAATCTAGGTAATTGGTGAATTAGCTAGTCTCATGTCTACATAAACAACAATTGAAAAATATATTGACCTTGGGATCCCTATGGTTACCATTTCGATCAATAAATTTTTAGTTCCAAATAGTTTAATATATTTGCAAGCACCTATAAATTTTATGACCATAGAAACTATGAAACACTTGAAATTGCACAATATTAGACCTACTACTACAATTTTGGAGCTTGCAGATAGATATAAATTTGTACTAGAAGGAATATTAGAAGATATCATCGTTTCTTTGGATTCATGGGGATATCCTGTAGACTTTCTAATCTTGCAGCCAAAGACAAATTTAGGAGGCCATACTTTAATTCTAGGCAGACCATGGTTAGCCACAATAGATGCCTTCATTGGATGTAGATCAGGAAGTATGATCATAGCACATGGGGATGAAAGGAAACATGTTACATTCTATCCTCCAACACAATATCCTTCTTTATTATCATGGCTTGATGAACAAAAAAAACAAGAAACTCAATCCATTCTCAGTATTAATCAAGTATTTAATTTTAGAGAAGAGGAAGAAAATGAGGATCTATTATACCTTTTCATCTCATAACCTGATATTTCGGAGCATCTTAGCATAACACAATATGAAGCTGAAAGTCATATTTTACATCAATATTTCTAGGAAAATTGTACTATTCAATCATTGCAAAATTCATTTGAAAGTATTTTTCCTATTAACTCAATTGCCAATTCATAGAGTAAAATCATTGAAATCAGTCTTGGAAGGAATTTCAATATTGGTAATAATTTACAATCATCACAAGAACAAGAAGTAATAGCATTGTTACAAAAATATTCAAAATATTTTTCCTAGGATTACATAGACATGCAGGGAATTCATCCAAAGACATGTATTCACCACATCTATATTGATGGTCATATCAAACCAGTGATACAACCACAAAGAATAATGAATCCTATGATGAAAGAAATAGTGAAAGAAGAACTGCATTAATTGTTACAAGTTGGATTCGTCTATCCTATTTCTGATAGGCAATGGGTTTCTCCCTTATTTGTGGTGCCAATGAAAAATGGAAAGTGAAGGATATGTGTAGACTATAGGGAACAAAATAAAGCCACATTAAAATATCATTTCCCATTACCATTTATTGACCAAGTACTAGATTCATTAGCTAGGAAGAAATTATTTTCTTTTCTTGATGGATTTAGTGGATACAATCAGATTAAGGTAGCACTGGAAGACCAGGCTAAAACCACATTTACTTGTCCATGGGGAACATATGCATATAATGTTTTTCCCTTTGGGTTATGAAATGCATCTGCTAATTTTTAAAGAGAATTCCTTGCGATATTTGTTGATCTAATTCATGAATGTGTAGAGGTCTATATAGATGATTTCATTGTATATGGAGGAACATTTGATGATTGTTTGAATAATCTTGAATTTTTTTTAAAAATATGCATAGAGACAAACCTATTCCTCAATAATGAAAAATGCTTTATGATTTTAACTAAAGGGATAGTGTTGGGACTCAATATTTCTTCTTTAGGAATCAAGGTGGACCCAGCAAAAATACAAGTCATTGTGAACGATGCCACCAACAATGAAAAAAGAAGTAAGACGTTTCTTGGGATATGCTAGCTATTATAGGATATTCATTAAGAATTTCAGTAAAATAGTTCTACCTCTATTCAATTTAATTGCAAAATATGTTGAGTTCCAATGGACAACAAACTGTCAAAATTCATTTGAAATATTAAAAGGAAATTATCAGTTGCACCCATTATCTGAGGACCAAAATGGTCATTTCCATTTCATATATCCACTGATGCATCTGATACAACTATAGGAGCATCACTTGGATAGAAAGAAAATCAGTTCAATTATTCCATATACTTCATAAGAAAAAAATTAACACTAGTAGAATTTTACCATACAGTCATAGAAAAATAAATGTTAGCTATTGTGTATGCAGTTAATAAGTTTAGGCATTATATAACAGGTTATCAAGTATTCATTCATGCAGATCACTTAGCCATTAGATACTTAATGAACAAAGCAATAACAAATGGAAGAATTAATAGATGGTAGTTATTAATGAAATAATTTAACATCATTGTTCTAAATTGAATAGGTAGAGACAATTAAGTAGCATATTTTCTATCAAGACTTCATTCACCTGGTGATCCAAATCCCGCTTCAGACAATTTTCCAAATGAACATTTATTTTCTATAACAGTTAAAAGCCAATGGTTTGTTGATGTAGCCAACTATTTATCATATGGAATATTACCATCCCATTTCACCAATAAACAGAACAAAAAAATAATTAGAGAAAGTGATAGATATAGTTGGGTCAATGGGGACCTCTTTTATACTAGTTCTGATCTATTAATAAGAAAATGTGTTAGAGAAGATGAAATTCTAGATATTTTGAAAGAATTTCATGACGAACCATGTGGTGGCCATTTTGTAGACAAGCGGATAGAATAAAAGGTGCTCAAACTTGGCTACTACTAGCCAGAAATATTCAATGATTCAAAATCCTATGTTAAAATATGTGACAGATGCCAAAGAACTAGAAGACTTGTGGTATCAGATGAAATTCCATTAATGCCACAAGTACTCATATAACCATTTGAGGAAAAAGATCTAGACTTTGTGGGACCAATTAACCCACCTTCAAATGGAAATAAGTACATTCTAGTATGTAGAGATTATGTTACAAAGTGGGTAGAGGCAAACGCAGTGGCAAGAGAAACAGAAGAGATAGTAGTCTCATTCCTCTCTGAGGAAATATTTGTTAGATTTGGAGTTCCGAGACAAATTGTTACATATCAAGGAGCACAGTTCACCTCCAAACTTGTCCAGAATATTACAGAAAAGTATTAGATCAAACACATAAAATCTACTTTGTACCATCCCCAAGAAAATGGACAAGTAGAGTCGACAAATAAAGTGCTAGAAAATATAATGATGAAAACAATGCAAATGAACAGAAAGGATTGGTCAGAAAAGTTAAGAGAGGCACTATGGGCATACAGAATTACATGGAAGAACAAAAATAGATTTAGTCCATACCAGTTGGTATATGGTAAGGATGTTCTGTTACCCACTGAATTTCAAATTCATACATATAAACTTGCAGAAAAAATAGGATTGGAATTATCTCAAGCACATCAACAGAGATTCATGCAATTAAATGAATTAGATGAAATAAGACAGGAAGCAATAGAGCATAAAACATTGGTGCAACAATAGAGAATCAGGTGGCATGACATATTCATTAAGAATAAAAAATTTCATAAAGGAGATTGGGCATTAATTTTTGACTCCAAGTTTAAATATTTGAAAGCAAAGTTTACAACTCATTGGCTTGGGCCATATGAGATAGAAGAAATTTTTGACAATGGAGCAGTAAAAATAAAAACAATTGATGAAGCAGCAATTTCTTTTTTAGTCAATGGACATAGGCTTAAGGTCTATAATAAGCCTATCAATAAAGAGGACTTATTGAAAAGAATATCAACAAAAAATAACATGGAAATAATGGAACAACATAATGATATTCCTCCCTTAATTCCATAATAATAATAATAATAATAAATATAAAAAATAAATAAATAAATAAAGGAGTTTGGTTGTGAAAATATAGGAAACTAGCACAATACAAACTCGAATTCATATAGGAAATAGTCCTCCAAGAATTACAAGACTTGAGGACAAGTATTAACATAAGAAAGGGGGGAGTTCATAATAAAACTATGAAAATATTTTGAGTAGCTATATTGCTGAAGGGACCTGAATAAAATGTTAGAAGGGACTTAAGACATCATTGAAAATATCATGCAGAAGGGACCTGAAACATCATTTACAATAACATTGCAGAAGGGGCCTAAAACATTATTTACAATATCACTGCAGAAGGGACCTAAATAACAGGTCAAAGGGACCTGAAAAATCATTTAAAAACTATAGAAGGGACCTAAACAACATCGAAATTCAAGGAACATGAATCAATATTAGATGCCAAGAATAACATGAAATAATATAATATCAATAGGTTCAAGTAAGTAGTTACAATTGTCTATATTCCATCTGAATGCATCATTGAAGAACCATAATCATTAGTCAAATATGGATGAACCAGCAAAAGTCATCATCAATCAGTATGAACATCAAGATATGTTGCGAAAGGGAACATACAGTAAGTAAAAAAGTGTTCTTAGAACCTTAGATCTTGAAAATTTTTCTAGATTTGTTAAAACTAATTTACTAAGTATCCATTCTATTACATTTTTTTCAACATCCTACATTTATCCTACCCTCATTATCATATCCATTATCCTACAATACCTACACTCATTACCCTACCATATTCCATTTCATACATTCATTCAATATACCCCCACATTAAAAAAATTCAATTTCAACACCCCTACATATCCTTTAACATATCTTATAAGAATTTTTATGAAAGATTGAAGTCTCAATATTTTTCCCCTTAAGGAATTTGTTTGACCTAATAAACCACACACAGGTTAGTGTCATAATAAGAATAATTTGATTTTAAAATGACCTATCCTATGGTCATTTTAAAACAAATTGAGAAGAAATCATATAATTTACAAAACCTAAAGTATGACATAAGAGCGCAATGTATAAACATGTGATTGCAAAGTGTGAAAATGAAAACATAATAGTTTAAATGAAATGCAAACATGCAAAAATGAAGAAGGTTGAAAAGACATTAGAATCATTATGCAAACAAGAAAAGGTGAACGTGCAACATAATGAAGGAGGACATGAAGAGAGAGTGCAACTATAAGGAACATGGGTGATGTGGTGTTCCGATGATATGATGGGCATGAACACCATGGAAGAAGGACAATATACAAGCCAGAAGAATGCAACCACGAGGGTGCGTAACTAGCATGTGAAACAATCAAACAGATTCAAAAGGTTGTGTAATTCCACATTCAAAACTCTATGTAATACTACTGTGTGAAGCTTTCACCATTAAAACGAAAAAAACTCTGTGTTAACACTTTTCTTCCACCATCACGGCCATATTCAAGCTCAAGAAGAGGTGGAGGATGCTGTGCAAACACATGCACGTGTCTAGCACCTCGTGAAAGAAGGAAATAAGAGAGAAAACACAGAGAAGTGTTGCGTAAAACAGAGAAGCTTGAACTGAGAAAGAGCAACATAAGAAATAAGAAAGGAAGTTGTGGAGAAATAATAAGGATAGGCGTCAATTTTTAACAAGATAATTAAAGGCGAAGATCTCTAGTTACCAAGTTGACTGAAGCTCACCAACAAACTCCATAAATTCTACACTAAGAGAAGGTAAGAGATCACTGCCAGATTTTTATCAGTAGATTAAGCGAATTTTAGGGGTAGTTTAGTTGGGAATAAGTCTGAGATGTGTCATGTTATAAAGAGTGAAACTCTAGTTTTGAAATCGAAATATTGACAACATTAAAATCACTTTGTCACCTATGTGTAAGTGAATCTTTAGAGATGATAGAGAGGACTTCTAACTGAATTAACCTTGTTTAAACTCGGGAGCACGAGTATTAACTCAGACAAATATTCGAGATTTCTTCCAGATCAGGTAACCGAGTTCAATTCACCATGTATAGTTACGAATTTGTCACATGTAACAAAACAGAGTTCCATATTTGTTTTTTACATAATGTGATTTTCATAAAATAAAGTGAGCTATTTTCCTTCATTCTCATCCACAGTGAGTGAATTTCTTCATTTATATACACACAGTGAGTGAATTTCTTCATTTTTATATACACAGTGAGTGAATTTATTCATTCTCATAAACACAGTGAGCCATTTTTCTTAATTTTTCATATACAGTAAGCTCATTTATTCATTCTTATATACACAATGAGTGAATTTTTTTCACAGTGAGAAAGGCAGTCCTACTCTTCATATGCACAGTGAGAATTGTTAAAACAAAGAAGGGGTTCTTCAGGAAATTTTTGGAAAAATTGAGATTGAGAAATGAATTATGAAGCAATGAAAGCAGTGTTAAGTTTTTTTTGTGATATTTTCACACAAAGAGCAAAGTTCGTATCAATTTTGAAGAAGTAGTGGACACATTTCTAAGGCAGAACAAACGATTGAAGAAAACTCAAAGAAAGGAAACAATTTCATCTTTTAAGGAGCTCCAAGAGAAGATGTAAGCCTAAATGCCATGATGATTATCCATGAATACAAATTACATGAATAAAATACAAAAGTATATAAATGCATATAATTTTTGTTCATAATGACGATGGCAATTGTTCAAGGGTACATAAATTGGTACACAAAGAACATTAAAAACAAAGTAGAGCCAAAAGAGTTCAAGATGGAGAATTGGGGCAAAGAAACAATAGAAAAATTGTACCAAGCTGGGTTGATAGGTTTATTTCACAAATTCAATGGGTATAATGATAAAATAACACAAGATTTCATAATCCATTATGAACAAGGACAAACCACAGTGGGTGACCTTTCAATTCCATTAAACTCATAATTCCTTTCACAGGGTCTAGACCTACCATTAGCAGGAGATGAATACCATAAAGGCCTACATTTCAGAGAGAAGGGGTGTACATGCATTTTAGAGAAACAAAGGAAATGGACTAGATAGAATAAAAGTAATCCCAAGAGATTGGTTTAGTGAGCCTTGGTTTGAACTAATGTTGATCATTCAAAGGTACTTCACATGTGATAGCATGTTTAGTATAGTTTATCTCTAACATATTAGATTTCTACAACATATGAAAGGGGAATCTAAGATAAATTTACCTTATTTCTTCTCAAAAAGTTTGGTTAAAATGATAGAAGGTGTCAAGAATAAAACTAGAACAAAAGAAGCACATGTATATGATTAGGGCCTCATAAACATAATTGTAGAACATCAAGAGAGGAGTAAGGGGTTGATTTGGAGAGAAATTTTGTCACAACATCATCTTCAGGGACAAACTAGAAGCATTATTAATTCTCCAGTATATGCTAGAACTAGATCTAAGAAGAAACAATACAGTATCATGATTGAAAAAGCGAGATCCCTCTTGTCTATTTCTAGAGAGCCAAGGAGGAAATTACATGAAGAACCAAGTGAAAAAGATGCAGAAGTAGAAATAGTTGAGCCTCCAACATCCTCCAAACAAGTAAATGAAATATTGGAGAGGATGGAAAGAGATGTATAGGAAGATCCTTTAGAGAAGGATTCCTATCTTTAGAATGCATGGATAGGTTCCACCTGATCACACTCATTTTAAAAAGAGACTGTGGGAAAAGAAAAAGAGTTGTAACAGGAAGAACATATCAATAAAATAGAAGAGTTGACAAGGGAGCTAGAGGTCAACAAAATTTTAGAAAACCACTTGAAGAAGGAAAAAAAAATGTAAAAAGTAAATAATAATCAGAGAAAATGAATAATTGACAAAAAATATCAGCAAGCTTGAGACCAAAAACACTCTTATTTCCAAACAGACTTTTAGATGGCTTAATGAAAAGAAAGCATGGCAATATAAATATGAAAGACAAAAGGTAAAGGCCAAAATTTATAAAGAGGGAAGGTATGAGGGGATTGATTGTCTTCTTCAGGCTGCACAAGAGGAAACTACAGGATTAGGTACAGTGGGCACATCAGTACTCAGAAGGTCAAAGAGGAGAAAGCAAGCATAAGGACATGCTTGAAGATTAGCAAGGGCGAGATGTTGGCCCTCATTTTTGGTGAATTTTGTTTATAAGAAATCCACCTAATTCCCATAATTTTACACATTATATCATCCAAATATACCTTATTTTGACCATATTATGCATATTCAGGTAAATAAATTATGTTTTTCAATTTTTAGATATTTTTGTAAAAATTGGGTTTTAAGATTACTTTTGGACAAAACTAAAAATTCTCGTAATTGATTCATGAAATTTATATATGAAGGACACCTGGGCACGGCTTGAGCATGGATTTGGAAAGATTGGGAACCACATATGAAAAAACATCTATTGGTTCGGTCAAACCGAGCTAAAACAAGCTCGGTCAACATTCCTATTTTTCATGAATCCCTAGAAAATAGGGCAGTGTTGGCTTGAGGGGCCCTGACCCAAGTTGGAAATTGAGGTTAACCAACAAAACCTTCTTACTATAGGCCCTTTCAGCAGTAACCTGCTTTTTCAAGTCAAAGTCTCGGCTGAAGCAGTATGGGGGGTTTTTGGAACCAGGTTTCCACACCTTGGGAGAGGTTTGAATGATGTGGGTGCCTTAAGAGCCAAAATAATCATAAACAGAACTTTGCAACAGAAGCCCTAACCAAGAAAACTTTTCAAACATATTTAGGTCAATTATGCAAAATGCCTTATGCAATTTAACACAATATCTATAATCAAGTAAGAACCCATAACACATAATATCAGAACCTTATACGATCAGATCCATTCAATAATCATTCATATAAACCCAAAGAGAGTTGCGCAAGAGATCTAATTGCAGATAATACAGGAATAAAAAATCGGATATAGAAACATTCATAACATAACATCAAATGCATTTCAGACTCAAATATCCATAACAAAAATTCTTTATTAATATCAATTCAGATCCTTCATACAAAACCCTTCAACAACCCGCGCACACAGCCGGCGAGGTCTGCACACAGCAGGACTAAGGTCTTTGTCCACACATCCAGTAAGAGACTTCTACCCAAAAAAATCTGCACAAAATATCAGAAAACAACAAGATCTATAATCAACATTCATACTTACACAAAAGCTGACTTCTTAGACTCGATCTAGACTTTTATTTATAGTTTTAGCCTGCGCTACTCTAGGGTCTGCAAACCATGGTTTTTGGCCCCTTGTTCTACCCTTTATACCCATTACAATTCATGAATAAACTTCCTAAATCTATTACAAATATATAGCAAAAAATGGTATTTAGACTTAGGGGACCCCGCTCCAACAGGCCCCCAACACAATCTTGTGACTCATCTCGAGTCACACTGGCACTGGATTCTTCATTTTGTTTTGGAGCTCCTCAATAGCGGCAAAAAATTGTTCCAAGACACCCGCACTCTATTCCACTGCGCTCTGCAAGTGTCCACCATCTTTTCTAAAGTTGGCCCTTCAATGGCCAAAGTGATGCTCTACAACATCTAGTTCAATTTTATGACTGCAATATCAAGGTCTTGAGACAATTTCATCGCTTAGTCCGCCCATGGCTTCATGTGATCCCTGAAAATTTGTTTCTTATGATGGAGATCCTCAACCTCGTCAAGCAACGCCTGGCTGTTCTAAAGGTGTGCCATTCGCTAGGTAGAGATGAATGTATGCAAAGCCTCCTACAAATCTTCAAACTCCTTCTCTTTAGCGTGCAACTCCTGGGTAATTTTCTTGACTTGTGGATCTATCTGCACAGAGGTCCACAGTACCATGGCGGTCTCCAAAAGCTCTGAACCCTTATCAACATTAGCGGATATGATGGCGAATGTTTTCTTCACTAGGGTGGCGGGTTGTGCAGGCACCTCTGGAGGAGTCTCAGGTTGCAGCTTAGCCTGCAATGCAGCAATCTGCTGCTCAAAATCTTCTTTAATCGACTAGATTTCAGACCTGGAAGCTTTGAGTGCTGCGACCAAGCTATAATTTTTTTCTTGCAGTGAAACAGAGGATGGGATGACTACATTGTGGATCTCACCACATAATTTGTCAATGAAGCTCTCTAGCTCCGTACGTTGAGCTACAACTTCCTGCTACACTGTTTGAGCCTGGATAAACTATTTTGTCTTTGTTTCTGTAATATTATCGACCTCACTAAGTTGTTGTTGTGCGCGAGCCTCTTTGCTCTGCAGTTCTGCTGAAATGAAGATGTGGAGAGTGTGTAGCTTCCAACTTGGTAGCTTCATGAGGTTGATGCCGACCTCGGGGTAGGTTTGGACCTGCGCGCACAACTCTGATTGTTCCATGGACACTGCTGCACCCAGGAAGGGGTAGATTCTGCTCTCTGTTTTTGCGACGATCAAAGTAGATGGCAGGCTCACTTGCACCGGCCTTGCTTGATCTGCGCTCACTTACAAGTTATCTTTCTTCAACTGTAGAACATGCATAATCGATAGCAAGGCCTCCACCATAGCCTTGTACTGTGTTTCCATTTTGTTCCAGCGGTTCTCTGATGCTGAAGCAACTGCATTTGCAATTTTTTCGAGGTCATCTTTTGTCAGAGTAACCTCTTCCTCTCCTCACGCCTTGGAATCTTTCTGCTTCTTGAGCGGCCCTTTAGATGTTTCCTCGCCTTGCTTGGTGTCGCAGGGAGATTTAGAACCATCCCCATTGAGCCCATCTAGACCTCTGAGGTCCACTTTTTCGTTGTCTCCTTCCAACTCCTGATCTTTGTCCTTTTCTTTGCTTCGGCCCTAGTATATTTTCTGTCGTCTACTCAGTGCCTATCCTCGTGCATGGCGATGTTGTGTCTTTAGGATCCGTATCTTTACCTGAAGTGGAAGGTGTAATGGTTTAGGTGGAGAAAAGCCTGATCATCCATGCAATTGGCCATATCGCCACAACCTGGTCAACCTCTGCTTCCGTGACCATATAGGGAAAAGTATACCAGTTCAAGTCCTTGCGTGCCTTGATCTGCACATTGTGCATGGTCACATGGAATTTTGTGACGCTTTTTTACTTATCATGCACATCCGGCGAGAGTCTGGGTCTGGAATGTATGGCTTGATCCAGCATGCCTTCAAAAAGTACCCAAAATATCATATTTTCTTCGACTCACCAGGGGTTGGAGGAATCCAATAAGTTCACATAGCACGCCCCTTCGAAGATGCCTGGCTCGATCTCCAGGAGGACTGCATCTGTTAGGGTCTCCCATGCCACCAGTGCAATTAACAATAACAGCCACGAGTAGCAGAATTGCTTCCCCAGTTTTTGTGCCTCGCGTAAATTTTCCAAAAACTCTCCGCACAAAAACTACCTGATGTGCCTGTCGTGCCAAGATTTTTCATGTGCCTTCTACACTTTTTGGTGAAATTTATTAATGAACCGATATTCTTCTAAGGCAACGAGTTGCGCCAATTATTCCTCCATAATTTTAGGCTCAGCCATATTAGTGAAATCTTCAATGCGTAGGCTTGGAACAATATACTCCATTGGCATGATGGCTTCCTACCCATATACCATCCTAAATGGTGTTTTTACCGTCAACTTTTTGCTTGTTTTCCTATAAGCCCATAACATAGAATGGATTCGCACATTCCAATCATCTCGGTTGGCATTATAGATATTTGTGAGTGCGTTCTCCAACATTCTATTAAAAGCTTCTACTGCACCATTTGCTTGTGGGTGATAAGGGGTACTCTTCTTGTGATGGATCTGTAATTCCTCTTTCAAAGCTTCAATTGTTTTGTTAACAAAGTGCGTAACTCTATCACTCATCCAAATATTCGCGCATCCAAACTTGGTCAAAATGTGCTCAAAGATGAATTGGGTAGCAGTATCTACAATACATTCCTTAAATTCCTTCTCGTCTGCCCATTGGGTTACATAATCAGTTACAATAATGATATAATGTGCGTCAGTATTCTTTCCAGGAGGGTTTATTGGCCCAAAAAAATCTATAGCCCATTTGTCGAATTCCTGCAAGGTCATCTGTGGTTGCAAGGGCATTTCATCTCTCCGTAAAGGCTTCCCTGTTCTCTAACATGCATCATAGGCCCGACAGTATGCCTGCACATCACTGTGTAGCATGGGCCATCATAACCCATCACGCAACACCTTCTGTGCAATGGCTTTCCCAACATAGTGGCCTCTTGCCACTCCTCCATGAGCCTCAGCCAAGATATCTTGTCTTTCATGTTCCAACACATATCTCCTTAAGACTTCATCTACTCCTAATTTATACAAGTGACCCGCAATCAGATTAAAATCAGTTGCGCGCACAACCAACGCCTTCTTTTGTTGGACTGAATATTCCACAGGTGTTGTTATCATGGTCATAAGATGAATAATATCAGCAAAGTTCTCATCAACCACCTTGATAGAAAAGAGTTGTGCATCAGGTAGCCCCTCCTCCAAACTGGTTGGTTCTTCCCCATTATCAATTCGTGATAGATGATCAGGCCCAACATTCAGTCTTCCAGGCTTCAAAATAATTTCAAAGTCATGCTCCTGAAAAAGCAACAACATATGCAGATCTTCCCCCTAACATAGGCTTATTGACCATGAATTTCAAAGCAGAATGATCCGTGAACATTTTGAAATGCCCTCCTAGAAGATAGCGTCTGTATTTTTGCAGCACGTTTACCATGGCCAATCCTTCCCTTTCTGTAGTTGAGTAGTTGTGCTTTGCGCTGGAGATATTCCTACTGGAAAAATTGACTGGGTGATCAATGTCTCCTTATCCTGGCTGTGCTAAAATAGCCCCAAGTGCTATATTAGATGCCTCCACATGCACATGAAAAACCTTAGACCAGTTTGGGAAGATCAAAATAGGAGCAGTTACCATTTTCTTCTTTAGTAGCTCAAAGCTCTTCTGACACTCATCATCCTAAAATTTAATACATTCTTCTTTAGCATCTTCTCCATTGGCACAGTGATCAGAGCATACCCTTTGATAAACATCCTGTGATAACCAGTGTGTCTGAGGATGGAACATAATTGTTTCTCATTAGTAGGAACTTCTAAGTTTATGATAACCGCGATCTTGGTTGGGTCTACCATTAATCCTTGCTGACATACGATATGCCCCAAAAAAACTCCAAAGGGCACACAGAATATACACTTCTTCAGGTTGAGATAAATCGGGTGCTTCCTACAGGTGTCAAGCATCATGCGTAGGTTCAACACACGTTAATTTAACAATACAAACACTGTGCAGTCATCAAAATATACCTCCAAGAATTTATGCATGAATTCCTTCAACACAGCCACTACCACGCGCGAGAATTGCAAGTGCATTTTTCAATCCAAATGGCATAAAAGTTTATTGGAAAGAACCCCATTCAGTGGAAAAGGTGGTCTTGCTATGGTCTTTTGGTGCAATTCTGATCTTATGATACCCCGAAAATCCATCAGTAAAGGAATAATCTTCTTGTACTCCTATGTCATCTAGGATTTCATCAGAAAATGGAGTAGGGAAGGGGTCATGCACACAGGAATCATTCAACTTGTGCAGATATACACAGATCCTTATCTCTCCTTTGGTATTCTTCTCTTGAACCACCATTGGCCTTACCCAATCAGACTATTCAACTGGTTCTATGATGCCTGCAGCCACCATATTTTCTAACTCCTCCTTTACTTTCTACTCATATTTGGGGTTCAATCGATATGGGCACTGCTTTACAAGGCACACATCTGGTTTTAGCGTGATCTTCATAACACCGAGGTCCCCTACAATTCTCTTGAGCTCAGAGAAATTTGTAGGAAACATATCTTGATACTCTGTCAGTATCTCTGCAATCTTTCCTATTATATCATCATTCCAGTAATCCCCATTTTTGGCCAACTTGGGCTGTTCTTCCATCCCAATGTTGACTTCCTTCAATTTCAGCAACTTAGTGAAATCCACCATCCCTAATGTGGGCCCTGAAATTGCATGCTCTCCTTCAGACTCCGGGATATTAACATTCATTGTGTCATCTTCATTATCCTTGATTGACATGTTTCGGCAGTTGACGATGCCTTGCATCTGTGCACCCCAGGCTAGCACATCACATTCCTTTCGGGGTCGAGATTCATCAAAGATCAATGCATCTATGTCCTGCAGGGCTTCTTCCAATTTCTCTAAGTCCCCAACAGAGCCAAAGGTTGCCAATAAATCCTCAGTCATTGTAAACTAGTTTCGAGTACCTCGGTGTAGCTCAACTTCTAGATATCAGGTGGTGGGTACCGGCCCCAATGAGTGGGAAAACGTATGAACCCACTCATTCCATGTCTTTTCATCCCATATCTCCATCCACATGGCCAGGTACTCATTAGGGGAATTTTAAGGTCTAAAATGGGCCTCCTAAGGAAATTATAAAATAATAGTGGAAATAATAAAATAAGATTGGATGACATCATCAAATTTTAGAGCGAAAAAAGAAAAAACTACTTTTTGAACTCGTATTTTCAACTTACCTCCCAAATTTTTTACTCAAATTTCAAGCAGGAGTACTCATTGGATGAAAAATTTAATTCCTCATCCAAGGAGTACCCATGTTGCATACTTTCAATGGACACTTCTACACAAATAATGAGAAATACATGAAAAACGTGATTGCGATCATGTTTTTCCATATATTTCTCATGTTTCACATAGTAGGGTCCATCGAAAGTATGCAACATGGGTATTCCTTGGATGAGGAATTAAATTTTGCATCCAACAAGTACTCCTGCTCGAAATTTGAGTAAAAACTTTGGGAGATAAGTTGAAAATACAAATTGAAAAAGTAGTTTTATTATTTTATTTTATTTTATTTTATTTTAATATTTTTACCCTTTTACTTAAAAAATGGTGAATCATCCCCCATGGCTAACATCATCATCTTGAATCCTATTGGTTCTTATAAATTTTATTTTGGTTGTAAATTTTTCTTAGGAGGCCCATTTTAGACCTCAAAATTCCCCTAATGTGCATGGATCTCCCCGACCATAGAAGAGCTCAATTGGTGGGGTGGCTGGAGATTCAAAGTGCAATGTCATCGTTTTTCTACATTCCTCCCAGTCCTAGAAGGCTCCCTTGTGCGTCTCTCACCAATGCGATGGAGTTGCGCACATAGACAAATCAAGCACCCAGAACCTTTGTTCCTCTCAAACGACCTTTTCCAATGCTTCCAAAAATTATTTGACACTACTAGAACCGTCAAAATAGGGTAGTTCTATTACCTATGAGGAGATGCACCAGAAGTTCTTTTTGATCTTGAGGGAGCGCAACATAGATACATTGTGCAACCAGTTCTGCCAGTTCTCCATCTCGCCATCTGAATCAGAGAAGCACGAGCTATCCTTCTACCAGTTCAACATGCCATCAGCTATAGGATTGATCCAATATTCATCCCGCACAGTCAGCTTGTAGATATGGTTTACATCATCCCCCTCACACACTGGCTCTGTGTATCATTCTCCTTCTACTGCATCTAATGGTACTATCACTCGTGTACCATTATTCTCAAAAATCATACTTATACACTTCAGGTTGATGATGCCTCCTATATCAATGACCCCATCTAATCCTAACAGCGCAGGGTAGGGATCTGCATCATCCACAATTTGTATTACTTCGAAAAACGCACATACATTTACTCTGGCAATGTTTACCACAACTTGTGGAAGCCTTCCAAGTGGAATGATCTTTTGCTGATTAGCCATGCATAGCTTAATGGTGGACCATTACAACTTGTGTTCTCCCATCTTCTGCCAGGTCTGCTTAGGTAAGACATTTGCATTAGACCCCAGATCCAGGATGAATTGATCCATATCATACTCTCCGATCTGCACCGTCATGTGCATCTCCCTACTAGTTCTCTTTTTCTGCTTATAAACCTTATTCATGACCTTAGTTTCTGTTCGAGGCACCTCTTTTTCCACACAGTTATCTACTTCCTTCTGATTGCACAATAGATTAATGCAGGCTTGTAGGAATGGTTTAACTTCATCATCAACTTTTTGTTCAATGGGAGTCCCTGACGTGGATTCTCCTACATTAGCGAAATCCTTCTTGGCCTCAATGAAATCACTTTTTCTTTCTGCACATCGAGGCCTTCCTTCTTGTCAAATTATTTTCTAATCAGTGGATTTGCAGTGTCCTTTTCCTCATTTCCTTTGGTGGAAACACTATTGTGTGTAATCACGTTTATACTTGGACCATCATCACGTGGTTCAACTTTAACAATATGTATGTTATGCGTCGATGTCTGCTACTTTTCCTGCATTTTAGCTATTAACACATGCCAATCTTCAATTACATGATCAAATTTCCTACAGTACCTACACGATTGTCACGCAGGATTTAGGCAATCACGTGAATAATGTCCAGCGTCTCCACAATTGTAACAAATTAGTTTTCCTCACCCTCGACCTACACCTCCACCTCTCCCCCCTCCCCGTCCTCTTGTCACAGATCCTCCTCGTCCAGAGGGAGATGCTAGCAATGAAGGGTCGACTTGCACTCTATAAAGGTTCGCATTGTCTATCATCACGTCAAACATTCTGCAATGGTACTCATCGTTACCAACTGAAGAGTGGAATCTGCACCAATGTTTCTTCAACTCTGGTACATACACTCCTAACCACATTTAGTGGTGTGTATCATGTCTCCCAACCACCCAACAATCAAAACACCATAGTGTGGGGGTACTAGGCCCAGAAACATCCCTGGGGCGCAGTGGATTTGGTCCCCCAACTTGCATATAATCAGAAAATAGAGGGCAATGATCTTTGGAGTTGCCAGCTCCCTTGCAGCGTATACACCATACATCTGTGCCAACTTCTTTACCCTAGTCTCTTTGTAAATTCTAAATTTCTAAGTGCATAGCTTCTAATTGGCTCTGAATTTGCAGCCCTCCAAATTGAGCATCGTCTCTAGGCAGAGCTTCTAATTTCATAGAAATTTCCAGGGCTTCTTCCTGAGAATCAATCCTCTGCTAACCATAGGTCCACGCAAATGTGGCAATAACATGGCAATGAACCATTCCTTATGCTACTTGTCATCATAATAAAATCCTTCGTCATTGATGGCTTGCTTCAGTCATTGGTCAGCTTCCCAAACTGATTCTGTTGGTCCTTGCTTAATATCTTTCAGTTCTATTACGTATTGAGAATAGTATTTTGGCTTTTAGAACTGCTGCTTCAGGCCATTCTTAATCTGCTAAATAGTGCGATCTACATGTTGAGCTAGGTATCCCATGAACCAATATAAATCACGACCTTCAAAGGCCATAGCTAGTTGCGCTCTCTTGATAGCACCAGTATTAACATTCTGCACAGTCCACACCTCATTCGCCACAAACCAAAATCGGTCCATATCATCGTCCCCCACACCCTTAAAGGTGGGTAACTTCATATGCATGGCCATATCTTCCGCAGGTGGGGGCGGTGGTGGAGTAGGAGGGTTCTTAGGCCTATGCAAATTTGATGGTGGCGTAGCAGGAGGGCTATTTTCAGTGTGCATAGCCTTGCTTTAGTTTATATCAGGGGAGTTTCTCAAAGGACGATATATAGATCTATCCCCTCTCTAATTGACCCGATAATATTTACCATTGCGTGTAGTGCTTTCTCTTTGATCAGGGGTCATTCACTCGATGTAGCTGCACAAAATACCCTTTTCGCACAATCACATCTTAATCAGTAGGGGGAAATTTTGTAATAACTTACCTCTCGATCCCTTGAAAAATCTTCTTTCAACTTCAGAGTATGACGCAAACTGATTGATTGCAAAATATGTTACAAACCTGCCCAAGATGTTGTCAACCTAGTGATCTACAGTTTGAGTAATGGAATTATCAATCTTATCCAACTGTTGGATCAATTTAGGGGTCCACTGTGTGACCTGATCATCCTTCCAATAGGATTGGAATTCTTCTAACGTTGCAAACCACTCTTGCAATTCATGTGCAAAGGTTACGAAGAAGATCTCGTGCACCTTATTCTTCCACTCTTTAGCGGATATCTTCTTACTTCTGTTTTATTTTAAGGAAAATTCTTGAATCTTTTTTTCAAACTAGTTCTCAAGTTTAGGCTTTAATGGATGTCAATGACCTCTCAGCATCACCCAACCTCTATCAAAATGTTCGCGGTCCTAGCAATAGAACCATTTTTCGGTTTGAGGGGTCCTGACCCAGGTTTGCAATTGAGGTTAACCAACAAAACCCTCTTACAACTAGCCCTTTCAGTAGTGACCTGCTTGTGCAAGTCAAATTCTCACCCGAAGTAGTATGGGGGGGTGCTAGAACTAGGTTTCCACACCTTGAGAGAGGTTTGAATAATGTGGGTGCCTTAAGACCCAAAATAACCATAAACAAACCTTCGCAACAGAAGCCCTAACCAGGAAACCTTTTCAGACAGATTTAGGTCAATTATGAAGAATGCCTTGCGCAAGTTAACACAACATCTATAATCAAGTAATAACCCTCAACACATAATATCATAACCTTATACCATCAGATCGATTCAATAATCATTCATATAAACCCAGAGAAAGTTGTGCAAGAGATCTAATTGCAGATAATACAGGAATCGAAAATCAGAAACATAAACATTCATAACATAATAGCAGATGAATTTTAGGCTCATATTTCCATAACAATATTTCTTTATTAATATCAATTCATATCCTTCATACAAAACCCTTCAACAACCCGTGCACACAACCAGCAGGGTCCGCACACAGCAGGACTAAGGTCTCCGCGCACACAGCCAGCAGGAGCCTTATACCCAGAAAAATCTGCACAAAATATCACAAAACAACAAGATCTATCATCACCATTCAGACTTACCCAAAAATTGACTTCTTAGACTCGATCTAGACTTCTACTTATAGTTTTAGCCTGTGCTACTCTAGGGTTCGAAAATTGTTGTTTGCGGCCCCTTGTTCTACCCTTTTGACCCATTACAACTCATGAGGGGCTTTGACCTGCCCCAAATACTCTGCGTGTGACTAAACTTGAAGAATCTATTACAAAAATATAGCAAAAAACAGTCTTCGGACTTAGGGGACCCTGCTCCAACAGGAATAACTAGTAGTTTTTGGGATTTTTCCAGATTTGGTGTAACTAATTGGATGAGTTCAACCTAGATGGATGGGATTAGGATAAGATAAGGCTGTTAGAGACATTGTAGCATAGTTTGTCTATCATTTATCTATTTATAATAAGTTTATGAACCATTGAAACATGGATAATTTGTATAATTTCAGATTGAGACTTCTGAACTTTGTGAGTTAATGTGAGGAACCAGTTTCACCTTATTTTTTTTATTCAATGCTATGAATAATTGACTGATTTTTCACTATCTGATAATTTTTTCAATTGTGCAAGGCAAGGGTGGAGGGCCTCCACACCAAGCTAAGTACACTTCTTGGTTAATTTAGCTTGATTTTCATGAAATAGTTTTGCTTTAGATTTGTTTAGTTAATTAGATGAATGGTGATTTATTATGATTGTTGATGAATCTTGGTTTACTTCTAATCTGCATATGAAGGGACAAACAAGTGTTTAAGTTAAAATCTCCTTCTATCTAGTCCAAGAACAATAACTATAATTCATCTTTCTTTTCCTTGTTGATTTATTTACTTATGTTTATGAATATTGGTTTAATTCTAATGTCATATGAAGGGAAAAACCAATGTTTAACTTAAAATCTCCTTCTATCTGATATAAGAAAAATAACTAAAATTCATTTTCCTTGTTTAAAGTTATTTTCTGAATTTCTAGTCTTAAATACAATGGTAATAATGATGAATGAAATTGTGAAGAAGGACGACTTGGACCTCCTCAGTTAGGAGCCTCTTCTATTAATATTTATGCATCATAAGCTATTGTCCATCAGTTAATTGATTTATCTTCATGAAAGTAGTACTGTAGGGAAGGTCATACAAGATCTCCTAAGTTACGAGCCTCTTCCCTCAAATATTACATATTGAATTCGAAATTACTTAGTTAGATTTTATATTTGTAATATACATTTCCTTTAGTTTAAAACAGTTTGTTTTATAAAATATTGACTACATCGGAGATCCATATATTTTGGACATGCTTCCAATTTTACAAACCTGGATTGATAATAAAATACTTGTGTTAGTTTACCCAGTAAATTGACCCAACATGATTCCTGTTTTCTTGAAAACGGGATAGGAACAACCATCATGCTTGAGCTTATTGATTTCAGTTTTGAAAGCCTCTCGTCGATAAATGTGTCTCAAATTTTGATAAACAGGGTAGCCATCAGGCCATGTTTCGATATGGTGGTCGACAGTGGAGAGATCATGTTCGGGCCTCTTTGAATAGGACCTGGAAGAAACATTACAAAATTATTTGAGTAGCTTGGTGTAAGCCTCAATTTCATCTCGGGCACAAGGTTCCCCCAAGGAAATGTTTTCTTCGGTGAAAGCATCGGGTGCAGGAATGGGATTTCTAAACCGATCGACCTCATCGAAGATTAAGTCTTTAGACTCCACAACATACTGGTCAAGGGACTGCTGCGGAAGAAAATATTCACGGTGGTGCATATCATCCCAAGGAAAGTCAGGGGTGGTCATTATTTCCATAATGTATTCATCATAGTGGAAGATGGGGGGACTGGCAAAAGAAAGACCATATGATGTGGCGGGGCTACCTTATGCATCATCATGACAGATATGGTTCACATACACATCGCTACGAGGGGTAGATGAAGAACTATTAGATGAAACATCTACCAATGTTGAGCCCAAGGTGATCGCCAAAGGAGGTTCATTCGAAACAAAAGGGAACTCCCCGGAGGGGTGTTCCACCAAGGATCTCATGGATGATGACAGATAGTGGATGGTGGTTGAAGGTTCCGTCATCTCAACATCGAAGGGAGGTATGACAATGTCCTCTCTTTCTACCAAATCAGAACGCACAAGTTGAGGGGTATAGGATCCACTGTGAGTGGCCTATATTTGGTGAACAACTTCAAGGGTGTCGCGAAAGTTTTCGATACGGGGACAGAGGTGAGAATAGTGGCCATAAAGATCACACAAAGCATAAGGGTGGTTTTTTCACAACGATTTGAGTTTATTAGCTTAATCTGGTAAGGTAACATGGACCTCTGGGATATCGGATTTAGGAAACGACTCGTTGACCATAAGTTTGAGACGAGGAAGTTCGGGATAATTATGGGTGGCATTCCCAGCAACATCACACAAAGCACACATAGGTGACTTCTTTGGAGGCTTAGGAGGAGCAAGAGTTGTTTGGGCAACGTTATCCTTAGGTTCCTTCTTTCTGGCTTTTCCCCCCTGACCAAATGCTTTCGTAATAGGAGTATATTCATGTTGAGGTGGCTGAGGCACTGAAGCAAAGGTAGGAGTCGTGGCGACCGGTTGGATTGTGGTCAAAGTGGTATAAGGTTTGAGCTGATCAGGCGAGGTTTCGACTGGGGCATCGATGTACCATACTGGGATCCCTAGGGTCAAATTGGGAAGGCTCAACATAGCCATAACAGGTACCTAAAAGACTCTGAATGGGGAAGCGAGAAACAATATCTGACCGGAGGGGTAATGGCCTGGAAGAATAGCTCCCAAGCATGAAAGTGATAGTGGATGGGACTGACTCAGGTGATCCAATTTACTTCCAAACAGAGGCGGGCATCACGCAGGTGGATGCCTCCTCATCAATGATACAACACGAAACATGGGCATTTTGAATCTTGAAAGGTATTTGGAAGGCGAAGAATGAAGGTAAGGGGGGATGTTATGACTTGTTGACATTAAAGACGATCAAATGATAATCTAAAGGATCCACAGTGCCTAAAGCAGATAATAGAGCTTTACGTTGTGAAGCGCATGACTGGAGGACTACCAGCATTGACATAACAGCAGGAGAATGTGCTAAGTCATCTATTATGTTGTAGTTATGGGCGACTTTGGCGTAATGGCCCTTTAGGGATCTTGGGAAGGAACTCTACACGTGGTTGAGGGATCTGTAAAGGGGCATCATGTGTCAAACTGGACTCTATGGAAACTTTGGTTTGAGACTCGGTTGTAGAGGAAGCAAGTGGCTTGCCATATTGGTGCAACCAAGTTTCAAGGTTGACATCAGTGGTATTAACCACTTCAGAATTCATCATGAGAATATGGTAATCGGAGGTACCAGACTGAGAGGTTTGAGGGGCGGCCTGACCTTGAGGGTGTTGGGTAGCCACATATCCCTGCTGAGGGAAGGGATTAGTAAAAATAGTTGGTTGAATAGGCGCATTATTTGGAGGAGCCGAAACCAAGGCTTGTTGTCCTCTAGATGTTTCTTATGCTTCCCACAACTAATACATTTTGGGTAAAAGGGGTAAATTGTGAGTATAATGGCCATGCACACCACAATAATAAAAAGGCTTATTCGTATGAAGAGGCATGTCTTGCTTTGGCTAAGTGCCCTATTGCTAAGTTAGGGTTTGGCTGGTTAGGTTGGCGCCCTTGATTACGTTGTGCGGGTTGATTTTGGTTTCCTTTCCTCTTTTTCTTAGAGCTTGGAGGATCGGGCGTGCTCTAATTCACATACACCTAACTCTGAGGGGGAGGTGGTTACTGCAGCGGAGGTTTAGAAGGTATAAGGGGCTGGGGTGCTAATGTCGGAGGGGGTGGAGAACCAAATTGTCGATATGGATAGAAATGAGGTTGAGAAACATTGGGGTAAATAGGTTGAGCAACCACAGGCCCTCGCATCGGTTGATGCAATTGGGAAAATGTGCTTTTTCCTGGATACATGTTGCTGAGAGGGGGATAAGTGCTATAGGAGTTGGCCCCTCCCTGAGGGAAACCATAAACCATGAGAGGAAGAGTATATTGATGTGAAAGAGCGCTATTGATACCGTCAGCAGTGTGAGATGCCCCTGTTGTGTTGGCACCACAAGGTCTAGGAAGATCCAGTAAGACGATATAAACATAACCATACTGAGCGTAGATGAGGTGATATTTCAATGCAATTTGGAGAGCTTATTCCTCTTTCTAAGGAAAGTGAGAAGCGACGTCTTTACCAATAGAGGGAAAAAGCGTCATGAGAAACCAATCCATATAGACAAGGTTGTCGAATGTGAGAGCTTGATATAAGCTCCTCCTTCTACGCCATTCTTGGACATGGTCGAAAAGGCAGGTGGCAAAAATTTGACCGAATGCAGTCAAAAACTCGGTACCAGTATCATATTGGTGAGGTAACTGGAAGTAGGATATAAACGCTTTCAGAAAAGTCATAAAAGTGGAATGAGAGGCAGAGGCCTGGTCGACATACCACTTTACAACGTTGCCCGTGAGCGTATGCTGGAATAACCAAAGACATAAATAGCCATTAGTGATAGAATTGAATGAACACCACATGTGGAAGGAGCAGGCATGATTAGTAGGGTCATCTCCAATGTTTCCTTCAAACTTAGGGATGTCCGAAGGAATCTAAGTTGGCATAACATGCCAACCTAGATCATGGTGTATAGGGTCGTTAATTAACAGGCTAAAATTGGGGAGCTCAAACCTACCATAAAAGGTAGCAAGGGAGTAGTCGGGATGATTGTGGTATTGGTTCCACTACTAGCATCTCCAGAGTTAGGTCTAAGGCTACACCAACATTAGGACCAGTACCTGCATTAGCACCTGACATGGTGGGAGAAGGAGGTAGAGGGGAACTGGGTTCATAATCAGAGTGAGGGCCCGATGGAACATAATCATAGCCGATATAGGGACTCCGGGGAGGACTAACTCGGCGGTGACGAGGTGGAGTAAGTCTTCCTAATGGAAACTGAGGATGAAGGCTTAGGATTCTCTAGGATAAATGCCTTGGGGGCGCAATGATCACGAGAGACAGATACCCAAATAAGATGGAAGAGAAATAAATAAAGGCACAGAGGGGTTGATAAATTAATTACAATGTTTATGTCTTGGCTTGGCAGTGTAAACCAAGCGCTCTTCACTTTAGGTGTGTGTGTATGTGATCTGTGTGTTAATTTTAATTAAGCCCAGATGGTTGTGTATAAAGAAAAAGAAAAAATGTTATATAACTGTAAATAATACTGAAGCGACAGTAAAATAAACAGGTAAAGATGCATAAATTCTAGACCAAAAATAAGGGCTCCCAAGCAACTGTTCTAAGAGGCAGACGATATTGAATCAAAACACACAAAAATGAAAAAAGATATAAGTTCTAAGGGATAGGGATCTAATGACTCAGATCTGCTGGAAAGAGTTCCAGAAAACAACAAGAAACTAGAGGGAAAACTACTGCTAAAAGGGAGGCGAAAAGTTAATACCCTAAGGGAAACAAGAGGGATCCAAAGGGAGAGGTCAAACAAGACTCAAGTGGGATTTTTTGGATGAGATAATAACCGATATGAATGGATCTGAAAGAAAGAGGGATCATACCCTGAAAAATGGCTGAAAGTGATGCAAAATAGCAGACTACCTACTCAGTTAAACCCTTCCTAAAAATGTGGAAGCGTACTGAAGCCCTAAGAGGCTTGTTCCCACTTCAAAAATAAAAATTAAGCATATCCAGGCCTAAGAGAGGTGGAGACAGAGGTCAATCAACCCTGAACCGTACTTGCGGCAAACCCTAAAAATTTCAGTGATAACCCAGAAAAAACTGTTGCTCGCAGGTACTTACTTGTTGACTGGTGAACTCGTAGTTTTTGGCCCAATAGATGCTATATGAGCCTTGAACTCGTAGGTTTGGCACTGAAAAGTGCAAGATGCACTTCCAGAAGTCTTGGCGGCAGGTTGCGGAAATTTTTTGTCGTCTGTGTCGCGACTAATACTTGTTACCTGCGGAAAACACCCAGAAACATTCGAAAGTTAGATTTTTTACTATTTTAGGGCATAAAAGGTTAAAAAAAACATTAAGAAGCTAACAAAGAGCTGAATAAAAAACCATAGGTACCGAAGCAGATGGCCACATAGGAAAATCTGAATAAAACTCTATGGAGTCGCCAATTGTTAGTATGAAATCTTAACGCAAATGTACAAAAAGAAATCACTTTAGCTGCACATGAAAAACAACCCTAAAAACAAATATGGCTGTCAAAATTCTTAGATCTACAATGGATAATCGAAACAAATGAAAAATAAACCTAGATCTATGCAAATAAAGCAGCTAAACAACAAAATGAAATAAGAGTTTCTCCAAAATATCCAATGGACGATACAAGAATTATAAATATTTTTTGTGTTACGTAACACCTGGGAAGAGAACTGATACACTCCCCCTCAATCAGATGGTTTCTTGATTGTCCTCAAATGCATTATCTTCATAGTTTCTCTCTCAAAGGTGTAGAATACCCAAGACGTGTAGAACTCAAAGGGAGCTCAATTAGAAAAAATAAAATGGAAGTGAATCAAAGATATACAATGATAAGAGGATCAAAGGTAGGGAATGAATGGAAAACCCTCCTATTTATAACAAAGTATTGAGTTATCCTCGATAATGGTGCATAATAAAATATTATTAACCAAGATCTAGATCTAACTACTTGGAATATTTTATTATATTTTGTTGGAGGGAAAAGGAATTTAAATTTGTTAAATCCATTTATTAGAAACAATAAACAAATAATATATTTATTTATTATTTCAAGGATGGGATCAAGGAATAATTAAACAAATAATGATTTATTTTCTTATTCCAAATGATTTAGTCAAATTTAACAACAAATATTAATTAAATAATGATTTAATTAAGTATTACTAGAGAATAGTAAGATAAATAATGATTTATGTAATTATTTCTCATTAATTGGGTTAAATGTGACCAAGAATATTATTTGACAAAGGTTTAATGAATTATTCCTAGAGGAAAATCAAATAAATAAGAATTTATTTAATTATTCCTCATGGGGTTTTCTATTTGGACCAGAAATAGCTAAATAAAATATGATTTATTAAATTATTTCTTAGTGAAAGCAATTTTACTATGGTAAAATTGGTCTTACATGGTGTATTTTGATCCATCTCACTGTACATGGTTAGATGACTGAAAATTGGTGTAACACAAAGGGACCACCACACTGATAAAACTACCAATAGACTGAGGAGAGAGTTGGGAATGTCCGCTGTTGTACAAAGGATATATTGGGACGTACATTTTTAATGTTATTCATGCATTGTGAGGCATAAAACTTTGGTAACATTCTCTATTATTTATATTTATCATAGAAAGAACTCATGAAAATGTATCTATGTTAGAAAATTTAGGATCTATTCTAGTGAGCTAACCATTGCAATATTCATGGATGTTAACAGATAATCCAGCTCAACAAATCTCTATTGCGACATGTTCAGGTATCATAAAACTTAAATTGAAGCAAATATCTGTTGTTTAACATTTAATTTGAAGACCTTATGAAACAATATTAATATTTCCTTCAACTTTCCAAACCTGAATAACTATTCAGCCTTCTCATCTGGGATATGAACCCAGGCTCATCCATTGTATACACATGTCGTTCAAGTGGGGCACCACAACATGAATGGAACACTGAATGAATGTTGGAATTCAATTTGAAGATAAAGAAACTACATCTTTGGTGATTGTGGAGTCAGCTATAACTTCTCCAAATTGAGATATTGATGTGATTGTTGTATCATGTTCACTTGGATAGTAGCAGCCCCAAAGAAAGTCAGAGAACTCATGAAGGTGGATGGGTTTACCCATGATGAAGTCAAAATTCATTTGTAGGTTTTTTTCTTTGGACTTTATATATATCTACATTTAATTTTAACCTTTTATTGGAAATATGATCTATCTATATGGCTTAATTGACAGAAATATCATCTACACACTAGAAGGCCTAGTCCTTCTCCACCAATGCCTGCCTCTTAAGAACTTCAGTTGGTGGTTATTGAAGGATTTTGGATCCCTCCTAAGTATGCAGAACATGTTTTTGTGGCATCTCACCAAGGTTCGGGACTTTATAACACAATTTCAAACACTATCATTTCTCATTCCCAATTAACTATTTCCAATCACCAATGTCGTAGGAGCATTATTCTCAGATGAATATGTCTTCGTAACTGCAAATCCCACAACCTGGTTACTGTGAACAACAATATAATTCTTCACAGTCTCTAATCTCGCCTCAAGGGCCTTTATAATTAATTGGATAGTCATATAGTTCCATGGGAACCTTCGTGGATGGTGGCTGACATGAAAGTGTAGGAGAAGATGACAAATATGAGAATTCTAGTTGTAAAACAAAAGAAATTTTCAAAATGTGGAGGAAATAAATATGGGAAGGTCTTTGTCTCAAAAAAAAAACCACTGCAATTTTTATATGGAGATGAAGTGGACAACAGAGGTTGTGATACTACTCTCAAATTCTAGGTTATTGATTTACATATTTTCTTTGAGGGAAAACTTGAATTAAGATGGAATTGGGATTTCATGTTTGTCACTAATTCATTTTTCATTTTAAGTGGAATCCTAATCTCTCCTAACTAGTACTTTGTCACTTTTTTTTTCGAAATGAACTTCTGAAATACACATATTTGAACAAGGCCACATATTTCAGTGGTGGTTTCCACTCCTTCAATTTTTTTACATAACAAGTCTCAATAGAATTATTCATTTTGCATAAAATCATGAAAAAAACATCAACATGACTGGTCTTATAAATGAAAGCATTCAGAAGCATGTAAGTGCATATTCTTATCAAGTATGAATGGAAGGAAGCTTATTTTTACAACATGGAATCAAATTTCTATAGCTTCGGAGGAGCGTTACACAACGTAGTTCCATAAATTTTCAATCAATGTAGAGAATAAAGGGCTTATAGGATTTTGACTGTTTTGTTTGGGATCTTTTACAGAGTGTTTTTTTTCATGAGGTGATTTGTATTCATATTTTTCCATCGATGGGCGTATCTATTATATAGTTGAGTGTGATACTTCCTTTTTTGGATTAAGAAGTGTTTTTTATAGTCATGGGTAGTCTACATGCACTTTTCCTTAGACAAAAGTATATAACATACTTTGTTCTTTACTTCAAATTCAAGCCTGTTATGAAACCAAGTCCAAAAATAGAAGAAAAGAGAGATCAACACCTTAGAAATCAGCCACTTCGAGGGGGAAACCTCTAATACATTACATAAATGAACAATTCTTGGATGATACAAATGAAAAAACCTACATCTATATATAGGAGTCCATGGGATCAAAATATAATCCTAGCCGACCTAACAATAAAAATGTAAGGGCACAATAATAACAATATTGGGGTTACAAGGGTACAATAATAACAATAAGGGGGTTACATTAACAACAATAAGGGACTATACTAGTAATATAAGGACCTAACATGCCCCTTTCCTTCAAAAAAGTGTTGTCCTCAATGCTTGAGTAGCTCCGGATGCTTCCTGTGAAATTCTCATCCTCCCATGTAGAATCTTCAGTGGGTAAGTTCTTCCACATGATGAGATACTTTGAAATTGATCGATTTCGTAGCTGTCAAGTTCTTGTTTCCCTGACTGTTTCAAGTTCCAATATGAACTTTCCTTCCTCATCAAGTTCTGGAAATATTGTTTGAACTGGAATTTTGTAACTTATAACCTTCTTTAAGCATGAAATATGGAAAAATGGATGCACTTGCGAAGAAGCAGGAAGCTCCAATTTGTATGCCATAGTACCAATCTTATAACCTTATAGGACCATAGTACTTTGGAGATAATTTATTATCTGTAAACCTTGAGGGACATTTATTTGTATGGTTGTAGGCAGTAAAAATGCCCAATCTCTACATCGAAACTTCTTTATTTGTATGTGATTTTCAAATACTTTTGTTGTTTCATTCGTTTTTGTGTCGGTGGGTTATCCTTTAAGAGTTGGAAAACTTCTTGTTGATGCTCGATGTGATCTTCTACTGCTTGAACCTTAGAATTTTCTCTTAAAGATGATGTGATGTGTTGAGCCATAATTGTGAATTATGGATAAAACACGCTTCCCTAAACATATGACAATCTAGAACAATAGATTAAAGACTATACGACTACCTTTCCTAACTCAGAACAGACACATAGAAAGGATTAGAGGCTTAATTGTAATCCAAGCGCTTCTAAATGGCTCCTTCTGTCGCTTCCATTGTAGCTTCAAATTCAAGCAGTTTGTGGGAAAAATGCTTCCTGCAAGAAAAAACACTAAAACAACATAAGATAGAAATAATACAGATGTCTATTCAATTTAGTTAGCTAAATCAGTAAAGCATAAAAAATATACATAAACTAAGATCTTGCAATATGGAAAATCAAAGTCAATACAGATGCATATAAGGAAACATTAGTTGTATTCTTTATTGATGATAGAAGGAGAGGTTACAACCAAATGACTGATTTGAAGTGACCTTTCCAGCAATGATCCTCAGCCCCATCACAATATAAATCTCTCCAATAGCTGTTACAAAAATCTAACTCTCTATTGAAAATCCTCTAGCATTTATCTACTCAAATTCTTCCTTCTCAAACACTCAGATCTGTGCTCAATTTATAAATGAACTGAAGGTATTTTTTCAATGAATGAATTTCCAATAATAGGAAATACATGTTCCCAATCATGTAGATGTCAAATGGACACTTAGATTCGAAGCTTGACACAAGTGAACTCTTCTAGAAGGCACTAGCCAAGTGGAGATTCTGGAACAATGAGAATTTCGCTCCCAATATGACCAACGCACCCATAGATGTCGGTAAGTGCTTTGCAGAGCAGCCTTACATGGGGCTACCCACATATGCAATGCACTTAGTCCCCTTAGAGACAGCATTGGTGAGCTCCCACATGCTATATAATAAACTTCAAACCTTGGATACCTTTGCTTGATGAAAGTCATGCTTGATTTGTCTTGTTCTTGCCGTAGGGCATGTAGCAACTTGAAATGATAGGGAATGATAGACCCTTAGTCATTGGTCCTAGATATGATTTCTAGTTAACTAGGTCATTGGGAATGATGCCCAAACTGACCTATAACAATTGCCCCCTAAAGCATGAGGTCAAAATAATAAAAACATTTGATTGAGATGATTTACACTATGATGGGCTCGAGATGAAGCGGAGTGGTCACCTGCATCAATATTACAATACATTACATCATGATATATCCTCTTTGATCATAATTTCTGAGGGTAGGCATTCCCATGTTTAGCACATAAACAATCTAATAACATGTACATAATTCAGAAAGTCATCGACACTGGAATGTTGCCCAATGCATACATGCCTATAGATATAGGCCCATGTTTGGATGACAATTTGTGTGTAAGGTCACCGTACAGATGATGTGTACAAAAATCTTGAAATTGCAGCTCGGATGGATGAAACTTGATCCAGGGTCTTCTTATCTCATTCACTCGATCATTCAGGTACAAGTCTAGCCATGCGAATATATGATTTGTCGTCGAACATGGAAATACATTGTTTGATTACCAGGCAATGATGTGAGTTGTTAACAAACATGAGAGAACCACCATTAATGAAAATGGCCCTCAAGGTACTGCAGTACATCTCGTAAGGAATGAATAGATGATTTGATGTCGAACTCCAAACAAAATATTTCGGTCAAAGGTCCGGAAGTGAGGATCTTGTCGATGTTGTAACAAGCCTACGGCACTAGAATTTGATGTTTCTATGTGAACTTCCTGGATATTAATTTATTTTTGACAGGAAGTCACCTTATTGCGAAATGGGAGTTACTAATTTCAGAGACAAGGGTATGACTTGATATAGCAATTTTCAGAGATGAAGGTCATGAGAATGAAGGTTTACGAGTATTGCAGAAGGATGAGTTTATTCACTAGATGAATTCTCCTGAACATATCGGCGACACTGTGATGAGTTGGCAGAACTGACCCAAAATCGAAGTGAAGGTACGATGAACCATAGGTGTGAATGAACCGTCAAGATGATCACCCAACCCAAACAGTCACTGACATGGAGTGAAGGAAGTGTCATGTTCAAGAGCGACTTGCTACCATAAATAAATTTTTCTCACTTTTTCCAAGTTTTCCCTGGTCATTTGTCGACCAGTACCTCTTTATTTTTTAACAAGCTTGAGGAGGGTAACATTTTCTTGATCTATAATTCAACCCTTCGGGTGAATAAAGTATCGCTATTTAATAATTTAACGAGTCTAGCGATGAATGAAACTTGATTCTTGCCATGATCGACAAGCCCATCGTTATTTTATGTTTTAACGAGCTTAACGACAGTGATAGCCCAATCCTTTTTCATATTTAGAGAGTTTGAAAAAGTGGACGAAAGAAACCTCCATAAGTACTTTTTCATAAATTTGTCGCTCAGATACGAAAAAGTGTAAAATAATATCTGAGAGAAATTCTTTGGTCATGTTTAACCAAGGTGTTCCTTTTTCGTAAATAATCTATCTCAGTCCAGAAAAGGGTTAAACTTATACTGAGAATATATCAATTCATTTAATTTTACGAGCTCGAAAAGACAAGTGCTTGGAAACATTTTCACATTATCGGAGTCTGAAAAGAGCTGAAAGAAAACTCCAGGGGTTCCTTTTTTGTTGTTATCGAAGCTCGAAAAAGAGATAAAAGTGTGCTTCAAATCCTTTTTCGTTTTTAACAAAGCTCGACAAATAAGGAGAAAAAGTATGCTTTGTGGTCAAGTCATTCTTTGAAATAAATTTGCACGACTAATCTATTCATCAGTTGTATTTCTTGTTCAGAACAACATAAAATGGATTAAAAATACATGTTTCATGATAAAAAGATAATAAAACTATAGTCATAGCAATAAATTTAACTTTCAAATAATTAAATGACTATTTAAAAGTAGTTTCACTATTCATTTTTACCATTCCATAGTTACCATTTGTATTTTGGATCTGATTTTGTCCCCAAACTTCAGTTGTTGATTGCGATCATTTCTATGGATGGATTTCGTCGTCGTTTGATCCAGGTTAGTGCCATGAACCTCCTCTTCCCTTTGGTATTCATTTCATTTCCAATTTCTACAAATTTTTAGGGTTTTAAGGCCCTTAGGGTAAATTCTGCCAAAAATGAGGGCAATGCACCCCTGAATGTCGTAACCTGTGTTTCATAGTAGGTACAATGAAATGTACTTGCATGTGCAACGCACTGTCTCTTGTTAGGGAGTGTGTTGGGCACAGTTTAAGTTTTTGATTTTCTTACTGTGCCCAAAATTGACCTAGTTTTTTGCGATAAAGGGAATCTAATGGATATTATGGTTGTGTTTCAGGTTTCCATCGGATTATAATGACGATTACATGGAGGAAAAGAGAACATGAAGAACAAGATACGATTTCCTTGAATGATCCGGGTACTATAAGAGCCCTAATAGATTGTGGACTGCTTAAGTACTTCAAATGTCTAGAATGAGGCAACAAATAGAACTCTTGGAGTTCTTGTTTCGAGCATGGGATCCAGCAATAGAGGCATTTCATATTAAGAACCAAGTGGTTCCTACAAGATTTGACTATGTGTATTTTCTCATAGGTCTGTCGAGGAGAGGTTTGCCCATTTCGCTCTCAGGGTCTACCGTTGGAGGAGAGAAAGTGAGGGATTATATTCTGCATTATTTATATCTAGGGGCAGAACCTAGCAAAGATGGAAAAATAAATATCCTGGATGTCAGAGATTTTCCTTTGAGAACTATCCTTTTCACAATCGCTAAACTTTCAGGCACCGTTACACTACATGTAGCGAACAGATCATATATGCAGTATGCGCTAGAGTGTATGGAGCCAACAGTCTTCAACTGGTCTGAATCTTTTCTATCTCAGATAAAGGAACAACTGAACAAAGAAAAGGGAGGAAGGAAGAAGAATTTCAGTTATGGTTCTATCCATATATCCTTTGCCTTGGAATGGATTCCACTGATGCTGCCACAACATGTGACACTGGACATAGCTAGTCCTAGAGATCCTCGGATGCTGAGATGGGTAGAACTCATGGGTTGCCATGCTGGCCAATCGACTGTTGTGTTCTCTACTACATTCTTTGCCTGGTTCTGGCGATAGATCATCACCATCGATGAGTATGCATACGCAGGCATCGATTTTAAAGGAGATCCATATTTAGCACTACCAGAAGGCGCTCAGTGGGGTGCAATAGGTAAGAATGTTTTGACCATTTTCTTTATTTTTTCCTAAGGTTTATACAATGTTTTTGTGTTTTTATTTCTTTCCAAAACTAACCTAAATGTTTGATGTAATGCAGATGTTGGTCGTGTTCAACCAGTAGTGGAATCGGAGTGCGAAGCAGATATGCCAGCAGAGAGGGCTGTCAAGAGAGCAGACCTTCAGGATCTTGATCTGGCTAAGACTCTGACTAAGCTTCAGCATCACATAGAAGGCTTGACCTTCGGGATTCCAGATTGCCGGATCGAAGAGCTTCCTATGCGACTATAGTGACACACTATTGGGGTTGCTAACCATTGGATGCGGTTATCTCGTAGGATAACTAGATCTATAGCATGTTACCATGAGCACCACTAGTTTACTTATGACATTTTGCATACATTTTGAGGTCATATGACCAATGTGTCTTGGGCACAAATTTTTCAAAAACCTATAACTATCTATCTATATGATTTTAGAGTTTTTCCTCTGTTTATTATGCAATCCTATTCAAATATGTGAATGTTTTCTTTACATATGTTGAAAATGTCTATCTAAAACTTGATTAGCTAATGAATCAGTCAATGTGTTCAAATTCCTAGAAATTTGTTGATATCGAATAAAATCAAAATGTCTTTCCAAAAGCCGAACTCTTAGGAAAAATCTAAGAAGTGTTGGATTTCTAATGGTATAAACACTAGTAAGTTGTAATACCACAAGTTGTCAGTCTAACCTTATGATTATGCAGTTAATACCAAATGAAATGGCATCAGAGAGAAGTTCAATCAACACGTTATGCTCAGTGATATTGTTCGTCGATCTAGCAATAAAAATCCCTTGAAAAATCACTAACTCGTCGTTCAGAGCAAATGGCCCACGCTGCAGAGGATAGATTCTGCGTACTACGACTAGCACCATTAGCATATCCAACAAATGGTTTCGAAGATTCAGACATCTGCGATGAAATTTAAAGTGGATTACTAATGTCATGAAAACTCTAAAAAACAAATTAAGATAGTGAATGCAAATCAACAGCATATATACAATATAATACAAAAAATTACTATGCTCATGATTAAGCATAGTAACGTTTAAAATACGACCCATTTCTAGGCTGCCCCAATGGAATTCCATCGTAATCAACTAACTCATAGGTACCCTTAGCAAGAACTCTTTTGACAATATAGGGGCCATGCCATAACGGCTCAAATTTCCTTGTACCTATTACATCAGCTTCTTGATCGTAGAGAAGGACCAAGTCACCCTCTGAGAAAATGTGAGGCTGGAAATTTTTGTCGTATTGGGCCTTTATACGCCTCTTATGCACTTCGTTGGCCAATTGGGCTTCACGGTGCATTTCATCAAAATGGTTGAGGTTAAGGAGACACGCTTCTTCTTCTAAGGTGTCAGGTAACAATTCTATTGTGAGTTTTAACGATGATATTTCACATTGGATTGGTAAGATAGCTACCAGACCATACACCAATTGAAAGGGAGTAAATTCGGTTGTGTTTAACACCGAGGTTCGATATGCCCACAAGGTAGAGTACAAGATCAAATGCCAGTTTCTTTTACGAACTTGTATCATTCGTTGAAGCATTCATTTAAGAATTTTTTTAATAGCCTCAACTTTTCCATTTGATTGTGGATAATAAGGAGTAGAATTATCATGTGACAATCCTAACTTGGCAGTCAATTCAGACATCATGTGGTTGCGAAAATTCTTCCCATGATCTGTAATTATAGCCTGTGGGACCCCAAACCGTGCAATAACGTGGTTGAAGAAAAGTAATGCATCTATTTGTCCCGTGTTGTTGAATGTAGGCATCACTTCGACCCATTTGGTAAAATAGTCGACTACGACAATAATATAACCATGCCCCCTGGAAGAAGGAGGGTTATAGGTCATGAAGTCAATACCCCATTTCGTAAATGGTCTAGCAGAGACAACAGGATGCATTGGCGCTGGTGGTTTGTGGATTTTACTATACAAAATCTGGCATGCATGACAAATTCTGATCGTGAGGATGCAGTCTCGAAAAATAGTTGGCCAAAAGTAATCGGCGTGGAGTATCTTCTGCGCGGTAGCTTATCCAGATAAATTTCCACCACAAGCCCCATCATGACAGTCATTTAACACTTTTTTGGCCTCCTCATGAGTAAGGCACCTCCTTAAAATGGTATCAACACCACGACGATAAAGTGTATCGCCAACAATCAGATAATATTTGGCTTGGTATCGAATACATTGATGTTCAGAGCGAGAGATATTAAGTCAAAAATTTTGGGTTTGGAGATAAATGATGGAATCCCCATACCAAGGATCAGATGATCCAATCAGAAACAGAGAATCGTCTAGAATTGATGGTTCTGACGTAGTTTCAGTACTATCAGAGGGAAGGTGACATAGAAGCTCAGCCAAAACTAAAGACTTCTTTGACTTGGATTTGATAAATTCCAAATCAAACTCCTGCAAAATGACAATCCATTTTGAATATTTCCCCCCCAGCAATTGACGTGATAAGATCTAGTCATGGGGTTGCAATCCAGAACTATTGTTGTTTTTCAGAGCAAGATATAATGGCGAAATATTTGGACAACTTGAACAGCTGCCAAGGAAAGCTTTTCTACATATGAGTATTTAACTTCCATATCATTGATATTATGACTCAAATAATACATCAGATGTTCAATTCCATTTTCTACTTGGACCAATACCATAGCAATGGTCGTTTCGGCCGTGGCGATATATAGGAAATAATCGTTTTGATAATTAGGAGGATACATTAATGACACTCAGACAAGAGTGTCCTTGACAGCATCAAAATAAGCTTGCGCAACTTGGTCCTAATGGAAGGGAACCCCCTTTTTCAATAGTCAAGTAAATCCTTTAGCCATTTCGGCATAATTTGGAATGAACCTTCTTAGGAAGTTAGCCTTTCCTTGAAGTTTCTGTATTTGAGGTAAGTTTGGCGATGTAGGAAAATCAAGAATGGCCTGAACCTTCAAAGGGTCGATTCAAATCCCTTCTTTTGAGACTACGAATCCAATAAAACGACCAGAACTAACACAAAACACACATTTATATGGATTGAGGCGTATTTTGTAGTGTCAGCAGCGTAATAAAATGGCTCTCAAATGCATCGGGTTATCAGTCCGATTTCGTGAATGCGCTAGTAAGTCATCTAGATATGGTTGAACAATGTGCTTGATGTTATTGAAAGCATAATCCATTGCTCTCTAAAAAGTTTCCCCGGCGTTCTTTAAACCAAACAGAAGTTTCCTATAAGTGAATGTGCCCCAGGGACAGATGAACGTTGTCTTATGTTGATTATCTGGGTGGATAATGATTTGATTGTAGCAATAAAATCCATCCATGAATGAAATGATTTCACATCCAACACAATCGTCAATAATCTGGTCGATAAAGGGAGCAGGATATTTATCTTTTGGACAAGCATGATTAACATCCCAATAATCAACACGCACTCTAATGGTCCTTTTTTTTTCATGACAGGAATGATATTGGAAACCCACTTAGTTAGCGGAAAAGGGTAAATGAAACCAGCACGCAAAAGTTTTTCAACTTCTGCTTTGATGGCAGTGGCTTTCTTCGGATGTACAAGACAAAGCCATTGTCGCACTAGTTTGACATCAAGATACATATTAATAGTGTGTTCAACTATACTAGTATCTATGCCTAGCATTTCCTCGTAAGACCAAGCAAATACGCCATGAAATTCACGAAAAAGAGAGCGAAATGATTCGAGTTCTAATGGAAAACAAGATACACCGACATGAATATTATCTACAACACCATGTTTGGTCGAAATATCGATAGAAATTGTTTCTTTTATATTTGAAAGAATTCGCTCAGAATCGATTGCATTAATGGGAAAAGAATTCGAAAAGGAATTTTTGATGGATGGTTGATATAGTTCACTAAGATCATTTTCTTCATAATATGGAAGATGGGAACGAAGATGATAATCTTCCCATGGTTCTCCTTCTAACATCATAGCTTCCAAAATATTCTCATCTTTCAAGAACGTTGAGGAAAATGGATTAGATGGGGTACCAAAATCTAATGAACGATCAACCCAAACACTTTGCGATGCTGATTTCGGATTTTCTGCCCAAGCCAGATGGATTAATTGCTATGCCATCTCAATAGGGCTAGGTGGTAGAAACTCAACCAACGTATAAAAATTAGAATCACCCGTACTCTTCCTTAAGCCAGATAGAGTGGAAGAGATCATGTAGCAGGTCTCTATGCTTGCAATTTTTGTTGACGTCGCTGGCAGCGGTAATGCAAAGGTTCCCATTAAAGTGGAATCCTTTAAGAGTCCTACACCAATGTTCTAAAGTTCTAGTTGGGGTATGTGAATGAACGAAACGGTTCCAGTTACCTTTGAAGCAGAGGCAAAGAAGGATAGTTGATTAATGACTATAATTGTACCTTTATGTGGAAAGGAAATCATTCTAAAATATGTAGAAACAATAGTAGTAATCGCATATATCCATGGCCTTCCAAGTAAAATATTATAGTCAAGGGGTCCGTCAACAACCTCAACATCAATATTCACTGTTTTCCCCCCTAGTTCAACAAGAAGGTTATTAATAATACCACAAGTTTTATATGTATGTCCATCAAATGCCATCAACGTCATTGATGATTGTGATAAGCGCGGCGAGCCAAGTGACTTCCAAAAGTTTAGAGACATAATGCATGTAGATTCTCCCTCATCAATAATAGTGCGATGAAAAAGGTGATTGAGAACATTTACCTATATGGAGAATGCCAATTATGCTGGTAGTTGCGACACATAGCCCGTATGATTAAATACGACAAGATTAGAATTAGTCGGATCAATTCCACTAATAGCCGACAATAAAGCCTGTTTTTGGGAGGGACAATTTTGTAATACCTCAAAAGCAGACATAACTAAAGGGGATTGAGCCAAATCTTCAACTATATTATAATTTTGTGCATCTCTTGCTCGAGGATTATATGTCAATTTATGAATTACTCCCTTTGGTGGCTTGATTTTCAATTCAGGAATAACAGTAGGTGGTACTGATTGTGTAGATGGATTCATTGTCGAGGTAGTAGGTTGATCAGTGGCCTGAATACCATAATATTTATTTCGAATCAACACCAAAATATCTATTGAAGGTTTTGTGACAGATAACATTAACACTTGAGAACTAGGAGTTGGATCCGTAGCAACTATATTTGTGTCCGGATTTGGAAAAGGGTCTGTCAACACAGTTAACACATTGGAAGTCTTGATGATTTTTGAGACTTCGGCGTGGTGAGGACAATCCCTAACAAAGTTTTCCTCATTACAGATTATGCATGGATAATGAGGTTTTCGAGGTCCAGACGGTTGATCAGATGATCTTTCCTACTGTTTAGAAGTTTGATTTTTCTTTGATTTCCCCTTTTTCTTACTTCCTGGTTGCTTGTCACTTTTACCTTTGTCAAATGACATGGCATTAATTTCAGAAGTAGGAGTAGGATCAGATGCAGTAGTGTGGTGTTTTCTTGCAATCCCTATCAAGCCATCTCTGGCATGAGAGTCCTTTAATTGAGGAGGAACATTGAAATTAGATATCGGCGCATTAGGGATTTTTTCATAGAGTGTGCCAGACTGAGTGTAAATCAAGTCTAAATATTGTGCATGAGCGATTAATTTCTCTTCTATGACAATGCCACCCTTAGCCACATCCTCAGTTATATATGGTAACAGGGACTTAATGAACCATTTAGCAAGGAGTTGATCTGGAAAAAATGTCTTAACCATTCATCGACGACGACGCCACTCATGAATATGATCAGAAATGTGAGTAGTATTATTCTATTTGAAATTGTTCAAGAGTTTCGTTCCAGTTTCATATCTGATAGGTAACTAGAAATGAGTCAAAATGACAGTAGCTAGGGTTGTGAAATTATCAAAAGAAGCTCTAGGTAATTCAATGTACCATTTTGCAGCCGACCTGTGAGCGTATGCTGAAAAATATGTAATCGAACAGAAGCATCATTCAGGGAATTTGATGAACACCATAAATAATAAGTCATAACATGAGTCGACGGATATTCTCCAGGGTTTCCATTGAACTTAGGAATATCTAAGGGTAATTTATGAGGTATCACCAACCACCAAGGAGCATAGTTGATTGGATCATTGGTTAATCGATTTAAATCTAGCAACTCTAAAGTTGCAACAAAGGGCAACTGTTTATTAAGGTCAGGTTGAGCATAGCCAAGATAAGATGAAATTTCTTGAGCAACAGGATTTTAAGCACCAGCATAAGGAATCTACTGCTGGTAACCCAGATAGGGGTTGTTTTGCATAGTAAATGCTTGAGGATTCTGTTGACCAAAACCTGGATATGATATTTGTTGAAAACAGGTTTGAGGCATTTACGCCTATGGCTGCCAAGGGGTCTGTCCACCAATGTTATAACCAAAATTAGGATAACTTGGATTCGGTTGATATGTATAACTCGGTTGCGGTTGTGACATCCCATAAAATGGTAAACCAACTTATGAATAAATAATTCCTTATATATGTTGTTGTAAATTAATCAAAGAATTTGGAGTCTATAGACCCAACATTTGATGATATTGAGTTGAAGGACCTGCTTGATAAGGTTGATTATGTACAAAATTTTGATTCTATAACAAGGGTATAGATGTATTAACAAGTGGTAATGAAGTGGGTGTAACAGGTTGAACTGGTTGATACGATTGTACAACAGTTTGTGGTTGGATAGGTAGAGTGGGTTTCCATTGAAAAATATTTGTTTCAACATTAGATTGACCAAAAAGTGACAGAGTACTGTCATATTGGGTGACCAAAGGTTGCCCCCCAGCATGAGGAGGATAATAAGATGGAAAATATTGCTCTCCAAATGCTGGGAGTCCAGTTGATATGGTACTTGAAGGAATAGATCCAGAAGGACCGGCTTGATATTGCCCTCATGATGTGTATAATGAATCGAGTCATTCGGTACTTACCATAGGATTACCAGTTAAGATACCAGATGATGACATTGGTAAAGACCATGGATTTGAAGATGCACCAGAGAAAATTCCAGATAATGATTTGTAACCTGATGGGACCATAGGGCTGCCATGAAAATATGACTCTCATGAAGTGGTAAACATCAACGGAGTAGCGAGGGTAGGAGCTCACATAATTGGAACAACAGGCCCAACTAAAGATGTTGGTTCAAACATGGTTGTTTGACCAAATGTATATCCTTTTGAATCAACGAGAATTTGAAAAGGAGGAAGATAAAAAAAAGTAGAGGGGTTCGATTGGGAAAAAGACTCTTGCAGGTAAAGGTCCTCCCCAAAATGGGTTGGAGTTAAAGGTGTATTGTCTTGTGGGATTTCTTCAATCTCAATTAAACCAAGTGGAAGAATTTCACCGTCAGGCCCAAAGTGTATTTCAGGTGGTTGACTGTGTGATATGGGAGATTCAATAGCTGCAGAACTTTGTGGGATGACCAAGGTAAGAACAACTTCTGGTTGTTCGACTTCAAGATTCAGATGTTCTGGCAAAGATGAGATGAGATCTGGATCAATTTTGGTTGAACAACGTCGGGTCTAGGAGGTATGGTCTCACTGATTGGATGGATCGTGACCACGGGTAGCTGTGAAGACTCCGTTTCGACAACAATAGACAAACCAGGATGTGTAGAAACAACTTGAGCTAACTCTGGTTTATGGGAAAATGATGTTTCAACAGAGGTATGAATTGTACTTGATTTGGTAGATCGTGATCTCCTTCGCCTACCAGAAGTAACTTCTGGTGGTAAAGGTGGTTTTAAAGCTAATCTACGCGAACGGTGGGGGAAAGGATTTTGTTCTTCCATGATTACTGATTAATTTTAACCTAAAATAAATAAACAAAATAAAAGGGTAATGCTAGGAAAAATGGTTTACCAAGAAACTGTGAAATGCAGAATACCTCATGGCGAACCAAGAAGTACAGGCAGGCAATCTCCCCAAATGCTGTGTTCGGCGTATCACAATTTACAAGGCGGCCGAATCGGTTCACTATGGATGAATAGCACCTAAAAGTTGTCCTCCCAAATATACCTGAAGGTACGTGGAGGCCAAGTCCATATTAGCATTGTCTGATGTGAAACCACACAGTGAGAGCACCCCTTTATACTTATCATACTGTAACACCGCCCGATATACCTGAAAGTACGTGGACGAGCTACGATATACTTACGTGCATTGAGTGATGTATCACACTCATAATGTATCGCAGACAAGTTAATGACAGCTATTATGTTTTATGACGACGGAACATGTCTCTAGCCTAGACCTTCTAAATGTTATCGTTATGGTTCCAATGCTTTTTTAGGTAAATTGAGATTAGTTTTATGTTGATCTTGCTTACAATTTTCCTTTCAAAGGTTCACCGCGATGATGTATTGGAAAATTCTTAAAATGCAACTAAAAATGATAAGCAATCTTTCACTTTCAGTTTCTTCAATGAAAAACCTAGCTACTAAGGGAAGAGAGAAAATAATTTGTGAGCAAACAAATCAAGGAGCAAAACGAAACAATGATCACAAAATAAATGCAAATTTCCTAATGTTCCTTCTTGCAAAACACACAAAAAATGCTACATGCAAATGCAAGTTTTTCTTTTCAGTTTCCTTAATATTATGAATGCAGAAAAGAAACTAGGTGCACTAAATCAATAATTCAAATGCCTTTTACTTTCGAGAAATGAAGAATACAAACAACAATTTCTCTTTTGAAGGAAAAATGAGGATTTCAACAACAATTTTTCCTATCAAGGAAATGAAGATTTTACGACAATTTCCTATTTCGAAAGCAAATGATTATTAATGATACCATAAAAAATACTTTGAAATCAACTTGTTAATGATAAAGAAAAAAACTTTAAATAAACATTGAACAAATTTTCAGTCAAAGGAGGAAGAAGTATATAGAGTTACTGGTCAATATGAGAATCAAACTTTTCAAAACACAGTAGAAAACAAACTGAAGAAAATTGCAAAGGAAAATTCAAAGGAATCTAGGTGGTTTCAGGAGTCAACGCAGTCTCCAAGGGGAGACAGTGCTCTGCAATGCAGGCCTAAAAGGGAGACAGTGCTATGCAAAGCACTGTGTCATGTCTAAGTGTGTGTTGGGCGCAGTGTATAAGGAAAAACACTACTTTTTAACTCACTGTCTTTGCAGATTTGGCTTTGAAAAAGTTTAATATTTGTGTGTAACAAATACTGGGTGGATAAACAAAGCAAATCAGTGGCTAAGTCACCTAGATCTAAGAGAAATTATCCCCAGTGGAGTTGCCAATTTTTTGGGCCAGAATTGTGAATTACGGATAAAACACGCTTCCCTAGACAGATGACAATCTAGAACAATAGATTCAATACTATACGACTACCTTTCCTAACTCAGAACAGACACACAGAAAGGATTAGAGGCTTACTTGTAATCCAAGTGCTTCTAAATGGCTCCTATTGTCACTTCCGTTGTAGCTTCAAATTCAAGCGGTTTGTGGGAAAAATGCTTCCTGCAAGAAAGAACACTAAAACAATAGAAGATAGCAATAATACAAATGTCTATTCAAGTTAGTTAGCTAAATATTTAAAGCATAAACAATATACATTAACTAAGATCTTGCAATATGGAAAATCAAACTCAATACAGATTCATATAGGGAAAAGTAAGTTGTATTATTTATTGATGATAGAAGGAGAGGTTACAACCAAATGACTGATTTGATGTGACCTTTCCAGCAATGATCCTCAGCCCCATCATAGTATAAATCTCTCCAGCAGCTGTTACACAAATCTAACTCTCTATTGAAAATCCTCTAGCATTTCTCTACTCAAATTCTTCCTTATCAAACACTCAGATCTGTGCTCAATTTATAGATGAACTGAAGGTAGTTTTGCAATGAATGAATTTCCAATAATAGGAAAGACATGTTCCCAATCATGTAGATATCAAATGGACACTTGGATTCGAAGCTTGACACATGTGAACTCTTCTAGAAGGCACTGGCCAAGTGGAGATTCCGAAACAATGAGAATTTCACTCCTAATATGACCAATGCACCCATAGATGTCGGGAAGTGCTTTATAGAGCAGCCTTGCATGGGGCTACCCGCATATGAAACACACTTATTCCCCTTAGAGGCAACGTTGGTGATCTCCCACATGCTATATAATAAACTTCAAACCTTGGATACCTTTTCTTGATGAAAGTCATGCTTGATTTGTCTTGTTCTTGCCTTATGGCATGTAGCAACTTGCAATGATAGGGAATGATAGACCCTTAGTCATTGGTGCTAGAGATGATGACCAGTTAACCAGGTCATTGGTAAAGATGCCCAAATTGACCTATAACATGATGGATGGTGGATGATATCCATAAAGTGCCATAAATGGGGTCATTTTTGCTGCAGAATCGAAGGAAGTGTTATACCACCATTTAGCGAGAGGTAACCACTTGACCCATTGTGTTTGTTTATCAGATACAAAACAACGAAGATATCCTTCCAAACATTTATTTACTATCTCAGTTTGACCATCAGATTGAGGATGATAAGATGAGCTATGAGCTAATTGAGTACCCAAACAAGAAAATAACTCCGTCCAAAAATTTCAGTAAAAATGGGATCTATGTCGCTCACAATAACCCTTGGGCTTCCATGTAGCTTTTGAATTCTGTCCATAAATGTAGTAGCAACTGTACTTGCTTTAAATGGATGAGATAATGCACAAAAGTGTGCATACTTGGTAAGTCTATCAACTACCACCATGATGACACTCTTTCTTCGGACTTAGGTAAACCTGTGATAAAATCCATTGAAATCTCCTCCCAACGTTGACTTGGAATGGATAAAGGTTGTAGAAGTCCCGGGGTCTTAATTGTTTCCACTTTATTCTGCTGGCAAACCAAACATTCAGCCACAAAATTTTGAATGTCAGATTTAAGGCCATCCCAAAAAAAATCTTTCTTCACCCTGTGGTAAGTTTTTAAAAATCCTGAGTGTCCTCCTAAAGGAGAAGTGTGCAATTCCAGAAGAATATTTTGTTTTAGTTGGAAATTATTACAAAGATATAAGCGATCTTTGTACCATAAGGAATCATTTTTCCAACTAAATGTATCAGATGTACTAGGATCTTGCTGCAACTTTTGAATGAGTGTCCATACATCTTTGTACTTCTTCCATTCATCTCTTGCTTCAGTTATCCAATCTGGTTGGATAATAGAAATGGCACAAAGCAATGCTTCCACCTCTTCATTCTTTCTTGAGAGTGCATCTGCAACAACATTAAGCTTTCCTTTTTTGTAGATTATTTCAAAGTCATAACGCAACATCTTTGTGACCCATTTTTGCTGCTCTTCTGACGATAGTCTTTGTTCCAAAAAGTGTTTAAGACTATCATGATCAGTTTTTACCTTGAAGTGTCTTCCCATTAGGTAAGTTCGCCATTTGTTTAGTGCATGTAGTATTGCTAACATTTCCTTCTCATAAATAGGTTTCTGTAAATACTTTCCTTTGATTGGACGACTTTCAAAAGCAATGGGTCTTCCTTCCTGCATTAAAACTGCACCAATTCCATTTCCTGAGGCATCACATTCCACAATAAAGGTTTTTGTGAACTCTGGTGTAGCTAAGACCGGTGCTAGGCACATTGCCTCTTTAAGACGTTCAAAGGCCTTAGTTGCTTCAGGAGTCCATGAAAATGCATCTTTCTTCAATAATGTTGTTAGAGGTGCTGCTATTATCCCATAATTATTAACAAACTTGCAATAATACCCTGTTAACCTGAGAAATCCTCGCAACTGCTTTATGGTTGTGAGGACTTTCCATTCCTTAATGGCTTTAATTTTGTTAGGGTCTACTTTAACACCCTCGTGAGATACAATATGACCCAGATATTCCACCTCTTGTACTCCAAAGAAACATTTGAATGTTTTTGCATATAATTGTTTCTCCTGCAATAGTTTGAGCACCCTATCAACATGTTCAACATGATCCTTCCAAGACCTGTTGTAGATTAGTATATCATCAAAAAATACTAGCACAATTTTTCTAAGGAAGGGTTTGAAAATGGAATTCATTAACCCTAAAATGTAGAAGGTGCATTGGTAAGGCCAAAAGGCATGACCAAAAATTCATAATGACCCTCATGAGTTTGAAATGTTTTTTTTTCAGAATATCTTCCGTCTTCATTCTAATTTGATGATATCCTGAATGAAGATCCAACTTGGTAAAATAAATTGCTCCATGTCATTCATCCAATAATTCATCAATCACACGAATGGGAAATTTATCTTTAATAGTGAGCTTATTGAGCTCCCTATAATCCAGACACATGCACCATGATCCATCCTTCTTATGCACCAATATGACTGGAGCAGAGAAAGAACTTTGACTAGGTTGAATTAAACTAGCCTCTAACATTTCTGCAATCATATGTTCAATTTCGCTCTTTTGGACACAAGGATATATGTAAGGCCTAATGTTTGGAGGAACACTTCCTGGAATCAAATGAATAGCATGATCATGATCATGAATAGGTGGGAGTCCTTTGGGAGTTTCAAACACCTTGGAATGATTGTCCAAGACTTTTTGGAGATCTGGAGAAATAGATGATATTGATATTGAAACTTCTAGTGAGCATAATTGTGCAATTACGCCTCATTGTTATTTCTTTAGAAGATTTGTCATGACATTAGAACTTATTATCTTTCTCGGCTTCCCTGTGATACCCCATAATTCGAATTCCTTTCCTTCCGAAAAAAATTTCAAGAAAATTTCTTGAAAATTAAAAGATATCGCTCCCAAAGATTGTAACCATTGTACTCCAGTACAATATCAGCACCTCCCATTGGAATGGAAAGAATTGGACTATTCAATACATTTCCCCCCATGGTTAGCTTGATATTATGACATTTTCCAGAGAAATTTATAGTTCCTCCATTTGTAACCATTACTTGACATTCTGGTGCTGGGTATAGGAAACAATTCAATTCCTTGGCTACCTTACAATGAATAAATTTATGGGTACTACCTGAATCAATCAACACTATTACCTTTTTTCTTCTTCATATGTCCTTCTATCTTGAGAGTTTGAGGAGTGGTAATACTCGCCAATTCATTACACGATATGGTCGGACTCATTTCTTCTTCTTCTAGGGTTGGTTCCTGGTGTATATCCTCTTCTTTTGAAATTTATTGTTCATTTTCTTCCTCCTATTCAAAATCTATGTAAAATAATTTATTCTCAACACACTTATGACCTTTAGTGTATTTTCTATCACAACTGTAGAAAAGCCCTTTTGCTCTTTTTTCTTCCAATTTTTATGGTGTCAACCTTGTAGGTTGTGGAAGTCTAGGAGTAGCAACACTTACATCTTTATAGATGTGAGTGGTAGGCTTCCTTGTTGCCATAATTTTACATTCAATTTTTCTTTCCAATCTGAATGTCTTCTCCAATGAATCAGGTTCCCAAACATGAATTTCATATTAGATGCTATCCTTTAAAGTCCCTATGAAGACATCAATCCCATGTTCCTCTGGAATATCAGTTACCCTTATATTCAATTTTTGGAAGTCCTCAATGTGCTCCCCCACTGAACCCTTTTGTTTGAGATATATCAATTGGCTAAAGAAGGTGTTGCTCTTTGTATCATCATAATGTGCTATCATTTCCTCCATAAAAATTGATCAAGTGACAATTTTTTTACGGGAGCAAAGCCATCGATACCATACAAATGTATTTTGTTCTAAATGTAAAGTTGCAATGCGTACCTTTTGTGTGTTTTGCACATTACTGAGATCAAAATATTGCTCCATCTATAGTATCCATGTTACGGGATCCTTTCCATCAAACTTCCTCATATCCATCTTTGGAATATGGTGGTTCTTAAATCCAACATTAGATTTTATAAAATCATGATTAACATTTATTTTGTTCTCATCATGAGTTTCCTCTACTATCTTTTCGCCATTAGGAAACATTTCTTGTATCAACTTTTTCAAACCTTCTATGTCTACTTTTAGATCATTCTTCATGTTTTCCATGTTTTCTTTCATTTTTTCTTCCATTTCATCCATCTTAGCTTCCATGCCATCCATCTTAGCTTCCACACCTTTCTTCAAAACTTCCATTTCATTTTTTGTTGCTCTTTGCAAGAGAGACATTTGGTGCACTTGCTCTTGTAATTTTGACATGTCATGTTGCAGTTCTTCATCTTCATGAGTCATAGTAGAGCCTTCTAAAGGCTTAATAGGTGTTGAATTATTTTTAGGAGGTATTTTAGAACCCAATATTGATATCTATTCTACAATATGACCTTGGAATCAATTCAAACTGATTTTTCACACAAGACTTATGCAATTCGAAAAAAAATACACATTTTTTTCTTGCTTTTAAGGAGCTCGAAAATGAAATTGAACTATATATGTAATTACAGATCCTCAATATCTAAAATTTGGCCCTGCAGTAGCCCTCTAAAGCTTCTTTCAAATGCCACAGGTCTGACCTGATTTGGATTCTTCAAGTCAAAGTTATGCCCAATCTCCCAAAATGACCTAATTATGGACTGATTCAGTAGAGCGAACTTGTACGGCGTGCCACGTATCATTGTTTCCTCCTTCCGCTCTGAAATTTATACAAAAGAAGCTACAGTCCGTGTACTTTTAACCACTTTTTACAGAATTCCAATCCGATGCTCAAAGAGAGAGTTATGATGATTTTCCCATGGTCACCTCTTTGAGATGAAATTCGGGAGCCAGAAAAAACCCTAACTTCCACAGATCATAGCTCCGAAAATATTGTGAACCAAGATCTGAAATTTTTACAAGAGGTTCCTCAGGATTGCGGCTTCACTATGTAAAAATTTTAGCTCTTGAACCTTTGTAGAAATAAATTTATAGCGCACATGCCACGATGACCTGTTTCAGGTGAAATTGGGGAGCCTAAAAAATCCCTAACTTCCATAGATCATATCTCCAAAAATATTGTGAAACAAGATCTAAAATTTTTATACTACGTTCCTCAGGATTTCATCTTCTCTTTCTAAAAATTTCAGCTTTTGAACCTTCATAGAAAAAAAATTATAGCGAAACTCCCATGATGACCTGTTTGAAGCAACTAAACCCTAGAATGCAAAGCTCCAATACCAAATGTTATGAAACCAACTCCAAAAATAGAAGAAAAGAGAGATCAACGCCTTAGAAATCAGCCACTTCGAGGGGGAAACCTCCAATACATTACATAAATGAACAATTCGTGGATGATACAAATGACAAAACCTACTTCTATATATAGGAGTCCATGGGATCACAATATAATCCTAGCCGACCTAACAATAATAATGTAAGGGAACAAGGATAACATCATTAGGGTTACAGGGGTACAATAATAACAATAAGGGGGTTACACTAACAACAATAAGGGACTATACTAGTAATATAAGGACCTAACAAAGCCTCTTCTATTGGATTAATGAATTGTCTTCCAAATAAGATATAAATTATGTTAATATTTATTTCTAATGAAATATTAGTTTAAAAAATCACCTTTCCTTTTCCATGTGCATACCTAGCATGAAACTTACAGTGTAGACAACAACAATGAATATTTTCAATTCAGAATATTAAAATGGATAACAATATTAAACAAAAGAAAGGAAAATGTTTTCAAGATTCTAATTTTCGAAATTGTGAATGTTGCATTGTTGCATTTGATTGAGAAATTAAATCTATCTGTGTTGTTTCATTTGATATCCATGGTTGTTAACAGATAATCCATCTAAAAAAATTCCTATTGTGACATGTTCAAGTATCGTAACACTTATATGGAAACAAACATTTTTTTTTAACATCGAATTTGAAGACCTTATTGAATAACGTTAAAATTGATCTCATTGAAATTGTAACGTATCACATCTATCTTCATCTATTCTCTTTCTCCATATGCTATCGACTTACGACGTTTCCTTTGCAACATCTGGTGCAATTGCTAGTTTAATCCTTAGAGTCAATTTCATTGTGATGGTAATGATATGACGTTCTTGTAAAATATGTAATTCAATGTTCAAATTCACTTAATTTTACAAGAGGGTGTGAATAAGTTTAATTAAATATTATAGTGATAAAATTTATGCAAATAATAAACCTGTCCCACGGCTCTTCCCCCCCCCCACACACACATATATAGAAAGAGATATGAGGTGTAGACATAGAACATAAATTTGAAACAAACGATTCGTATATTTCTCCACAAAGACAAGAAGCATGCCACATAAATAGTGCTTTATGAGATCCAACATATTCCAAACAATGGGAATATTCTTGAGAAAATCACTCAACAAAACTCCAACAACCAAAAAACCAATCCTACCTATACACTATTGTAAGCATTATTCCAAGTCCCCTCTTTAATTCTTACATTAAATCATTATAAATATTATTACAAGAATCATAAATTACATATAGTCACATCTTTCTGGTTGGTCTTCATCAACACTCACATCCACTCTGGAATCTCACAAATACTATTCTCTCTTAACCACCTCATATTCGAGTTGTCACTTAAACTCCATCTAAAACATAAATGCCTCTCACCATCTTTGACAAACTTTGTAAAGTTGACACTTCTCAATCTCCCTAAGGAAAATCTCGATACTAGATAACCCTACGGACAAACTCCCATCTATAAAAATGGAAAGAACTACACTTTTGATAGTTTTATAGGTGAATTCTCTAGGTACTGAGTGTATCCAACAGTCAATTATGCAACTGACCTTTCTACACACGTGATCTCATAAAATAACATCTAATTGATGCTCTTGAAGCCTGAAGCACAACAATATCAATAAGCATATAAGAAACTCACTTAGTCAAAATAGCGATATGGTCTCTCGACATTGAAAAACGTTGAGAACCACTAATTTAATTACATTCCTTTGTTCATTAATTCGTTCCACATTTTTGCAAACAGAGTGGAAAAAATACACAAATCACACAATAAAATCAATAAAAATGAAACTATCCATTGTCATCTAAATAGAGACACAACTCCATGTTCCTTTTTGGAGATAATCAACTCTTCTCCTCTGCATCCCTATCAAAATATGGAGTCCTTTGTATTCTATGAAACATGCAAAGCAAAAGGTAAAACCATTATGACTGGTGTGCTCCATCCAAAACACATGAAAAACATATATATACACATTATAAAACAAATTTCCTTTGACACCCTACATTTTTTCTTTGACAAATTTGTTTGACAAAATAGCAACTAATATATATATATATATATAAAAGAAGGCATCTCAGACAAACACCTTTACGGGGATATCCATTTTCGCTATATGAAAATTAAATAACATTTAAACTTGACACAAAAAATAAGTCAGTTGTAGCATGTCAGTTGTTCCTACATATCGCAAAATCAGAGGGTGAGGACATTGGGGTTCCTGATGTCATGGTTGTCGGTGATGACAGAGTCGATGAGCGGTTCCAAAAGTCTCAATATGGTTAACCTCTAAGTAGGTGCCACAATTTCGTTGTACTGAAAGTTGAAAGCAGAGAAAACAAGGCTTGCACATTGAATCCACAAGTGTTGTCCAAGCTTTAAGTTGCATAAGAAAAAAATATCTTTGCCCTGACTCCTTTGTCCTGTGGTTACGAATCTATATTCCTCAAATTCAAACTGATCTTATTGAACTCCAAACGATTCACACTTGCAAGCACTCCACACAACCCACAGTAACTCACACGGGGCAAAGGAAGTCATGGTAATTGAAGTGAACAGAGAGGTGTGAACAGAAGCAACAGATGGATAAATAAAGCAATGGAGAAAATTGTGCATTTGACAGTTAGAAAAACAATCTACTCTTTACCACAAACCTACGTACAAAGTATAATAACCCTCAAATATCTCTCATCTTCCTTGTCTTCTCGTAAGGGAATCAAGCTAAAAAATGCACTGATACCCAGAAAGAGATATGAGGTGTAGACATAAAAACACAAATTTGATACAAAAAATTTGTATATTTCTCCACAAAACCAACATACATGCCACATAAATAGTGTTTTATGAGAAAATCTCTCAACAAAACTCCAACAACTAACAAACCAGTCCTTCCTATATACTATTGTAAGCATTATTCCATGTTGTATAACTTTGTACTACAATGTGAGTTATTTTAAAGTGGTTTGGAAATGCATGGTTTCCCTAATGGACCTTTTCAAGTTTCAATGCAATTAAAAGTGATAATGAGTTAGAATGAGCTAGTTTAATTATCTTTTTTAGATTATTTAAATGAATAAGAAAATAAATAGATATTTCAATTAAAAAAAAATTAAACTAATAAATTATATATTTTTAAGTTATTAAGTCAAGAGGCTTATTCTACAACCCACTATGAGGGGATGTGTAAGTTTGTTTGTCCGTGCATGCCCCTTTAAAATAAAAATAAAAAATAAAAAATATGTTTTAAATAGAAAAATAATATCGTCTATAATTTTAAAAAATGAATATGTTCTAAAGTAATTAGAAGTAAAAAAAAATGTGAATAATATGTTTAAATCAAATACTTTTAAAAAATAATTCAGCTAGATATTCAAATAAACTATTTGAAGATTTATGTTAACTAATTTATGTATGTTAACTAATTTAAAATATGAAAAGATATTAAATTCATTTTTAATAAAAATAATAATTTTTTTAATTCATTTTTTTAATATTATTAAACTTATATTTTATATATAAACATATATAAAAATAACAATCTTTAAATAAATAATTTGATTTTTCTAATATTAATAGATATCTAGGAAATTGAACTTGTGATGAATACTATAACAATTTATCTCATCATTCATGACGGTTCAACCAAAATCCCAAAAACTAAACGAATACAATTTTAGTAATAACATTACCAATAAATTAAAATGATTAAAATATTGGTGGTGGAACTGAATTTAAATAAACTATGCCACTCTGAATTCATTAAAACAAGTGATAAGTTATTCTTTCATCATTCATATTGTCAACCTACCCATTAATATAATATTTCATTATATTTTTATAATAAAATTGATTTAACAATACGGAATTCGTTAAAATAAATAATTGTTTATTCTTTAGTCCTTCATATTGTCAACCTAATGATTAATTGATAATTCATTACATTCTTATCTTAAAATTAAATTAATGATACGGTAGAATTGACTTGCAAAAAAATTATTAAAAGCTATGAAAGGAAAAAGCCCTTTGACTCGCAACAAAATTTTAAAATTACCTGCCCTCACTTCTGGATCAAACAAATGTTCTCATTTGAAAATGCAAATTTCTGCAATGATTTTTCAAATTAGTTTTTTTCTTGGAAAATCATATTTCAGATTTTTTAAATGGACTCTTTTCAAATTATTATGCTTCACTCCAAAAAAAAAAAAAAAAAAATAATTTACTTAATAAATTAATTTGAAAAAATATTATCATTATTAAATAATAAAATTATATAAATATTATAACAAAATTTTATAACAAAATTTTATTTTAAAAATTTTTTAAATAATGAAATTTCATAAACATTATATATCTTTAATAAATATTTTTCAAATTAATCATATCAAAAATTTTAAATATTTAATATAATTCATCCTCAACCAAGACACATTTATCTAAAAAATCATATATATATTACTTTCAAATATTCTCGCTGGCATGTCGGCGTTGGTTGGGTGACACCAAGTTTGGCTCGATCACCCACGTATCCCGTTTCGCCTTTGGAAGAATTGAAATCTCACGAATTCTAAGTATTCACACCCTCATTTAACTATTAATATTTTTTTATACATCCGCAGCCCCGAATGCTGTTTTATGTTTGTGTAAGAGTATTATATTACGATGTTATGTAGTAGTACATACATGAACTCCATTACTAATGGAGTATAGTGTGGGTTAACTATAACCATGATGATTGAGCATATATTAAAATTTATGTGAATTTATAGTTAAGTTTTGGAAAATACTAATTTTAACATTCAAACATATCTCATAGTATTCAAATAGATTTACAAATCTGGGAAAAAAAATTCCAAATCTATCAAGAAAATAAAACTAAAAAATTCAGCAGGGATATGATGTTATGTAAAAATACATAAATCAATTTTATTATATAGCAATTGGAAGAAGATCAATTAACAATGACAACTGGATACATATAAATCTTTTTTTTTTCTTTTTTTTTCTTTTGAAGAAAAAAGATTTTTTTTTATTGTAAAAATAAATAAATAAAATACATTATCATAGTTCCAAACACCTATAATATCTTATTATCACAACCATATTTACGGTTTATATATTCTATCTACTAGCTTTACATTTTATGTGATGACTTGCATGCTTCTTATTGTTCTCCAAAAAAAAAAAAAAATTACACAGTTAATCTATCCCTATGTTTCTGATGTATACTATTTGATCTCTCTTTTGTACATTTTCTTTTTCTTCCCAACTCAAAAAAAGAAAGTTCTTACCAGAAAATGATACTATCAACCTCGATTTTGACATCTTTTTCTAAAGCCGCATAATAGATCTTACTAGGAGCCTTCCTAATATTAGTTTGGACAAAGATCCGAGTCGTGATTTTTTCTCTGTAGACATGTTCAAATTGGATGTGCTAAAAGGAGCTTCTTAGAGCCCTTATGCTATTCATCCAATTGGATAAGATGGGCGCTCCTTCCCAGATCTCTTATGAGATTCATCCAATTCGATAAGAGGGAAAGATCCCTTATGCTATTCATCCAATTGGATAAGATGAGCCGATTAAACTCACTATGCTCCTTGAAACTCAATCAATACTTCTTTTGGACAAATATCTCGAGTCATGATTAGTTCTTGTTGGAATTTCTGAACAATTCCGAACACACAGAGGAAATAAAATTCCTCTTCCATAACACAGAGATTAAAAATAAAAATTGCGGACACAAAGATATGAAATGTAAATTCTATTTCATAAAAGTGCTAAAATTGTTACACAATAAAATTTCCTTCAGTATTCACAAGATGTACTGAGCTGCTACAAAAACACAGTGTTTTCTTTCTCTCTGTCTTTTTCCTTCTGCCTTTGGGCAAATTACAATGCAATACACCTCTCTTTACAATGCGTACAGAATATATATATAACCAAAGTTAAAAGGAAATGTACCGCCGCAAAGGTAAATAATAAAAAATCATTAAAACTTTATGCTAAGGTTTAAAACCTTATTCCATCATGCATATAACAAGAAACATTAACCTTTATACTTTCTGGGGAGTGCTTAGAGAACATTCACGCCGGTTCTCTTTACCCCACGAAACTGCTACCATTGTTCAAGCGGAGAGGGTGATGTCACCTCCTCCGGGGGTCATCGCTCCTCTTTGTTGGCCATGACTGCTACCCCCCGAAATGGAGCTGTTGTGCGATAAATGTGGTTGGCAAAGAATTGATTGCAGGTGGTTGCTGCAGATAAGATTGTGATTGCGTGAAGTGCAAATAAGTCTTTTCCGTCGTTGCTATTGTCTTTCAAGAGCTCCCATCACGTTAAACTTGCCATCCTGTTGTTCTGCGTTCCCATCAAAATTAAACTTGTTGTCCTTGCTATTTGTGTTGCAGTTGGAATTAATATTCTAACACTCCCCCTTAATTTCAACTGCTGTATTTTCTTGCATACCCAGGGATTTCCTGAGATAGTTAAAACTCTTCTGCATTAATGGCTTTGTGAGGATATCGACAAAATTTTCGTCTCTCCTACAGTGATGCAAAACAATCTCACCATTATTAACCAGTTCTCATATAAATGAAATTTTGCATCAATATGCTTTGTTCTCTTATGGAAGACATAATTCTTTGATAAAACTATCACTGAGCTGTTATCACAATAAATTGTTGTTCCTTTATCCTGTTCATGACATAAATCTCTGAGCATCCTTCTCATCCATACTGCTTGGCATGCTGCTACTGTTGCTGCCACATATTCTACCTCTGTTGTTGATAAAGAAATTATTGGTTGCTTCTTGGAAGCCCATGAAACATCTCCTGATCCCAAACTAAACACATATCCAGATGTGTTCTTCCTGTCATCTACACTTCTAGCCCAATCACTATTAGTGTAACCAATCAATTTAAAATTTTCAAATGAGGAGTAGAAAATACCATACCCCTTTGTTCCATTCACATACCTTAGAATCCCCTTGGTTGCTTGCCTATGAGTCTCTTTTGGTCTTTCCATAATGGAAATTAAACTTACAACGTGCATAATATCCGGCCTAGTTACAGTCAAATACATGAGGTTGCCAACTATGATCTTGTACAAACTTGGATCAAAATCCTTGCTGTTGTCTTCCTTGCTCAATTTTAACCCCATGACAGTTGGAGTTATAGCTGCCTTGTTGCTCTGCATGTTGAATATTTTCAACACTTCTTCAACATATTTTGCTTGGGAAATAAAAATCCCATTTTCATTTTGCTGTACTTCTATTCCAAGAAAATATCTCAAAAAACCCGAATCAATCATTTCAAATTCACTCTTCATGACTGCTTTAAAATCAACAATGAGAGAAAATTCATTGCCAGTAAAGATTAAATCATCTACATATAAAACAACAATAAGAATCTTACCATCATTTTATTTTATGTAGAGTGTGGGTTCCCCATCACATTTCTCAAATCCATTTTCAGTCAGGTAAGCATCTATCCTGTTGTACCATGCTCTCGATGCTTGCTTCAGCCCATAAAGAGATTTCTTCAACTTGCATACTTTGTGCCTTTTGCCTTCAATCTCATATCCTAGAGGTTGTTCAACATATACCTCTTCTTTCAACACTCCATTCAGGAATGCAGATTTCACATCCATTTGGTAAACCTTCCACTTGTGTTGTGTTGCTATGGACAACACTATTCTCACTATTTCCATTCTTGCAACCGGTGCAAATGTTTCCTCATAATCTCTTCCTTGTTGTCGCGTGTAGCCTTTGACAACAATTCTTCCTATGTGTCTTTCAATCTTGCCTTCAACATTGCTCTTGGTCTTATAGACCCATTTTACTCCAATGACTTCTTTATATTTATGGAGGTATACTAACTCCCATGTATTACTCTTTTCTATTGCACCAATCTCTTCGTTCATTGCTTCAATCCATTTTTCTTCTTTTACAGATTCTTCAAAATGAATTGGGTCATCAACATGACAATACAAAGCAAATAAAGAGTTCAGACCAGCATTATCATTTACCTCTCCTTGTTCATAAATCTCGCTCAGATTTATGAATCTCGGTCTTCTTGGTGTACTTGGAGTTCCACTTGAACTCGATGGAGTTTCAGTTCCTTGTGGTGTGCTTGGAGAAGCACTTCTTTGATTTCTCAAGGTTGTTCTATTTCCAACTTGTGGTGTGGTTTGTTGTGCTTGTGGTGGTGGAGGAGGAGCCACCGTGGAGGAATTATTTGCTACTGTGCATTCCTCTTCCTCTTCGTGAGACACACATGTCTTCACGTTCACTGTTTTCTCTAAGCTTCCATCCCAAGCTTATTTTTCAATAAACTGCACATCTCTGTTTATTATTACTTTCTTGGTGGATGGATTGTATAGTTTGTATGCCTTGAACTCATCACTGTATCCAACAAAGATACACTTCTTCCCCTTGCTGTCAAGCTTCTTTCTCAATTGATCTGGGACATGTGCATAAGCCACACATCCAAAAAATTTCATGTGAGTGACAAACTGGTTTTTTCTACTCCATGCTTCTTACGGAACTCTGTTCATGACAACTTTGGTTGGACATCTATTTAAGATATACACTGCACAATTAACAGCTTCAGCCCAATATTCATTTGGAAAATGTTTTACCTTCAACATACTTCTGACCATGTCCATGATGGTCCTATTCTTCCTTTCTGCAACATCGTTTTTTTGAGGTGTGTACCTTGTGGTAAACTGCTTGTGTATGCCATTCTCCCTACAGAAACATTGGAACTCTTTGGAGATGTATTCTCCACCTCTGTCAGTTCTTAGCACTTTGATGTAGTGCCCACTCTGCTTCTCAACAAGAGCTTTGAAGTGGCAGAACTGTTCAAATACTTCACTCTTCTGTTTCAAGAAATACACCCATGTCTTTCTGGTGTAATCATATATGAATGTCAAAACATATTTTCTGCCAGCTAAAGATGGCGTTTGCATTGGTCCACACAAATTTGAGTGGACAATCTCTAAGGGTGCCTTTGCCCTTATACTCTTCCCTACTGGAAAGCTTTCTCTGTGTTGTTTGCCCAAGATGCAGCCTTCACAAATGTTGTCTAGTTTCTCAATCAACGGTAATCCTTTTACCATTCTCTTTCTGTGCAACAAGTTCAGGCCTTCGAAATTGAGATGTTCAAATATCAAGTCCCATAACCAGTTTTCATCTTTCACTTCCTCTTGAAAGACCTATTGTGTTACAACTGCTAAATTTCTTCTTTCCTTCAAGTCTATTCTGAGCTTGAGAGGAAACATCCTATTGCTTGTCGTCTGCACCTCTACAATGACTTTCTTGCTTGGAGGTATGTCCATGATTGTGCACACATCATCTTTAAAGAATACATTGTAGCCCTTATTTATGAACTGTCCAATTCTCAAAATATTACATTTCAAGCCAGGTACATAATATACATCTGGCACAAAATTCTGTTCTCCTTTTCTTGTCAAGATACTTACTCTTCCTTTTCCCATGACAGAGACCTTACTATCAGTCCCTGTCGTTATATCAGATTTAACATTTTCATCTAGATTGGCAAACATTGCTATGTTTCCAGTCATGTGGTTACTACAACCTTAGTCTAAGAAACATACATCATCTTGTCTATCTTGTGCTACATTACATGTTAACAGCACATTCTTCTGGTTCTTTTCTTTTTTTGAAAAATTAGCATTTTGCCTATTATTCATGTCATTTTGCTTTTTCCTACATTCATTGGCATAGTGCCCATATTTCTTGCAATAATGACATTGGACTTGAGATTTATCATACCTTTGTCCATGAGCTTGATGTTGTCTTGAGCCTTCATTCTGGTTCTGATTGTTGCCCCTTCCACTCAAACTTGCAGGGATGTTTCTTCCTCTGTTTTGGCTTTTGCCTCTTCCTCTGTTGTTTGATCTGCCTTGACCTCTTCCTCGGCCAAAAGACATTTGAGTCTTGAAAGCTTGTTCCAATGAGGAATATGTTCCTTTGTTCAGTCTGTGTTCATGAGACATCAGGGATGCACTAAGCTCATCCATTGTAAATAGTGAGAGATCCTTTGTCTCTTCTATTGCCACTACTATGGCATCAAATCTTGAGGGTAGACTTCTCAAGATTTTCTCCACTATTCTTCTTTCTTCAAGTGTCTCTCCATGAGACCTTATCTGAGTAACCAAACAAATAACATGAGTGAGAAATGAGTCTATAGTTTCAAACTCTTTCATACAGAGAGTTTGAAAATCTCTGCTCAGCATTTGTAGCTTTTTTGTCTTCACCTTCTCCATGCCTTGATAGGTTGTTTTGAGAATATCCCACACCTCCTTAGACTTTGTTGCTGCTGCAATCCTTGGGAAAATACTCTCGTGCAATGATTGAAAGAGATAGAAGAGGGCTTTGGAGTCCTTCTTCCTATTATCTTTTAACAAGTCTCTTTCTACTGATGTCAAAGCAATCAATGCTGCTGCGTCCGGTGGTTCTGGGTAGCCATTCTCAACTAGCTCCCATATGTCCTGTGAAGCAAACTGGGCTCTCATCGTGATTGCCCAATATTCATGGTTCTTCTCATCAAACTGTGGAAGTTGGAGATTCGTCAAACTGGTGCCTGTTGCTGCCATCGTAACTGTGCAAACCAGACAATTTTCTTGACTCTGTAAAAAAAACAAACAGAAGCTTTCTCTGCTGGAGAAATCTGCTTCAACAAAAATTCTTACAGCTTCTGCAGTGAAGAGCAATCTCTGCTTTGTTCACTAAGCGCCTATATTAGCTCTGATACCACGTTGGAATTTCTGAAAAATTCCGAACACACAGAGGAAATAAAATTCCTCTTCCACAACATAGAGATTAAAAATAAAAATTGTGGACAGAGAGATATGAAAAGTAAATTCTATTTCATAAAACTGTTAAAATTGTAACACAATAAAATTTCCTTCAAAAATAAGTTCTGGATTCACAAAATGTACTAAGATGCTACAAAAACAAAATGTTTTCTTTCTCTCTGTTTTTTTCCTTCTGCCTTCGGGAAAATTACAATGCAATACACCTCTCTTTACAATACGCACGACATATATATATATATATAAACATTACAATATGTATATATATTATAAATATTTCATATATATATATATATATATATCAAATATATAACCAAAGTTAAAACGAAATGTACCGCGGTAAAAGTAAATAATAAAAAATCATTAAAATTTTATGCTAAGGTTTAAAACCTTAATCCATCGTGCATATGACAAGAAACATTAACCTTTATACTTTCCGGGGAATGCTTAGAGAACATTCACGCCTGTTCTCTTTACCCCAGGGAATTGTTGCCATTGGTCAAGCGGAGAGGGTGATGTCACTTCCTCTGGGGGGTCATCGCTCCTCTTTGCTGCCCATGCTTGCTACCCCAGGGAATTGTTGCCATTGGTCAACGAAGAGGGTGATGTCACTTCCTCCGGGGGGTCATCGCTCCTCTTTGCTGCCCATGCTTGCTACCCCCTGGAATGGAGCTATTGTGCGATAAATGTGGTTGGCAAAGAATTGATTGCAGGTGGTTGATGCAGATAAGATTGTGATTGCATGAAGTGCAAATAAGTATTTGTCGCCGCTGCTGCTGTCTTTCAAGAGCTCCCATCACATTAAACTTGTCGACCTGTTGTTCTACGTTTCCATCAAATTAAACTTGTCGTCCTTGTTGTTTGTGCTGCAGTTGGAATTAATATTCCAACAGTTCTTTGTACATATGTTCAAATCGGATGTGCTTAAAGGAGATTTCTAGATCTCTTATGAGATTCATCCAATTTATCCAATTAAATAAAATGAGAAGATTAAATTCACTATTCTCTTTAACTTAATCAATAATACCTTTGGCATCACCATATACCTGCAGCCTCTCAATCTCTAATATCTAATCACTTGGTTTATTTATTATGAAATCTTCACATCATGAACACCTTCTCTTCTTCTTCTTTTTTCCGAAGAAAAAAACAAACAACATTCTCATCTTTGTATGAAATGCTTGAACATTACTTAGAGGAAGTTGGAATTGGCAATAGATTATATTTTGCATGATTTTGAGATTGCAGGTATGCTTTCCATAATCCTCATTTTGGTATAATTTACATACACATTGAAATCGTAACTGATTACCAATTATTAATTCCTAACCTGAGTGCAGAAGTAGATCCCATCGCTACTTTCACCGAATTTGGGTATAAGGAATTCATGGTTGCTGATGGTCAACGCTACAAATAGATCGTCCATAAACTGACGGAATAATTTATGAAATATTGTGACAGTGGACATGTGGTGGTCTTGGTGAAAAAGGTACAAAATCTGTGGATTGAGTAAAGGGCACAGATATCAAATCTTCACCTCGTTGATCGGTATTCTGACGTATTTGTACCTTTTACATTTTACGTGGTGACAGAAATCCAATATACGAACCATAGCGTTACAGTTGAAACGGAATCCAATATACGAACCATAGCGTTCCAGTTGAAACAGAAGATGGGTCAGTTTACAGTGGCAATATGTCATTTTCTCAGTTAGCCTAGGAGTCGTTCAAACCGATATTAACAAGTTTAACCCTTCTGTGCCTGTAAAGACGTCATGATGAACGTTTTTCATTCATTTATACTGAAAATTGTCGTCGAGTTTATAATGCACATTATTGTTGACAAAGATTGGATTTAAAATGATTGCTATGCAGTGTTGGAATTGAAAAACTTTCTTCAACCATGATATTAGAATTTAGTGATTTACACGAAGGCATTCCTAAAATTTCCGAGTAAGTTCTGGGCGAGCCTTATTTCAGCTGCCATAGGCCCATTAATGCGGCCAGGCAGCTGATGCCCGCCGTCGGATTAAAGCCGTAGATCATCGTGCGGTGGGCATCAGCTGCCTGGCCGCATTAATGGGCCTATGGCAGCTGAAATAAGGCTCGCCGTAAGTTCTGGCCCACGGGAATGATACGGAATTCTTTCTTTATGATCAACAAAAACATGGATATTACACTTTCTGGCAGGTGGGTATCATGGGCAAATAGGTTTCTTATACCGAAAAGGTGTTCAAAATATTATTGCTATTACTGATAGGATTATTATTTATCGTTCAGCACATGGAAAATGCATCTCGGGGATCGAACATCATGGTTGTAAGTCATATTGATAAGGTTGTAGTTTAACTGTTATGTGTGGAGGTATATTTTTAGTTGAAAAAAAAAAGTTACAAATAGGAAATGAAGCGAGTAGAAGTACAAGGTGATGAGGAGAATAAAGCAAAAGATACTAAGTAGAGCAAATTCTGGTTCTAAAATGGTGGAGTAATAGGTTTAAGAGAGGAATCTTGTAAAATTATTAGAGCACAAATATGGATCTAGTGGAAGAATAATTGTACAAACTTGCCAAGTTGAAAAAGAAAAACAATTAGAATTGAGAATGAAATTAATACTTCAATATTAGTTGTAGAATCAATACATCATGCAATAACTATGGATAGTTAAAGCTAACTGAAGTTAACTGTGATTTATGTTTTGTTAATGTACACATGCACCACATGCAAGCACTCGAGTTAACTAGCTAAAGACAAGTGCACATCACATGCAATTTTTAAAATTGAACTAAAGTTAATTAAAGCTAACTATGAGCATGTACAACACTCGAGTTAACTAGCTAAAGACAAGTGCACATCGCATGCAATATCTAGAGTTGAACTAAAGCTAATCCCTTTGCCCCCCCTCAAAATATAATGCAAAAGTAGAGAAAATACAACTATTAGGCAGTCGTATCCTTCACCCTGAGATGATCTTACAAAAATCGAAACTTCTGCTCAGTGAAAGTCTTGGTGAAGATATCAACGGTCTGCACGGAACTAGGACAGTATTGAAGAACGATGATCCCATGATGGATCTGGAGGAATAAGCTTCATTTTTTGAAGTAAAGGTATCAACTCCCATGTTTGGTTGAAGGTCTGAATTTCCTTATACATGGTTGCATGCCAATATGGATTCCCTTCAACTTCATCGTCATGCATTTGACGATCAGGTCCATGTACCCTATATGCATGCATGGCAATGGTTGTATCTAGGGATGCATGCATGTGCATGTGTGGCTTTAGAGATGCCTTTGTGGATGTATACATGCACATACATAGTGTTATAAATGCCTCCTTAGATGCATGCATGGGCATGCATGGCTCTGCGTCTGAGAGTGCATATGGGGCATCATTAAATTGAGACCTCGCCAGATCTGCATCGTCAACATCATCAATAGTAAAGGAATCAAATTCCTCTTCTATGTTTTTGAAAGTATTGTCTTCATCACTAGCAAGGGAAGATATTTCCTCATGTGTGTTGTCTTCGTTATTGGACAAGATAAAATTCTCATCTGCAACAGGTTCATTAACAATAGAAGAAGCACAGTCTTCTTGTTCAACATTGTCTTGAGAATATTTCTCCACATTATTGGAGTCTTCACCACTTGCATGATTTCTATAATAACTCGAGCTCTTTGCCTCCAAATGATGTTCTTCTAGATAATTTTCATCACCATATAATCCTTTCAATGTAGTACAGATTTCATGTGGTGATTCAATATTTATGATCTCATAAAGAATATCACGAGAGACAGATAAACACAATCTTCCATAAGCCATGTAAGATCTGTTAAGCCAATTTGAATTCTCATCCTCTAACAATGGTTCTGTCTCAATTCCCATGACTATTTGGTACACGCCTTTGCTCCTAAGATGAAGCAAAATCATTGGCTTCCATTCATATTAATTGTATGGAGTCAGAATAGTGGAAGTTGGGAATTCCATTCTTTCACTTTGTGGTCGTAGCAACAATTGCGACAATTCTTTAATATTTTGATCCACAAATCAAATCGCCCAATATTTCCAATGATTTGATTTTCAAACTTGCAAAAAATTGTTCATGCAATTTCTCCAAGCCCCTATAGCTATGTTACCATGTAAATTTATTAGAGCACAAATATGGATCTAGTTGAAGAATAATTGCACAAACTTGCCAAGTTGAAAAAGAAAAACAATTAGAATTAAGAATGAAATTAATACTTCAATATTAGCTTTAGAATCAATACATAAAAGCAACTGAGTTAAGCTTAGTTGTACATGCAATAACTATAGCTAAGTGTGTTCTATGCTCTGTTAATGTGCACATGCACCACATGCAAGCACTCCACTTAACTAGTTAAAGACAAGTGCACATCACTTGTAAGTAATAGAGTTAACTAACTAAAGACAAGTGTACATCACATGCAATATCTAGAGTTGAACTAAAGCTAATTAAGGCTAACTATGTGCATATACAACACTAGAGTTAACAAGCTAAAAACAAGTGCACATCTCATACAATATCTAGAGTTGAACTAAAAGTAATCTATGTGTATGTACACCAACAAAACTACAATAATTATCTAATTTTGATGGACAAAACACACTTCCATGAAATAGAGACAAAACTAAAACTAAAATATATATAGTAAGAATGAGAAGGTTATTTTATAGTTCCTAGAAAATTTGGATGAAATTGAAATGCATAAAATGTGGTTTGAGTGCAGCACCGATGAGTCCCATTTACTTCACAGGGGGAACATACCAGCGAGAAATTCAATGGATATGTACATCGTGGTTAGCTTTTAGAGTTGTGTTGCATTTACTTGGGTGATAATGTTTAACAACCGTACTATAATATGATCTATTTGTCATTGAAGTTCGTTCAAATTATATAATGGACTGGTATCATAAATGGATATGTTGAAAATGGATGGATATGTTGGAAAGGCAAAGAGAAAAAAACATCAAATTTCACATCTAAATAATATAAACTGTTTTTTTTTATTACACAAAACTTCTTTATTACAATGAATTTCTTGAAAAGTATTTAAACTTTTTAAACTACGACTCACCCAAAATAACTCAACTACACACTCTATACCGTAAATATGCTAATACAAAGTATGAAAAACATGAGCAAAATGATTTATTTTCATCTTGCCATAAAAGCAGAGTTACTAAATACTTCCTATTATGGAAAAAAAGAAAGGAAATTCGATAATTCAATTCGTACATCGAATTATTTTATAAAAAATAGAAATTCGGTTTAGACTACACAAAATTGGTAGTTCGTCTTCTTAGTGGTAAATGAAATGTAAATGCTGAGGGGTCACACTTAGGAAATATAAATTAATGGTTAATTAGAAATTTTCCAATTTTAAATTTTAATCCTAAAAGAAAGATTTTAGCCTAAACTTAAAAATTTATAAAAAGTAATAAATTTTATAAAAAATAATTGATTTTTTTTGTTTAAATTTAAAAGCTTATAAAAATAATAAAATTATAAAAAATAATTGTTTTTTTAAATAGGATTATATTAGAATGAATTTTAGAAAAACAAGTTTCTAGTATTTAGTTTTTAAATGTTATTAATTAAAAAGATTTTATAAAAATATTTAGGTAATATTTAAAATTTGAAATAAGGAATATATTTATTTTTCACTTTAAATATTTAACTTTAAAAAAAAAAATCTAGATTAGATACTAAATAGATTTTAAGAATAATTGATAAATATGGTTGTGTTTTTGTTTAGTGAATTGTAGTTTTAAAATTATAATCAACATTATTAAAATTTATTTAAATATTAAAATAAATGAGAAAAATATAAATAGAAGCATTTATATATATATAAATAAACACTGGGATCAGAAAGTAGCTATTTATATGGAAGATGGTGAATATTTTTGTACAGAAACCAAATATGCCGTAGTCTAACTAGCCAGAGGAATCGCCCTGAAAATCATGAAAATTCTGATAAGATTTTCAGAAAATCCGGCAGGAATTTTTCTAAATCCATGTTATAAGTATCAAAGTTTAATATTTTGGGTGTCCTACAGGTTTTTGATGGTGCTGAATCCATTTCCAATGTCAAAATCAGGATTCAAACACTGTTTCTGCAAGATTTTTTAAATTTTTTTGGCCCGGATTCCAGCCAATTTTGACCGTCCGGGCAATTCCTCCAGCTCGTTAGACGACTCCAATAGAATATAGAAGTTAAACACTCAGTTAAGTTGATTTCATTATAGACTGTAAACTGAAAGTACTAGAGAGGTTTTATTTCAGTAATCAAAGGGATGTATTAGGAAGTAATATAAAAAGAAGAGTAAAGATAAATGTGCTCTTACTCCATATAAACCAGTGGTTTTTTCTTAAGAAAAAAAAGATAAACATGCTCTAGTAATTTTTTTCTAATTTGAAATTTTTTCATACAAAATTTTTATAATATCTTATAAAATTCGAATTGATAACTATGCACAAAATTACATGTCAACATGATCAATTAATTGCAACATCAAATGTCCATTGACGAAAGCTACCGCGTTAAACTGTAAGTTCACTACTATTATTGAAAAATAATGTTATTTCAATGTGCTGCTTCCAATTGCAGAAACAATGCTGAGATCAATTTTTTTTTCAAATTCTTGGGGTTCGCAACCGTATGTGATATGTGTCATATTTTAAATGGGAAATTCTTTGCATTAGACGGGCATTCTCCCAAATTTATCAGAAAAAGAAAGAAGGTGGGTGAAATCAATATGCAGACCTCACTGTGAAGGCGATTGTTTTGGATATGTTATATCAATTATAAATATTAAACCGTACTTCACAGGGACTGAAATAATTTGATAGGATATGGTCTGAACCTGGACGGTCCAGATAAATTGGCCAACTAAGGGTTTAATAATGCCCTTCCACGCTCCCATATCGAACTACATTTATAACATTAACATCAAAGTGCGTTTGACAACGTCATTTACAATAGGGCAGTGTATATCATACCCGATACATTCGTTTGACGACGTCATTCTGGTGGGATTCACATTATTGGATGACCTTTTTGGACTCCGAGTCTGTTAGATTATTTTAAATACATGGGAAATTCTTTTCCTCCCCACACAATTTACACATAGTTGCGGAAATGTGTTAAATTAGAGTTTTCAGCTACTAAAAACAAATCATGAGAGTCTTGGTAGAGATTAAAACTCTGCTCAGAACTTGTCTTTCTTGTCTTTCTCTGCAAACTCAATCTGCAACTTGCAAAACATTTACTAAGGTATGGCTGTTGTCTGAAAACTAAACGCAGTGCTTGTGATTAATTTTCTAACACTCCCCTTTAATTGAAACTGCCGTCATTGACCATTCACAAACAAATTCACAAACAATATTTGAGATAAACAAAATTTTCACGTGAGATAAACAAATTGTTTTTTTGACCTGCAATGTTGCAACACAATCTCATCATTGTTAACTAACACAGTCTCATCATTGTTAACTAACTCTCTTATGAAATGATATTTAACATCAATGTGCTTTGCTTTTTTGTGAAAAACATAGTTCTTTGATAGTGCAATGAACTGCTATCACAGAAGATAGTGGTTGCTCCATCTCATTCATGACATAAATCCCGTAACATCCTTCTCATCCAAACTGCTTGACACACTGCTGCTGCTGCGACTACATATTCAGCTTCTGCTGTTGACAATGATACTATTGGCTATTGTTGATTTATGGTAGCATCGAATGTGCTCTAGCCTTGTAACTTTGTATATAGGCTAAGACACATGTATTCCATAAAACCCAGAAATGGTTTTGGAAAATTCCACTTAAAGATGGTTTAATAAAATTAATTAATCATTTTTTAATGTTTTCCTAATTCTAAACTTAGGGAAACTGGTTAATTAAATCATATTAATTAAACTAAGTGTGAATCTTCTAGATAAAGTCATGGATCATCTCCAAGTTAATCTTAGCCCTTGATTATGTTTTAATTTTGGTCGTTGAAGGTTCAACATAAGAATATAAGAAGGAGGGTGAGGGGCCTATGGAAAACATCAATTGTGACACTTGAGCCACTAAGCATTTTCGATTTGTGTGAGGAGACATAGCTTTTGATCAAGGATCAAATCACTAGGGAAGGGTTTGCTAAGTGACTGTGATTCAGTGATCAGATCTAGAGAGGGGCAGAAGCAGAGATTGGTCAGGTGGACCAAGAATACATTTCAGAGTGAGGAAACATTTACGCAGAAGAGAGACAACGCATTTTTCTGTAGAGGTGGTGCAGTCCCTGCAGAGAATCACACAGAACCAGCGCAATGTCTCTTGGAGTCAGTCCGGAGAAAGCTAGAGGCTGTGGTTCTGAGCTAGGAGGGCCAAAATCCAGCTTTAGATCAGTCAGATCAACTGCAGAGAAGGGTGACACAGTTCCTCAAGCTTGCCCACGCAGGCTTACGTAGATCCAGCTTAGGCAAACACGCAGGGGCAGTGAGGGCTTCACTAGCGTGGAGTGTCAAAACTCTGGTAAACTTGATAAATATATATTATTAATGATGAAGATGAAAGATGATTACAATGGGGAATCACCGAGGCTTTAAATATAGCCTCATGGTGTCCCTTGGTGAAGAGGCATGATCTTTGATCATGCCCTTTCACTTAATAAAACCTAAGATAACTATATCTAACTAATAATTAATAGAATATACATATCATTTCCCCTCTCTTAAAGATGCTTTGTCCTCAAAGCATATGTAATGATGGACAATGTTGACGAACGCCTGGGTTTCTTGAGCGGCGGGCTCTTGCTTCCCACATTTTAAAAAGATCGTGGAGCATATTCTCGAGTTCAATCTTTTGTTGATCTGGATAGTGAAAATATCTGATATCGACAGGGTCGGATCCTGTCTTGACTTCTATTGGATGTTTGATTTTCCTATCGGGAGGCACTTTTATGGGTAGATCTTGGAATACTTTTTCATGTTTCCTAACTATTCCTTGTTCTTCTGGTGATTTTTTGTGATTCCTTTTTAGATTTAGAGGTAAGTTACCAACAATTATCGTTCGATGCAACTTCTTCTCATCATCAAACGCTTCCTTCTTAACAACCATATGTGCTTCATCACCGAAGGCCTCAACAGCTTCTGGCGCTATATCAGTGGCTTCGGATGTGTTTGTCGCTTCACATGTTTCGTTCAATTCTGGGGATGGAACATTTTGTTGTTTATAAACATCTGTATCTTCATGGTGATGTGGGGAATCGATTTTTTCCTGATGCTCTTCTGAGTTCCCTGAATCTGCGGAATTGTTTTGTTGATTTTGTTCCATGTTAGGAACTATTGGTTTTTGCATTAGATCTAACTTGTCCATGATGGCATTAAATTTCTGCAATATTTTGTTCTCATTTTCCTTAGCCTCCATTTGTTTTAGCCATATTTTCCTTTTTATCTGATCAACCGTCATCATTGATAAAGACATACTCCTCCTACTCCTTGTAATTAGGGCTTATCCCCTTTCCCTTAAAAGCTTTGTCCACAAAGCTGTATATATATATATATATATATATATTGTTTTTTAAACTTTATATTAATTAATTAATTAATTAAATTAATAATAAGTTTTTTTTTTTAAATTAATTAATTAATTTAATAATAATAAGAATTATTATTATTTATTTGATTTTATATATATACATATAATATTACGAATTGTAATTCATATATATATATATATATATATATATATATATATATATATATATATATAAATTCGTTTTAAAAAGGAAATGTACCCGTTCGAAAAGACTCGCTGTTTCACCAATGGACACGCTGTTTCACTATTTGAGTTTTACACGGTGGTTATCAAGTTGTGGTACCAATGGAGTGGTCGACGGTAACTTGAACAGGTGTTGTGGTCCGGAACTGCGTTGACGGACTTATATTTTAAATTATAAAACGACGACAGCTTCCGATTAAATTTTATAAATTATATATCACGGCGGATAGTCAATTGTCGGTTAGCAAAGCGGCATGGCCGTGGCTCGTGGTTATGAACTGCGTTGACTAACTTACGTTTTTAAAATTATAAACAGCGACAGACTTACGTTTAAGTATATATATATATATATATATATATATATATATATATATATATATATATATATATAAGGCGGAAGGATAGACGTCGGGGGGAATAGTGATGACGGCTGACAGGCGGGGTGGAAGAAGGCTGCAGGGAAGTGATAAGGGTATGGGATTGGGAGATGAGGGCCGCGGTGGAGTGGGGACGCGTAGGGAGTTAAGGAGTGGGCCGAGTGAGGGGGATGGTGAGGGCTGTTAGGCCGAGGGCTGCGTGAGGCGGGGAGAATGGGAACAGCAAGGCGTGGTGTGTGATAGCGAGTGCAGGCCGAAATGTGTGATACGTAGGACGGTTTGAGTGTTGGGTGGTGAGGGGGTAGGATGCGTAGAACGGTTTGGGAAGAGCGTTGAGTGTGAAAGGGGAGGGTAAAGTGGGTTGTAAAAAAAAATTATTTATTATTTTTTTTACGTGAGGAGAATTTGGGAATCGAAGGCAAAGTGGGGGTAAGAGAACAGAGGGGGTTGGGTAAAAAATCTGCGAGGTTATTTATTATTATTTTTTTTTAAACAAATGTTGTTGTGCACAAACACTTGATTAAAAAAATCTGCAATTTTGGAATTTTCTTCAATTCCTTAATTCTGGGTGATCACACAGATCCCGAAGAGCGATGGCTCCAATACCAATGGAGTGTAAAAACTCTAGTAAACTTGATAAATATATATTATTAATGATGAAGATGAAAGATGATTACAATGGGGAATCACCGAGGCTTTAAATATAGCCTCATGGTGTCCCTTGGTGAAGAGGCATGATCTTTGATCATGCCCTTTCACTTAATAAAACCTAATATAACTATATCTAACTAATAATTGATAAAATATACATAACATAGTGCTATTTTTGATCAGCCAAAGACTTGTTGAGTGAGGTATATCTCACAGTTATTTTTGTTGTCTATATTTCTTTGAAGGGTTTGCCGAATGTTGGCACCCTAGTTGTATTCAAGATTTTGCTGCTTAATAATACAAACTCTCAGATTTGCTGCACCGGTTTTCCCAAGCTAGGTTTTTCTAGGGACTTAGTCCAAAAACTACTGTCATATGTGGATGTTTTTCATTGTTTTTGTTCAGATTGTTTCAACACTTAGACTTATTTCCACAACATTATTTGTGTAGACTGCTTCAGAAATTACTTTGATATTTCACAGTAATAAAATAATTATGTAATATAATAGAAGAAGTGATTCAAATTGTTTCAATAGGAATCCAGATCTAGGATTTTTCACATGGTATCAGAGCTTATTCAAGTCGAAGTGTAGGGGAAACAGAAGTGAACCAATAGATCAGTACTGAAGAGTCTAGGATCTGCGTAATCAGCAGTAGAACCTCCTAGAAAATTATGATGTCCAGGCCAGGAGGGAATTTCAGTGCAAAAAAGGCTCCCTCTGAGAAAGTTGACAGAGGGGTAAGATTTTTCAGTTGCAGAAGAGACAGCGTAGCATATCATTGTAGCCGAAGGACGCAGTTACTACACAATAGTAAGAGCTAGTGCATAAGCATCAAAAATTCTGAAAAACATAGTTGGGGATTTCTTGACCTCAGAAGGGTTTTCTTACACAAAGAAACTCATTTTTTCCCGTGCAGCAGCAGAAGCAGTGACTTACTCCTCAAGGAGTGCGTAAGTCTAGATGAGCAGAGGGTTAGAGGAAGATTTCGACAAAGTTGAGGAGAAGGCCGGCAATGGAATGCGCGACCAATATAGATTGGAGGGTGCCTCCAACTATGTTACTTGGAAATCAAGGATAGATTTTCTCCTTAATGAGCATGATCTGAAAGCCCTCATAGACAGCGTAGTTGCAAAACCTCTTGATGCAACACACCTGAGGCAATTCAAGAAGAATATGGCAAGAGCCAAGCGGTTGATCCTAGATAGAGTAAAGGATCATATCGTACCCCACATAGCTGCAAAGACCACGACTAGGGAAATGTGGGTAGGGTTGAAAAAGCTATACCAAGGATCTTCCGATCAACGAAATATGTACCTTGAAGAGAAGATGCGGAATATCAGGATGAAGAAGGGAGATCATTTTGACTCCTTCTTGTCTCGGATTCAGGAAAACCAAGATCAACTGTCTGCAGTAGGATCTGCTCCTAGAGACTCATAGCTAGTAAGGCTCACGCTGAACTCTGTTTCAGAGGATTATCAAGTCTTTGTCCAAAGAATATTGAGCATAGAAAGACTTCCAAGATGGGAAGAAATGTGGGCAGCCTTACAGCAATAATATTTAACGAGAGAGCTCCTAAAAATCCACTTGGAGGATGGCAGTATCAGTTCAAAGGTTAAGAAGGAGGAAGAATATAACACTGCTCTTGCATCAAAAGGGAAACAAAAGCAGAAGAAGAAATATCTGTCCAAGATCAAGTGCTTCCAGTGTGGGGAAATGGGGCATTATGCCACATAATTCCCTCTTAAAAAGAAGGATAAAGAGGAGAAGGAAGATCCATAAACAGGAGCTGCCAATATTGAGGCAGAAAAATATTGTGCCATGTTAGCTCATATTCCAAAAGGAGAGAAGTGGGCCGACTTGGATTTGTAGATCCCGAATCTACAAGAAGGCGGGATCCTTGAGTATTTCCAAACTCTTGGATCACATGTGAGCTGTGACAACCTAAAGATAGTAGCAGGATGGACAATTGTAGCAAAAGATGAGAAGACAGTGCAGTGGCTAACAGTACTAGAGCTTGATCAACGCAGAGAGGGAGCAATAGCATCAGCAATTGAGAAGCAACAGGGCAGTGTGCACTGGTGCAACGCAATGCAGAGCAATGCAGTATTTTCGGAGAACTAATGAAGAAACTAGCAGTAGTCAATCTTATTATTCAATTGTAGATTTTCTTGTCCAATTTCGGATGTTTTTCTGTTGCAATTAGCAGCGGTGCAACAGTGCAATGATAGCAGAGATGAGCAGTAGTAACAGAAGATGAGCAGCAACAATGCAGTGCACAAAGGGGTAGTGCAGTGCTCATGAAGTAAAGAGCAGTGCTCACACAGTACAACAACATGGTTGCAGAATTCAAAGGGAGATGCAATACAGTGGCAGTTGGCAGCAGCATGGAGAGTCAGCAGCAGTACATATGCAACATTTTCTTGTGCACTGTTGGTGAGCAACATCAACAACATAACAACAGATGTTCCAAAAGTCAGAAGTAGCGCATTGAGTTGTTTTTCCTTGCTAAGAGGGAGTGTTGATTTATGGTAGCATCAAATGTTCTCTAGCCTTGTAACTTTTTCTATAGGCTAGGACCCACGTATTCCATAAAACTCGGAAATGGTTTTGGAAAATTCCACTTAGAGATGGTTTAATTAAATTAATTAATCGTTTTTTAATGTTTTCCTAAGTCTAAACTTAGGGAAACTAGTTAATTAAAGGGTATTAATTAAACTAAGTGTGAATCTTCTAGATAAAGTCATGGATCACCTCCAAGTTAATCTGAGCCCTTGATTATGTTTTAATCTTGGCCGTTGAAGGTTCAACAGAAGAATATAAGAAGGAGGGTGAGGGGCCTATGGAAAAAATCAATTGTGACACTTGAGCCATTGAGCATTTTTTATTTGTGTGAGGATACACAAATTTTGATCAAGGATCAAATCACTAGGGCAGGGTTTGCTAAGTGATTATGATTCAATGATCAGATCCATAGAGGGGCAGAAGTAGATATTGGTTAGGTGGTCCAAGAATACATTTCAGAGTGAGGCAGCATTTACACAGAAGAGAGACAACACAGTTTTCTGCAGAGGTGACGCAGTTCCTACAAAGAATCACACAGATTCAGCGCAGTGTCTCTTGGAGTTAGTCTGGAGAAAGCTAGAGGCTGGGGTTCTGAGCCAGGAGGGCCAAAATCCAGCTTCATATCAGCCAGATCAGCTGTAGATAAGGGTGATGCAGTTCCTCAAGCTTTCCCATGCAGGCTTACATAGATCCAGCGTAGGAAATCACACAGGGGCAGTGAGGGCTTCACCAGCGCTGTTTTTTATCAGTTGGAGACTTGCTGAGTGAGGTATATCTCATAGTTATTTTTGCTATCTAGATTTCTCTGAAGGGTTTGGCGGATGTTGGAACCCTAGTTGTATTCAAGATTCTACTGCTTAATAATACAAACCCTCATATCTGCTGCACTGGTTTTCCCAAGTTGGGTTTTTCCGAGGACTTAGTCCAAAAACAACTATGTCACATGTGGATGTTTTTCATTATTTTTGTTCAGATTGTTTCAGCACTTAGATTTATTTTCGCAGCATTATTTGTGTAGAATCCTTCATAAATTACTTTGATATTTCACAGTAATGAAATAATTATGTAATATAATAGAATAAGTAATTCATATTTTTGCAGTAGGAATCCAGATCTAGGATTTTTCACGAAGCCCAAGAAATGGCTCTCAAACCCAAATGAAAAACATATCCTGACGTGATTTTTCTGTCATCAATACTTCCTGCCCAATCACTGTTGGTGTAACCAACCAACCTAAAATCATCTGTTGCAGAGTACAAAATGCCATACCCCTTTGTCCCATTGACATACTTTAAAATTATTTTCGCTGCTTGCCAATGTGTCTCCTTGGGTGTCTCCATGAACCTCAACACCAAACTCACTGCATACATTATATCAGGCCTAGTTGCAGTCAAATACATTAGGCTGCCCACCATAGTTTTGTATAATGTCAGATTGACATTGTCGCGGCAATCTTCCTTGCTCAACTTCAACCTCATGACTACTAGAGTTGGTGTTGGCTTGTTGTTCTGCATATTAAACCTTTCTAAAATTTCTGCAACATACTTTGTTTGAAAATTAAAAATTCCATTTTGTGTTTGCTTTACTTCTATGCCCAAAAAATATCTTAACAACCCCAAGTCATTCATTTCAAACTCATTTTTCATGAATACTTTGAAATCAACCATGAGGAAATCATCAATCCCTGTAAAAATCAAATCATCTACATACAAAACGACAATAAGAAGCTTACCGTCACTTTCTTTGATGTATATAGTGGGTTCACCATCATACTTGTCAAACCCATTGTCCATCAAGTAAGCATCTATCTTGCTATACCATTCACACGGTGCTTGCTTCAGCCCATAGAGATCTTTCCGCAACCTACATACCTTGTCTTCTTTGCCTTCTACCTCATAACTAGGAGGTTGAGCAACATATACCTCCTCTTTCAGCACTCCATTCAAGAACACTGATTTTACATCCATTTGATACACTTTCCATTTATGTTTCGTGACAATCGAGAACACTATAGGCATTGTCTCCATCCTCGCAACTGACACAAATGTTTCTGCATAATCTCTTCCATGCTGATGCTTGTATCCTTTGACAACTAGCCTTGCTTTATGCCTTTCAATCTTGCCTTCAATGTTGTTCTTGGTCATATAGACCCACTTCACTCCAATGAATTATTTTCCTTGCAGAAGGTCCACTAACTCCCATGTGTCATTCTTTTATATTTCTCCTATCTCTTCATTCATTACCGCAACCCATTTCTCTTCTTTGATTGCATCTTTGAAGTGTATTGGATCATCTACATGAAAAAATAATGCAAATAAGAATTGAGACCAACGTTGTTATCAACTTCATCTTGCTCATAAATTTAATTTAAATTTCTGAATTTTTGTCTTCTTATGCTTGCAAAAGATGTGCTTGGTGTTGCGCTTGAAGTAGATGGAGTTGCAGATCTTTGTGGTGTGCTTGGAGAAGAACTTTCTTGGTTGCACAACATTGTCCTATTATTTGTGGCGATGTCACTTGTTGACTGCTTTTTTGAGATTTTGTAGGTCGAGGAGGAGTCATCATTGAGGAATTACTTCCTGTGGTCAATTCCTCTTTGTCTTCATGTGACATACATGTCTTCACATTTACTATCTTCTCTAAACTTCCATCCCATTCTTCCTCTTCTATGAATTGAAAATCTCTGCTGATTATGAATTTCTTGGTTGATAGATTGTAAAGCTTGTATGCCTTGGATTCATCACCGTATCCAAAAAATATACATTCCCCCCCCTTGTTGTCCAACTTCTTCCTCAACTCATTCAGGATATGTGCATACGACAAACAACCAAACACTCTCATGTGAGTGACATATTGCTTTCTTCCACTCCATGCCTCTTCAGGAAAAATATTTATAATTATTTTGGTTGGACACCTATTAGTAATATATGTTGCATAAGCGATAGCTTTAGCCCAATAATCATTTGTAAAATGCTTTGCCTTCAACATACTCCTTGTCATTTCCATGATGGTCCTATTCTTTGTTTCCGCGTCACCGTTTTGCTGAGGTGTGTTAGGTTCCCGTGATATGTTAGATTGGTGAGATCAAATGCACAAGGTAACATCAGAACAGTCTTTGGAGTCCTAGGACCTAGCCTTCCTGAACTTGTTTTCTTTTAGGGTTTTGATTTTAGGCTAGTTGTTAAGTGTAGGGTTTGTTTGTTTGTTTTGGTTGGGTAAGATGATCAAGTAGAATAGATAGAGTGAGTAATATTCAAATCATTGGGCTATGGAGTCAATAAAAGTCATGGAAAGTTTCAACAATAAATCGGGGTGGATCACAGGGAAAATCTAGCACGGTCAGATGGATTTTCAAGGTTTTTGTGAAGTGAAATGAACATCAAGTTTGTGAAAAAGGTAGGGCAAAGGGAAATTAAGAATCCTTTGTCATGTACTAAAAACAAGAAGACACTTTAACAATATTTAGCATAAAGAAGAAATTAGTAGACAGGGCACACCAATAACTCTTTGATTCAACTTAAGAAAATAAGCATTTCAGACATATAATCCAATGAAATATAGAAGGTGAGAAACTCATTTAACTTCTAGTGATTTCACCTTCAAGGTTAGAAAACATTCAAGATACACATATAACTTTAATCAAAGAAGAGGGAATGCATAAACATCATTGATCATAGCTATGAAGATCTCCAAAACAATTATTCAAGCATGGACAAAGGGTATGATTGAAACATAGCCTCTTTGGCAAACCTAATCAATGGTACTTTGGAGAGAGACCTTAAGAACAATGTTTAGAGACATCAAACAAGCAAGGCTAACCATAAATCATCTTTGATACCTAATGTATTAAACCATTCATGAAATAAACAAGCTTAGGGGGGTCTAGAGAGCAATTAAGAATTCTCTAAAATGGCCCTGCAGAGGAAAACATAGAGGCAGTGAAGAACAAACAGAGCTAAGGTGATTTTGAAAACATTTCTTAGTCTAAAAACTTTGTTCTACTGCAATTTAGAAGGATGAAACACAATGATACATAAGAAAAAAATAACTGAATAGAAGCACATCACCATTAACCAAGCTCAGGGATCCTGCAAGCAGCCTTCTCCATCATCAATCAAGACAAGCCATTCACAAACTCCACAACACCAATTTCTTCTCCAATCTCCAAAAAAAACTATGTATTGCTCCAAAGAGTCATCAAATACCAAAATTTTACAATGAAGCCCTCATGCTATATTTATCTAGAAAACAAGGGAAAAAACCCTAACTAGGGTTTGAAAATGTCAAAATCATCCATAAATGCCATGTATGCCTAAGAGACCATGCAAGGCCAAGGACACAAAATATCTCATGAAATAAATTCCAAAATAACTCCTAGTACCTAATTTTGGATTGATTTGCCTCAAAAAACATTAAAATATCATTTTGAAATTAATGAGTGTCTTTTGTTGACTTTTGGAAAAAACTGCACAGTTTGGTCTCAACGCACAACACCTTCCCGAGCAGAAAATAGGTCCACTTGCAGCCAAGTTTTGGTGACCTTCCCAATGTCAGAATTCGATCTGTGATGGCCCTTTGGAAAGATGGATGAGTCTACTTTCCAAATATGCACTTGGTTTCTTAATTGAGATCCATTTTCCTGTCCAAAAGGAAAAATTTTCAAGACTGCTCTAGGCGCATCACCAAGCCTGAAAATGAGGCAGAAAGGTGAAAAATGAGGTGTTTTTTGGCCTTTTGAGGGGTAAAAAATGCTTCAAATGCTCTGATATTTGGTGAGAATACTTTACTAGACATGAGGATTCCAAAAATGTAAATTTATCCCTCTGAAGATGCCTGAGATGAAAGCGTAGTGCCATGGGTGTTGCGTGGTGTTGCGCTTAGAGGCCTCCAAATTCATAAAAAAACCAAAAAAAGGCAAAATTCTCTCAAATTTGGTGGATGTGTGCCTCATGGGTTTTGAGAGACCTGTAGAGAAGCTTGTGTCAAAATTCCAAGGTTAGCTTGGCCTTTTTCCTCTTTTAGTGCTTGGATCTTGGTTTGGGCCCTCTTGAGTTTAGCCCTTGAAACTTGGTTTCTCTGGGCATAATGCTTAGTCATCCTCCTCTGGAGATCAAGATCTTGATTTGATTTCTTCAATTTAGCCTCTAAGTGTATGTTGGCTCTTTCCAACCAAGGATCCCAATCATGTGCTATCTCCATGGCCAACAACTCATCTAGAGGGAGCTGCTGTGCTAAGGATGATTCTTGTTCTTTTTGTTTTGCCAATGCCTTCTTCAACCCCATGGTTCTAGGTCTCCTCCTAGAGTTCCCTTATTCATCATCACTCTCCTCATAGGTGCCCATGAACTCTTCTAGCTTTACGTGTGCCTTCTGGGCTTCTTTCCGGGCCCTCATGGCTCTAGCCTCATAAATAGCAATTTGTGCTCCAAGCTACCTGTTCTCCATGTCAAGAGCATCATTTACACTCTTAACCCTATTCAAATTTTATTGAAGGTATTCAATGAGGGCATTTTTGTTCTAGATGAGAAATTTTTAGGTCGTTGCTTCATTCTCCTCATCACTATCTATCTGAATGATTTCAAACTCCCTCTCAACCTCATGATCTTCTTCTTCTTCCTTTACCTTTTGTTTGCCTTTGTCTAGTGGCTGAGCTGAGGTGGATGGCATGGTCCCTTGCCTTTTAGAGGAAGAAAACACAAGCCTTAGACCTCTTTGATAAGGCAATGAAAGAGGTGTGATTTTTGTCTTGTTCATGTCTTGATCATGGCTGTGATCCTTGCTGCTGTCATCAAAATCTTCATTTTTATCATTAGTATCATAAATCATCATGTTTTCTGCTTCATCATTGTCCTCTTTTTTCTCAACATCATCACCACTCTCATTGTTACCATTACCCTCATTGGCACTTTCTTCCTCACTGCCACTTCCTTCTTGTTCTGATGCATCAAGAGAAGGTGAGGAAGGGAGGTTTTCTTGAGGAGAGGCTACTTGTATAGATGATGAGGCATGATCTGTAGCAGGAGATGGAGGAGTGGAGGGAGGAGGATGAGATGATGAGGGTAAACTAGGCTGATGATGAGGCTGTGGGCTTGTGAATATCTCATGAGCTATGAACACCTCCCAAGGTATGTCTTTTTTCTCCAATTGATGTAGTACCACCATCTTGATCAAGGAGTGGTGGAACAAACTATGCATTTTCTGGGTATAACTCCTACTTCGGACAACAAAAGACATCTTGTCTATACAGCTATACAAGTAATAGCGCAAATGAAGCATTTTGACCCTATTGAAATGCATGAGTAATATGACATGATAGGAGTAGAGCCTAGAGTATGTACCCTCACAGGTAAAGTACTTCATGATGACCTTCATTAGGGGTGCATACCTCTCTAGTAAGTGTGAGAAAGAGAAAATAGACTTGCAACCCTCTTTATACCTAGGCTTGAGGAAAGGCTCGTAGAAAATCATGTCCAACTTTTCCCTTTTGAACCATTTCTCACCAACATCAGGAAGTCCAGTAGCCTGAGCAATGGTATCTGATGATAGCTCAAATTCTATCCCTGCAAGGCTTGAATGTTTGTTGTGTAAGTTGAGGACAAACAACCTAGTGAGTTCAGAGTGACTTTGCACTTGTTTGACCTTTTCATAAAACTAAAAACACCCCTGAAAGCATGTGAAAATCATGGGAAAGGAAGTAATCTCCACTGTGTCTTGGGGTTGAAATCTGTTAACCTTTCCACCCTTGTGCTTTGGCCTCATGGGCACTTGACCTCCTTCAATGCTCATACTTCCTTCTTCTCCTGACATGGTGACTAGGGATGCATTTAGAAAAACTCAGGTCTACTTATGAAACTGAGGTAGGAGGAGTGAAATGAAATGATGGTGAGGGAAAATATTGTAGATGAGTGAGATGGAGGTGGGTTTATGAATGACTTGTTTTGAGCTTAGAGGAGGGCTTAACTTGAACTGATTGCAGTTAACCTAATTCACACTCACCTTAACTGACAATTTCTTGTTTGGAGGTCAAAACAGAGGGTTTACCATGATATATTAGGGTTTGTAGGCACTAGGTTTTGATCATTTTACTTTAACCATTAATTCATGAATTTCACTTTGAGGAGGGGGAAAAATGTCCACTTACCAATTTTTTGACTCTTTTGTAGGTTCTTGGAAGTAGCTTGGAGGGGTCTTTTTCATCATTTTTGGCAATTTTTTAAGCAAAAGAGGCCTTTTTTCCCTAAGCGCAGCACCGGGCAAAAAACTAGGCGAGTCGGGTGCTCTTGGGAGCAGCGCTACCCGCGTGCAGGCCTACCGGGCTCCTAGGCGCAGTGCTGCATGAGTCGTGCAGGCCTGCCGTCTCCTGGGCGCAGCGCCAGGCAGAAATGGGCCTGTCGAGTTCCTCTTTAAGCGCAGCGTTGGGCACTCCTGGGCGATTCAGGCTCCTTTAAGCGCAGCGCTGCCCGCATACAAGCCTGCCGGATCCTTCCTGTCGGGTGAAACTAGGTGAACGGGTAGCGCCCACCTCTAAGTGCAGCGCGCTTTTCTCTAAGCATAGCGCAGTGTAAATTTACACTGCGATTTCTCCTCTACGCGCAGTGCTAGATGCCCTAGGCGTAGCACCTGCTCCAAAGTGCAGCGCGAGGTGAATTTTCCCAGAATTTCACAAAACTCAGAAATTTTCTCCCTTGAGTGTTTTTTTTCTCTTTTCAAATGCACAATGATTTAAGTGATAAGAATATTGACTCTTTATAGTCTTAGGAAAACACATTTATCCTTTGCAAAAACCCACCTTATAATGTTTTAGTCCCTTTATCACTTCACTGATATTCTTTTTACTTCTTTGCAGTGGGTGACTTAAAAACATAAAAAATGGTCCCCTTTTCCTCCTAACCATTTATCTTTGCTGCTCTTCAGTTTTCTGACAAGATGAATTTTTATCTCCTTTGACTGTTTATGTCTTTATCACTCTACTTGTAGATGTTTTGCTTGAGTGTCATGTTTTACTATGTTTTGCCTTGTTCATGCCTTTCAACCACTTTCATAATTTTTTATTCACTTTGCGTGGTGACAACATCCTCAGAACTTCCTTATTTTTATCTTTGAGATCAAATGGCCCTTGGATTTATGGGTGATTGAAAAAGTTGTTTTTCATCTTTCTCATTTGCCTCCAGGCATGAAAAGTCTATCTTTGACAAGCATCAAAACTTTCACCATCTTGTATGCTAACTCTCTTTGGCCACTTTTGATTTGCAGGTGCCATGTCATACTGATTTGGCCCTTTTTGTCATTCTTGGGGTTTGACACTTTCATAACGGTGACCTCATGATCAGTTTGGCATTCTATTTTTAACCTCAACCCTATGCTTTATTCCTTTGATCATTTGAATGCAAATAACTGAAAATGAAGACTTGATTTTCCTTATACTGATACTCTTTCATGTTTTCCCTTTGTGGCAATGAAACACTTTACCTTGACAATCCGTAGAAGTCACCTTTAAGAGCCTATTCAAACTCTCTTTCTGCTGTCATCATGGAGGCTTCTCATCTTCATTTCACCCTCTTGCCTACCTTTCCAAAACCTTTGGTTTTTGGGTTGTTTGAGAAAAATAATTAGTGTTGTCTCCTAAGTTCTCTATAGCCCTTTCAAGTTCACTCATTTATGTTTAGTTCACCTCACCTTTTTCCCTTTTCCCTTTATAACTTCTAAAAAATCTTCAATTCTTGCTTGATTGTGCTGGTGTGCCTCTACCCATGTGATTTTCTGCCTTGGCTCCTTGTTTGGCATGTTGTGGCCCAATCAGTCCTAGAAACCTCGATTTTCCTTGAACACAGGCTGCTTCCTCTTCCATTTGCTTGTACGTATCTTTTAATGAGGGGAAAGCCTCTTTCCTTACCTAATTTTCTACTGATAGCCACCTTGACACTTCTGCAGAAATGTCAAAATGAACAACTCTTCTTTTGCAGAATTTCATTCTTGGCAGAGCAATCTTCCTTGGAGTTATTCTTGGTCTAACATGGAAAAACATGTGCTGATCTTTTTCACCTTTTGATTCAGCTTCTAGCACATGAAAAAACAGTGATTTGAAACACCAAGATTAACCCTATAACCTATGAAACCCTGACCTAGTGGAAGGCTCTTTGATTTGGTCTTTGACTGAAAGCATGGCTTAGGGTATTTAAATATGAAAAACAAAGTTTTTGACAAATTAGTGCATTGAAGATCCAAAATCCAATGTACTTGATTTATATAAAGAGCCTACAGATATTTCTTTAAGACCATCAATGCTTGAGGCATTTAATGAACATGAGAAAGGGTAGGTTGTTTGGCAATATTCGATGGAAAGTGGAAGGGTTAAGCATAGGTAAAATAGAGTACTAAGGTTATGGGTGTGAAAATGGGACAAAGATGAGTGTCATAAGCCCATGAGGGGTCTTCTAGGACTGATAAGCTAACCAGGGAATAACATAGTAGTAGAATAGTGAAAATTTTGTTTTAAGGATAATGAAAGCAGTGAGATTTCTAAAACTCACAATATTCATGAATCTTGTTTTTAGAAATCTAGGACAAGTATTTAGTCCTCGACAAATAGAAAAAATTACTAATGAATAACAGTGGCTCCACTTGGGGACGACAGTTCCTTTTCAGGAGGTGTCTAGAACTTCAGATATTAGATCTCTGAGTTTATGAACACCAGTGCCTCATCCATTGGGAAGACTTTTCTTCTTTCATTTGCTGTTGTTTCTCTTGAAGCTATGATCTCAAAATCTGAAAAACATGACTGCTTCAACCTCATCTCTACCTACCCATCATACCTTTTCCTATCATTTTTTTTCTTGTGGGTGCACTTGGACTGGAAAACTCTTGACATTCTTTTCTTTTGAAAGTAAAACAAATCTATCTACTTGTACCCTTATTACTTCCAAGAGTTCAGATTATGCTAGTGAACTCTTTTATTCTCTACCTAGACTATTCATCTGTCAAGATTAAGTTGTTTGATAGGCTTCATTCTCTAATATACTGACATGAAATTGAAAACATGATTTAAACCAAGGTTAAGCTATCTGATTTACCATGGACTATGGCATTGGGACAAGCTACACAGAGACATTTTTTTTGTACAAACAAAACTAGAAAGTATGAGGGTTGTGTTTCATCATTTTTTAGTCATCCCTATCTTTCTCTTTGGTTCAGATTTGAGCATTGAGAACTAACATATTTTCTTCCTAATCTATTCCCACTGACAAGTCAAGTTTTAATGATTTGAAAGCCTTTTCTCACTAACCTATCAGCAGAAATTTAAAACATGTTCAGCCATGATTAGGCTAGATGATTGAACAAGAATCTTTTTCTTAACAAGTAGTGGCATTTAGACTTGCACACTTTTAGTAGTACTCTTTTTTGGGTATGGGGCTGTAACTCTTTTTCAAATCTGCCCTTTTTTTTTCTTCTTTTTTTGTGTTTTTTGTTTTTATGATCTCTCATCATGCAATGTTATGTACAATGAATGAAAGTTTGAAACTAGGAATCTTGATATAAATAGTGCTTGAGCTTCCTGCCATTGACAGGATCTCCAAATAACTCTTCTCCATTCAGCTCTTGTGAACAGAAAACACTGTTACCTCCATTTGAGTGCATGGTGTAGGGATTTTTCCAAAAAAATTCAATCAGGCCATGCTCTCATTTTCATTTTCTCCTTGAGTCTTGCTTACAAACTTTTCCTCTGTTAAATATCCTTCTTAGGTGAAAAAGGTATTTCTCATTAGTTTCAAAATAGACAATGAAGTCATCAATGTATGTCATAGTGAAATAAATCAAAATAGGAGCCATGGCCCTTTGGAAAGTAGCTTCCGCACTTCTTAACCCAGACGGCATTTGATCAAACATGTAGGTGCCCCAAGGTGGTTTGAAAGTGGATTTATGTTGATTAATTGGAAGTGTTATCACTTGATTGTATCCTAAAACACTACCAAGCAATGACATCTTGTTAGAAACTCCTACCCTTTGTAGAGTATGATTTATCTTGGGAAAAGGGTATTTATCCTTCATGGAGGTTTTGTCTAGGTACCTAAAGTCTATACATAGCCTGTTTCCCTTTTCTTTCTTTCTTACTGACACAATTTGCTCAAAATTTTCTTGGTATCTCGTGAAAGGAAACCTTCTTTGAATCATGTTTGTGTCACAAGGTTTTAAGCTTTTATCACCATATACAAAAGCATTGTGAAACTCTTTGCACAACCTTATGTATTTCTGTTTTATGTAAGGTGACAGAGTTTTGGATAACTTAATCATTTTGGGTTTTTCTAGGCTACCTACGTTGTATTCGTCTATATCAGTCTCTGTAGATAGCACTTTAGGGTCCCTAGAAACATTTTTGAAATTCAACAACTCTTCTGAAGTGACAAAACCTTTTGATGATGAGTTGTCTATGTATGGCAAGACCTTAAGATTCCTTTGATTCAGGTTTCTAGAAAACTCTACTTTATGAAAGTATTTCAGCATATTGGCAGAAGGGAATGGTTATGTTTCTGATGTTTTTTATTCAACTGAGCAACCTTGTTCAGATTCTGATCTTGGTTTTGGTTTTGCAATTTTATTTTCAGTTTGGAGAAAATTAAGTTCAGCCTTGTCATCATGTTGTTGTTCCAAGCTGCTAGAGTTTAAGCTATTGAGTTCTTCATGCAGTGCCTGGTTTTACTATTGAGGTATGTCTAGATCTGTCTCGATTTCATTTACCTGCTCATCAATGTCCTCTTCATTACATAAAATAAAGGATTCAAGATCCGAATGGATGGAATAAAGAGGTGTGTTGTTTGGTCTTTCTTTGATGCTAACCATAAAATTCACGTGTGATTCCCGGTAAAATCTCCTTGTTTGGCTAAAAACAAGGATGATAGCATAAGACATGTCAAGTTGGAGGTTCCCCTAAAGCTTAGCTCCCCATGATCTGGATAAAATCATGCCATACTTCAAGGGAATGTCAGCTACTACTATGTCTATGACTAGGCCCTTAGCAGGAATTTGTGCCAGATTGACACATAAATCCTTGATTATACCCAAACACTTGACTCCGCTTGAATCGAAAGAATACAGGTCTTTGTAAGGTTTGGTTATTTCTAGGACCAATCTCTCCATCAATACCTTTGGCATGAGGTTGTGAGAGGCACTAGAGTCTAGCATGGCATTATGTAAAATTTTGTCATGTATATTTAGGTTAACATAGAAAGGGGGAATGGTTCATTCTTGGTATTTTCCCTCTACTTTAGGTCCAAACAATAGCTCTGGTTTATCATCTATCAAGTTTATAGTATCAGTATCATTTCCCATGTTCAAAACCTTCAGAACGTGAGACCTGTACATATATTGGGTTACTAGTTCAGTGAGAGGTATGGTTATCTTGATTTTAGCAATATCTCCCTCAATACTAAAAGGTATTTGTGTTTTAGACATATTTACATCAGTCTTATTAGCCATAATCTTTTCTACACGTTTAGTTTGCTGATTCTAATTTGGGACTCTAGACAAAAGAGTTTTCTCGGGGCCACTAGTAGAGGCACTAGGGCAGCTTGTGTCACCACTTGGCTGGCTAGTTTTGTCTCTGTTTGGATCAGTTTTCTTAGCCATGGTGTTGGTACTATTTGCTATCCTCTTAAGAGTATTTTCAGGTGTCTTCCTAACAACAGTGTCTTCTTTGTTCTTTTTGGAGTTTTCTTGGTTCTTTTTTCTCCTAAGGTCATATTGCCTATGGAATTCCATTATGGTTTTTTCAAATCCTAATTGATAGTCTTTAGAATCTTCATAGTTTGTTTCAGTTTGATCTGAGGAAAATAAACCTTGTTCTTCTTCAGTGAGAAAAACATATCCCTCATTGTCAGAACCTATCAAGTTTACATGATTTTCTATAGGTTCTTCAGACTCTCTTCCCTCTTCATCCACATAATTGTCTTGGAAAGGGGGCCTGATTTGTTGGTCATTGTCTCTTGGTCTATTTAGGGGAGGGTCTCTTCTGAAGTTTGGATTCCTATTTTTGTTTTGGGGATTTTCTTGGTTTTCCCTAGGAGGTGTTCTTTCAATCAAGTTTATTCTTTCCATTAGCCTCACTAAATTATCAATCTCGGCATCAGATGAGGAGGTTGAGGCCATAGTTTCATCTTTGTAGGTGACTCTCTTTTCTGATCTCATCCTAGCCCTCTTTTCATTTAGGTTGGTCTCTACACTTATAGCTCCCTTTTGCATGTCTTCTAAAGTTAGGGGTTCTCTCTCTCTTAGTTGATAGGCCATGTCTAGGTCTAAACCTTCAGGAAATTTTGCTAAAGCCAAGCCTTGTGGGGGTTTCATGTTTGGTGGGAGGGCATTGTAAACACTATTGAACCTGGTACAATAGTCTTGGACACTTTCCTCGACATTGCTCTTAAGGTTGTTATATTCCGAGAGGATTTGGAGAGGGTTTTTCTTGATTTCCCACTTGTTTATAAATGTCTGTTAAAGAGAAGGGAGATCATGTATGGTGTTAGGAGTCAAGCTTTTGAACCAATTTTTGGCTTCTCCTCCTAAGCTTTGTGCAAAGATCCTCACTTTAAAGGTTTCCTCTTCTATTTCCATGTAATCAAAGGCATCATTTATCCTATCTACATGCTATTGGGCAGTGATGGATTCAAATCCAGTAAAGTGGGGGATTTTGGATTGGTAATCATGTGGTAAAGGTAACAAAGGTTGTGTTAGTACCAGGGAGGCATACCATGCTGCCATGATGGGAGGGAATGGGATCCAAGGTGGATTTACAAGGAGAGGGTATGTGAGAGGAGGTGGAGGATGAAGTGGAGTGTTTTGAACAGTGGAAGTGTGGATGGGAGTGGTAGAGGTACTTGGGCTAGAAAACTGATTTTGAGAAGATTTGGGATAAAAAGAGCCAAAGTGATGGAGAAGCTGAAAGTAGGGAGGAGTGGAAGGAGAGGATTCTTTACTAGAACTCTGCTACAAATCTAAGGGCTCAAGATCAGTCTAGTCAATCCCACTTTGTGAATTGGTTCTGAAAAGGTTTCTTGTATGATGCAAGTGAAACTGGGGGTCTTGCAAGGCTGTAAGATGTTAAGGGACAAATATTTCTCTATGAATGGTCCGAACAGTAGTTGAGTTTCCAATTTTAGAAGTTTGCCAAAAAATATTTTCTGGGTCATTAACTATGGTGGGAGGGTTTGGGTCCAGGTGAGATCTAGTACTGATCCTTTGTGAAGCCAGATATCAAACCCAAGGTATAGAGAGGCTAAAATTTTATGATTGTTTTTGGAAGGCTGACCTCTCTTAGTGTTTTTTAAACTCACACAGTGTGTGACTAGGCCTCTACACTTCTCAAGGCTGATTTGACACAATCCTAAGGAAGTCTATGAACACTAGTAAAGTTAGAAGGCCTACTGGAGGCTTCTGGAGTCGCCAGGTGGATTTTTTTTTGCTGTTTTGAGGATGTATGTTTATTCTCCACCACCAATAAGTGAAAAAAACCAATCTAGGGATGTTTTAGGGTTTTCTGAGTTCCTTTATGTAGCCCTGAGGTTTATATGAGTGTCCTACATTTGAGTCATCATTCTGCTAGGATGGTGAAACAACCAGATTCTACTCTTTTTCTAATAGTTTGAGTTCTCTATGATTTGATAAGGGTTTCTGAAGTTCTAAGGAGTACTTAGATTGTCAATAACTCAAAAATATCTCACCTTGATTGCCATCTATTTTAGGCAGTGAGTTGGTGATAAATCAATAGATATTGTTTGATAAGGGCTTCTGAATTCTCTAAGGATGTATAAGCTTGTTATTTACTCAGAAGGTCCCACCGTGATCGCCATTATGTTAGGTTCCCATGATTTGCTAGATTGGTGAGATCAAATGCATAGGGTAACATCAGACTAGTCTTTGGAGTCCTAGGACCTAGCCTTCTTGGACTCAGAAAGGGCTCTCTCTATTTGTGTAAAGGATGTGAACTTGTTTTTATTTAGGGTTTTGATTTTAGGCTAGTTGTTAAGTGTAGGGTTTTTTTGTTTGTTTTGGTTGGGTAAGATGATCAAGTAGAATATATAGAGTGAGGAATCTTCAAATCATTGGGCTATGGAGTCAATAAAAGTCATGGAAAGTTTCAACAATAAATCGGGGTGGATCACAAGGCAAATCTAGCATGGTCAGATGGATTTTCAAGGTTTTTGTGAAGTGAAATGAACATCAAGTTTGTGAACAAAGTAGGGAAAAGGGAAAGTAAGAATCCTTTTTCATGTACTAAAAACAAGAAGAGACTTAAAAATATTTAACATAAAGAAGCAATCAATAGACAAGGCACACCAATAACTCTTTGATTCAACTTAAGCAAGTAAGCATTTCAGACATACAATCCAATGAAATATAGAAGGCAAGAAACTCATTTAAATTCTAGTGATTTCACCTTCAAGGTTAGAAAACATTAAAGATACACATATAAATTTAATCAAAGAAGAGGGGACACCTAAACATCATTGATCATAGCTATGAAGATCTCCAAAATAATTATTCAAGCATAAACAAAGGGTATGATCGAAACATAGCATCTTTGGCAAATCTAATCAATGGTACTTTGGAGAGAGACCTCAAGAACAATGTTTAGAGACATCAAACAAGCAGGGCTAACCATAAATAATCTTTGATACCTACTGTATTAAACCATTCATGAAATAAAAAATCTTAGGGGGGTCTAGAGAGAAATTAAGAATTCTCTAAAATGGCCGAGTAGAGGAAAACATAGAGGTAGTGAAGAAAAAACAGAGCTAAGGTGCCTTTGAAAACATTTCTTAGTATAAAACCTTTGTCCTACTACAATTTAGAAGGATGAAACACAATGATACATAAGAAAATAATAACTTAATAGAAGAAAAAAACCATGAACCAAGCTCAGGGATCCTGCAAGTAGCCTTCTCCATCATCAATGAAGACAAGCGATTCACAAACTCCACAACACCAATTTCTTCTCCAATCTCCAAAAGAAACTATGTATTGCTCCAAAGAGTCATCAAATACCAACCTTTTACAATGAAGCCATCATTATCTATTTATCTAGAAAATGAGGGCAAAAACCATAACTAGGGCTTGCAAATGTCAAAATCATCCATAAATGCCATGTATGCCCAAGAGACCATGCAAGGCCCAAGGCACAAAATATCTCATGAAATAAATGCCAAAATAACTCCTAGCACCTAATTTTGGATTGATTTTCCTAAAAAAACATTAAAATATCATTTTTCAATTAATGAGTGTCTTTTGTTGACTTTTGGCAAAAAATGCATAGTTTGGTCTCAACGCACAGCACCTTCTCGGGTAGAAAATAGGTCCACTTGCAGCCAAGTTTTGGTGACCTTCCCAATGTCGGAATTTGCTCCATGATGGCCTGTTGGAAAGCTGGCTGAGTCTAATTTCCAAATCTACACTTTTTTTCTTGATTGAGCTCCATTTACCTATCCAAAAGGAAAATTTCCAAGACTTCTCTAAGCGCATCGCCAAGCTTGAAAATGAGGCAGAAAGGTGAAAAATGAGGTGTTTTTTGGCCTTTTGAGGGGTCAAAAATGCTCCAAATGCTTTGAATTTTGGTGAGCATTATGTATAGATATGAGGATTCCAAGAATGTAAAGTTCTCCCTTTGAAAATCCCTGCGATGAAAGCGTAGCGCCAGGGGTGCTGCTCTAAGAGGCCTCCAAATTCACAAAAAACCAAAAATTGTCAAAATTCTCTCAAATTTGGTGGATGTGTGCCTCATGGGTTTTGAGAGACCTATAGAGAAGCTTGTGCCAAAATTCCAAGGTTAGCTTGGCATTTTTCATCTTTTAGTTCTTGGATCTTGGTTTGGGCCTTCTTGAGTTTAGCCCTTGCAACTTGGTTTCTCCAGGCATAATGCTTGGTCATCCTCCTTTGGAGATCAAGATCCTGATTTTCTTTCTTAAATTTAGCCTCCAAGTGTATGTTGGCTCTTTCCAACTAAGGCTCCCGATCATGTGCTATCTCCATGGCCAACAACTCATTTAGAGGGAGCTGCTCTGCTAAGGTTGATTCTTGTTCTTTTTGTTTTGCCAATGTCTTCTTCAACCCCATGGTTCTAGGTCTCCTCCTAGACTTCCCTTCTTCATCCTCACTCTCCTCATAGGTGCCCATGAAATCTTCTAGCTTTACCTGTGCCTTATGGGCTTATTTTCAGGCCTTGATGGCTCTAGCCTCATAAATAGCAATTTGTGCTCCTAGCTGCATGTTCTCCATGTCAAGGGCATCATTTACACTCTTAGCCCTATTTTGATTTTCTTGAAGGTCTTCAATGAGGGAATTTTTGTTCTGGATGAGAAATTTTAAGATCCTTGCTTCATTCTCCTCATCAGATCACTATTTATCTGAATGATTTCAAACTCCCTCTCAACCTCATGATATTATTCTTCTTCATTTACCTTTTGTTTGCCTTTATCTAGTGGCTAAGCTGAGGTGGATGGCATGGTCCCTGTCCTTTTAGATGCAACAAACACAAGCCTCGACCCTCTTTGAAAGGTCAATGAGAGAGGTGTGATTTTGGTCTTGTTCGTGTCTTGATCATGGTTGTGATCCTTGCTGCTGTCATCAAACTCTTCATTTTAATCATTAGTATCATCAGTCATCATGTTTTCTGCTTCATCATTGTCCTCTTTTTTCTCAACATCATCACCACTCTCAATCTCTTCACTGATTTCTGCATTGTCATTTTGTTCTTCATTAAAGATGCTTACCTCTCCACTATTGTGATCTTCATTTTCATCATCACCCTCTTCACTATTTGCATTGTCTTTATGACTGTCATGACAGTTGTCATGACTATCATGACTGTTTTCCTCCTTGCTGTCTTGTTCATCACTGAGGTTTGCTTCATGGGTGTCACTGCAGCCTTTAACCTCTGCGTTTTCCTGACTGTTTTCATATTCATCATTGTCATCTTCTACCATATCCTTTTCTTTATTGCTGACCTCTTCTTCATCACTACCTAGTTCATTTCCACTGTCATCTTCCTCATCTTCTTCATTGCCATCCTCTTCCTCTGTTTGCATGTTTTCTGCCTCTTGTGGGCTTAACTCATCATCATCCTCATGCTCATTTTGGCTTGACTCATTGTTACCATTACCCTCATTGGCACTTTCTTGCTCACTGCCACTTCCTTCTTGTTCTGATGCATCATGAGAAGGTGAGGAAGGGAGGTTTTCTTGAGGAGAGGCTACTTGTGTAGATGATGAGGCATGATATGTGGCAGGAAATGGAGGAGTGGAGGGAGGAGGATGAGATGATGAGGGTAAACTAGGCTGATGATGAGGCTGTGGGCTTGTGAATATCTCATGAGCTATGAACACCTCCCAAGGTATGCCTTTTTGCTCCAACTAATGTAGTACCACCATCTTGATCAAGGAGTGGTGGAACAAACTATGCATTTTCTAGGTATAACTCCTCCTTCAGACAACGGAAGGCATCTTGTCTATACTCCTATATAAGTAATAGGGCAACTGAAGCATATTGATCCTAGTGAAATGCATGAGTAATCTGAAATGGTAGGAGTAGAGCCCAGAGTATCTCCCCTCATAGGTAAAGTACTTCATGATGACCTTCATTAGGGGTGCATACCTCTCTAGTAAGTGTGAGAAAGGGAAAATAGACTTGCAGCCCTCTTTATACCTAGGCTTGAGGAAAGGCTCATAGAAACTCATGTCCAACTTTTCCCTTTTGAACCATTTCTCACCAACATCAGGAAGTCCAGTAGCCTGAGTAATGGTATCTGATGATAGCTCAAAGTCTATCCCTGTAAGGCTTGACTGTTTGTTGTGTAGGTTGAGGAAAAACAACCTAGTGAGTTCAAGGTGACTTTGCACTTGTTTGACCTTTTCACAAAACTGAAAACACCCCACATTTTGAAAGCATGTGAAAATCATGGGGGAGGAAGTAATCTGCACTGTGTCTTGGGGCTCAAATCTATTAGCCTTCCCACCCTTGTGCTTTGGCCTCATAGGCACTTCACCTCCTTCACTTCTCATACTTCCTTCTTCTCCTGACATGGTGACTAGGGCTGCCTTTAGACAAACTCAGGCTTGCTTGTGAAACTGAGGTAGGAGGAGCGAAATGAAATGATGGTGAGGGCAGCTCTTATAGATGAGTGAGATGGAGGTGGGTTTATGACTAATTTGTTTTGAGCTTAGAGGAGGGATTAACTTGAACTGATTGCAGTTACCCTAATTCACACTCCCCTTAAATGAAAATTTCTTGTTTGGAGGTCAAAATAGAGGGTTTACCATGATAACTTAGGGTTTGTAGGCACTAGTTTTTGATCATTTTCCTTTAACCATTAATTCATGAATTTCACTTTGAGGAGGGGGAAAAATGTCCACTTACCAATTTTTTGACTCTTTTGTAGGTTCTTGGAAGTAGCTTGGAGGGGTCGTTTTCATCATTTTTGGAAATTTTGCAAGAAAAAGAGGCTTTTTTTCCCTAAGCGCAGCGTCGGGAAAAAAACTGGGCGATTCGGGTGCTCCTGGGTGCAGCGTTGCCGCGTCCAGGCCTCCCAGGTTCCTGGGCGAAGCGCTGCATGAGTCGTGCAGGCCTGCCGGTCTCTTGGGCGCAGTGCCAAGCATAAATGGGCTTGTCGGGTTCCTCTTTAAGCGTAGCATTGGGAACTCTTGGGAAAGTCAGGTTCCTTGAAGCGCAGCTCTGCCCGCTTGTAGGCCTGCCGGATCCTTCTTGTCCGGTGAAACTAGGTGAACGGGTAGCACCCACCTCTAAGCGCAACGCGCTCCACTCTAGGAACAACGTAATGTAAACTTACACTGCAATTTCTCCTCTACGCGCAGCACCAGGTGGCCTAGGCGTGGCGCCTACTCCAAAGCGCAGCACCGGGTGACTTTGCCCAAAATTTCACAAACTCAAAAATTTTCTCCCTTGAGTTCTTTTTTCTCTTTTCAAATGCACAATGAGTTAAGTGATAAGTAGATTGACTCTTTATAGTCTTAGGAAAACACATTTATCCTTTGAAAAAACCCACTTTATAATGTTTTAGTCCCTTTATCACTTCACTGATATTATTTTTACTTTTTTGCAGTGGGTGAATTAAAAACATAAAAAATGGTCCCCTTTTCCTCCTAACCATTTTTCTTTTCTACTTTTTAGGTAGGTGACATGGTGGACTTCGACTCCTTTGACCCATTTTTTCCTTTATCACTCGTTTTGTATATTTTTTGCTTAAGTCTCATGTAGTGTAACCAGCTCCAAAGAGAGAAGAAAAGAGATATTCACGCCTTAGAAATGAGCCACTTCGAGGGGGCAACCTCCAATACATTACATGAATGAACAATTCTTTGATGATACAATTTACAAAACCTCCTTTCTATATATAGGAGTCCATGGGGCCATAATGTAATCCTAGTGGGCCACAATGTAATCCTAGCCGACCTAACAATAATAATTTAAGGGCACAATAATAACAAAATGGGGGTTACAAGGGTACAATAATAACAATAAGGGGGTTACACTAACAATAATAAGGACTACATGCCCCTCTCCTTCAAACAAGTGTTGTCCTCAACGCTTGATTATTTCTTGATGCTTCTGTATAAAATTCTCATCCTCCCATGTGGAATCTTCTACAGAAAAGTTCTTCCACTTGCTGAGATACTTTGAAATTGATCGTACTTGTCGAGTTCTTGTTTTTTTGACTGCTTCAGAACTTCTTTCAATGTGATGTTGATATTCCTGTTGTTTCATTAGATTCTGCACCAAAGTTAGGTTATCCTTTGAGAGTTGGAGAACTTGTTGTTGATGCTCGATGTCATCTTCCACTAATTTATCATCCATATTATCTATTATTTTATCCTTCAAACCATCCAAATTAGCCTCCATTTCTTCTTTTAAACCATCTATGTCAGCTTCGGTTGCTCTTCGTAAGATCGAAATTTGTTGCACTTGGTACCATAATTTTGATATCTCATACTGCAATTCTTCCACTTCATGCATCATAATATATATTTTTAAGGGCTTAATGGGTGTTTAATTATTTTTAGGAGGCATTTCAGAATGAAATAATAAAATATATGCTCAATAGGCCCTTGGAATCACTTCAAACTGATTTTTCAAACAAGATTTATGCAATTCGGGAAAAACAATACACACCTTTTACTTGCTTTTGAGGAGCTCGATATTGGAATTGGATTATCTCTGTGATTGCGACTCTTCAATATCTAAAATTTAGTAATGAAATATCCCTCTGAATTATCTTTTGAATGCCACAGGTCTGACCTGATTTGGATTCTCCAAGACAAAGTTGTGTCCAATCTCCCACAATGACCTAATTATGGACTGGTTCAGTAGAGCGAACTTGTACGACTTGCCACGTGTCACTGTTTCATCCTTTGTCTCTGAAATTGATAGCCAATAAACTATAGTCTGTGTACTTGTGACCACTTTTTACGGCACTCCAATCCGATGCCCAGAGAGAGAGTTATTGAACTTTTCCCACGATCACCTCTTTGAGATGCAATTCAGGAGCCTGAAAAAGCACTACCTTCCACAGATCATATCTCCAAAAATATTGCGAACCAAGCTCTGAAATTTTTTGACGAATTTCCTCCGGATTTCAGCTTCGTACCATACAAATTTCAGATTCTGAACCTTCGTAGAAACAAAGTTATAGCGCAAATTCCACGATGACCCGTTTAGGAGCCTGAAAAAATACCTAACTTCCACAGATCATATCTCCGAAAATATTGCGAACCAGGCTCTGAAATTTTTAGAAAATCTTCCTCAGGATTTCAGCTTCCCACCCTAAAATTTTTAGCTTCTGAAACTTCGTAGAAAAAAATTTATAGCGAAAATGCCACGATGACCTGTTTGGAGCAGCGAAACCCTAGAATCCAAAGCTCTGATACCAAATGTTGTGTAACCAGCTCCAAAAAGAGAAGAAAAGAGATATAAACGCCTTATAAATGAGCCACTTTGAGGGGGAAACCTCCAATACATTACATAAATGAACAATTCTTGGATGATACAATTTACAAAACCTCCTTTCTATATATAGGAGTCCATGGGGCCATAATGTAATCCTATGGGCCACAATGTAATCCTAGCCGACCTAACAATAATAATTTAAGGGCACAATAATAACAAAATGGGGGTTACAAGGGTACAATAATAACAATAAGGGGGGATACACTAACATAATAAGGGGCTAAACTATTAATATAGGGACTTAAGGCGTGAAGTGAAGATGTGGATGGTTTGAAGAAAGGCGTGGAAGCTTAAGATGGATGACATGAAATACAACATGGAAAACATGAAGAATGATCTAAAAGTAGACATGGAAGGTTTGACAAAGTTGATACAACAAATGTTTCCTAATGGTGAAAAGATAGTATAGGAAACTCATGATGAGAACAAAATAAATGTTAATCGTGATTTCATAAACTCTAATGTTGGCAGGAAGAACCACCATATTCCAAAAAATGGATATGAGGAAGTTTGATGGAAAGGATCCTGTAACATGGATACTACAGATGGAGCAATATTTTGATCTCCATAACGTGCAAAACACAAAAGGTACGCATTGGGTAAGAACTCATTTAGAACAAAATGGGGGTTACAAGGGTACAATAATAACAATAAGGGGTTACACTAACAATAATAAGGGACTACACTATTAATATAGGGACTTAACAAAAACAAAGTCTCATGTTTTACTGTGTTTGGGCCATGCTCACTGATTTTCTTTAGGTATAACAAACCTGTCTCTGATAAGTAATATTTTCTTCATAACCATGTATGTCATCTCCTTTTGGCTACTTCTGATTTGTTGCAGGTGCCATGACATAATGTGTTATTTTTTTGATGTTTCTTGGTGTTTAACACATTTTAGTTACATAACAACAGCTTCATAATCAGTTTGTATTTTCATATTAAAACTCAACCCTATGCTTTCATCCCTTTGATTATTGAGTGAAAATGAATAAAAATGAAGGCTTGATCTTACTTATATTGATAATTTTTTATGCTTTCCCTTTGAGGTGGTGAAACATTTTACCTTGGAAAACCCTAGAAGTCACCTTCAAGATTTCTTCAAAACTTCTGTCTGTTGTCATCATGGAGGCCTATCATGTTCACTTCATCTCCCTTGACTATATTTCCAAAACCTTAGGCTTATGGGTTGTTTGAGAAGAATCATTAGTGTTGTCTTCTAAGTTCTCTATAGACCTTTCAAGTTCACTCATTTATGTTTAGTTCACCTCACCTTTTTCCCTTTTCCATTTATAACTTCTAAAAATCTTCAATTCATGCTTGATTGTGCTGGTGTGCCTCTACCAATGTGATTTGCTGCCTTGGCTCCTTGTTTGGCATGTTGCTGGCCCAATCAATCTTAGGTACCCTGATTTCTCTTTGAATATAGGTTGCTTCCTCTTTATTTGTTGTGGATGTCCTTTAACGAGCAGCAGGCCTCTTACCTTACCTATTTCTCTGCTGATAATCACCTTGATACTCCTGCAGAAATATAAAAAATGAATTGTTTTCCTTTGCAGAGATTGAACTTGATAAGGAGGTCATCCTTGGATGATTTTCTTGATCTGACTTGGACAAACAGGTGTTGATCTTTTTCAGCTTTTAATTCAGCTTCTAGCACATGAAAAACAATGATTTGGAACACTAAAGATAACCCTACAACCTATGAAACCCTAGTGACCTAGTGGAAGGCTCTTTGACTTGGTCTTTGACTGAAAACTTGGCTTAGGGTCTTCAAGTGTGAAAAACAGATTTTTTGACAAATTGATGTATTGAAGATCCAAAATCCAATGTACTTGATTTATCTAAAGAGCGTACAGAGATAGCTTTAAGACCATCAATGCTTGAGGCATTTGATGAACATGGGAAAAGGTAGATTGTTTGGCAATCCTAGATGGAAAGTGGAAGGGTTAAGCATAGTCAAAACATAGTATTGAGGTTATGGGTGTGAAAATGGGACAGAGATGAGTGTCATAAACCCATGAGGGGTCTTCTAGGAGTGATAAGATAACTAGGGAATGGCAGAGTAGTAAGATATTGAAAAATTTGTTTTAAGGATAATGAAAGCAGTGAGATTTCTAAAACTCACAATATTCATGAATATTTTTTTTAGAAATCTAGGACAAGTATCTAGTCATCTACAAAATAGAAAAAATATTGATGACTAACACCATGTCTGTCAAAAAATATGCAGAAATGAAACCTAGGAGTCTAATCCGCATGGTGCTCATGATAGCACGTCACTACCCATACGACCTGCCTCAGTAGTCGATGGATGCAATTAGACACTCCTGCGGTGTGCCTCTGATAAGCACGAGGAACGTCCTCGAATCTCACATAGTTTGGGATCCCACTTGTCAGTCCCTCCAAGTTGCTGGCGATTTCTTCCTCATCACTTCCCTCTCCATGAGGGTACGCTTCAAAATCTTCTGGGACCCTCCGTGCTATGAGGGAAATCCCTGCAGGTCTCTCTGGTCCAACATCTGCAATACATGAGTAAATGTTAGAACACATATGCAAAAAAAAATAAAAAAAAATCATGTTACTCATAAAAATCCAAAAAATGAGTTTTTACCTAAATCCTTGTCCCATTTATCCCCTTCCGGGAGTGGAAGGTCTGGATCACCCCTGAAATCGGTGTTGGTGTACGACCATTCCTCTACCATGATGAGTTTTCAATGTAGCTATTCGAAGAATTCTGGTCTCCATGACATGTGTTGTCCACCTCCTAATCGAGGCATCAATTCTGCCCAATGGAAAATCTATGGCTCTCATGCTAACCACCTCCTGAAACTGGAATATCGGCAACCGTTCTAGGATGAATGGTATTAAGATGGATGCATATATAAACTATTTCAGCTTACAGTTTCAAGTTTCAAGTTGATTGTCACTGCGTCCACCCAATTGAAAATGGTTGGAGCCATGAAATCTACAGCTAGTTGAATCTGTGTTTTTGTAGCTTCATGGGGAGCCTGAGATCTGACAGCCTGAGTAATATTATGTAGCACTACCCTCAATTCCAAGTTAGGAACTGTCTGTATGTCTACTTTTCCGCTCTTAGATGCTTTCTTTGCTCCATGACAAACTTTATCTATAAACATACCCATGCTCTCTCTAAGAGCCTGAGTACCTGTCAGCAGTGGTTTCTCTCCCCTCCGTGGAAATCCAGTTATGAAGTAAATGTCATAGACTTCTATCTCCAATTCTTGGTCATGAATCATGAATCTCTCTCGATCAGTGTGCCACACACTAATCAAGTACTGTAGCAGCTCTAGTTGAGCTCTCAAACATGGGGCCATGAAGAATTTCAGGAGCCCACAATTTCTCAGGGCATCCATACATGCATCATTTCCCATGGCTTGTTCATCCTCTTCCCCATGCTCTCGTTCTTTCCACTTTATGACCATTTAAGCTAGTGAGTTTCCTGAGAGACCAAAAAATTGGATTCTATTAGCCTCTGGCTTAGATTTGAATCATTTTAGTTCGGCCATTTTGGAAGGAAAGCTCGAAAATATTGGGCTCGATGTTCAGTGCTACTGCTTTGCAAACATAAACGTCGTCCCGTTCAAAAATTTCGGGGTTGGGCGCGACTTTGTGCCCGGAATCGGCGTCGACCACCACGGCCTCAAATTTTCAACATCTTCCACAAATTCATTAAAACCATGAAATCAAGTAAAAAAATGGTTTAGATTGCAGATTAAGTTCAGAGCTCCTACCTAGAAAAAACAGATTCGAAAATGACCTCCTGGATTGCCTGTTGTAAACTCTGCTGATTCATAGTGGAAAATGGTAAAAATGCTCACAAGAAGGTGAAAAGGTAAAAAGTGAATGTTTTTACTTTTTGCATTGTTTTATAACCTTTTCTAAACCCTAATTAGGTTTTTGGACACCTTTTTCGATTATTTTATTATCTTTTCTCGAAAAATGGGTTTTACGTTTGTTTCTTGTGCAACAACAGATCTTAAAAATGACGACAATGAGGAAACAAGTTCTATTTTATTACTTTTTTAGACTTAGTAAAGACACGAAAAATACACCCCCTGGATTCATCTTTCAACTCTTTCCTGACTCTCAAAAATTGTAAATATTGTCGAGACTCTTGTCGTTTTGAACTCGTTAAAGGCTACGAAACGTCATATGCCCAGTATACATTTGCCCCTTTTTCGGACTGGGACAGATTATTTATGAAAAATGAATACCTTAGTCGAACATGGTTTAGAGGTTCTCTTAGATATTGTTTTCTACCTTTTCAGATCTGTGAGACTACCTATGAAAAGGGACTTGTTGGAGTTTTCTTTTTCGCTTTTTTTCAAACTCTCTAAACATGAAAAGACATTGAATTCTTCCTTTTCCAAACTCGTTAAAACTAAATGACATTGGATGTCGTCACCATGGCGCTACCAAGTTCCTCCTTCTTAGGGCTCGTAAAATGTACTAGGATGGCTTTGTCCGAAGGACAAACTTACATGACAAGCATATGCTATCCCCTTCAAGCTTGTTTCCAAAAATAATTTTGTTACTCACCAGAAATGGTGGGGAAAAATGGAAGCAGTTCTCAATTGTGTCGGTAGTATGTCACTCTTGAACATGACACTCATTTGTAGTTCGTGTCGAGTTGGGGACATCCCATATTCATCGTTTTTCCTCCATGGGTTCGGGTTATCTGTTTTGACCTCTCATATGCTCTTCGCCTAGTCATCATGACCTAAGATCCCTTTATGTCAAATACTTCCAAATTCTAGAGTCGTGTCGCCAATATGTTCAAGATAAGTTCCTTATATAGTTTTCAACCCATGATACTTTTTTTAGTCCTTATTCACTATCATCTTATTCCTCTGTCTCGTGTCGATGATGTGGGAAACATTATGGCCCTCCTTCGACCAGTCACTTCTTGTTGACTTCAGCTCATTATCCAGGAAGCCGATCCAGAGACTCCCTTTTGGTACCTTAGATCTTGCATGCCTCAATGGCAAGTTCTTCGCATTCGACGACAGGTTCTCATCATTGGCCTTCGGTCGAGTGATTTTTCGGGTGTTTGAATCTAGCTCATTAGTCACATTCCATGGATTTTACCAGTAGTACCTTAAGAACCATTTTCATTATTGGTGGTCTCTCTCGCACCTGTTAACAAATTTTATCATTGGCTAGTAATCAGGTGACTTTCTTGCATGTTTGAACTCATCTCATTCATTCACATGCTTGAATTTGTACTTTTTTAGGTCGGGACGAAGCGCAACACCCTGCGTTTTGTCTGATAAACTCCAAGTTGTGAGACGGTTTGGTTTATCATGACTATATGCATGACTCTTCTGATTGGATGGTTTCAACAATACCTGAGTCTATTTGATGATCCTTCTCACTAGATGGTTTTGTCCATATCTTGGATCTTATTTAATGTTCTCTATTATGTATGGCTGTGCCCATGCCGTATCTTCATGTATTAGAGATATCAATCGTATTTGATCTTGCAGGGATTTTGACAACGGTGTTTTGGTTTGGGCATGTTCTCGTAAAGCATTTCACCCCTCCCTCTATCTCGGATTTCATGCTTTAGGGGGCATCTGTTACACATTATTTTGTCACCGTCCCTGCAATCCCCATTCCGAACATTGGAGGAACATTTCAGTGACCCCTGTGTATTGTCATGCATTTCCATGAATGTAATTGCATCCCTTGACATGTCAGGAACACAATCTATATTGATCATTCCTCAAGTAGACCCTCAAAAACCTATGCTTTTGGTTCGGCGCTGGTAGGTAGTTATGTCCTCATGCCCATGGAAAAATTTACGTTGAGCCTAGCGCCATGATCGCTTTGTCTCTGAAGGGCACCTGCGCTGAGCTGCTTTTGGAAATTTTTTTCAAATAGAAACGAAGTTTCCATGATTTAACAGCTTCATGGGCGGAGACATGGTTGTTTGTTCGACTGGATCAAGTCGAGTTTCTCCCTTTGGCCTATTAGTTCCTACAAATGTGCAACTTCCCAAAGGGATAAACCTCTCCTCCACCTTATGTGGATCCCAAACCTCTTCCTCCTCTCTTATAAATTCTTCTTCCTCACATTGATTTGGCTAGTTGAGAAGTTAATAGTTATAGCTGGTGTGTTGAAGAGAGCAGAGAAGAGTCCATTTTTGTGAGAGAGAGTTTAAGCCCACCACCTCATTGAGCCGAACGACAAATGAATGCTTGGAGACATGCCCGACTGAACCTGTCGAAGGAGGTCTACAATGTAAAGGTGTAGGTTGTAAACTTCTTTTTCATATATCAATATTACATGACTAGTTTATGGTTCCAAATTTCTTTTCATTTATATTCGAAGTGTCTAACTCTGCTTGACTAGTTGTATAGTTGTAGATGAATATATATGTTTGTATGTTGTTAGCTTTTGTTTGATATTTGCACAGGTGTAAACATCGCTACCAAAGGAGCGCAAGGTATGAAGACAAATATCGAGCGATCGCTGCAATGTGCCACGACAAGAGAAATTGACTGACGTAGGATATCTGTTCCAATCCATATTTCATTTTCAAACTAGGAATTTAGGAATTCAGTGTGTTCCCTTGTTGCTAGACCCACCCTGCTATAGGGAACGCCTCTGTCTGCAAAGGGGATTTGCTTGCACAACACTAGGATTTATGATTGCAAGTGCATTTGTGCATGGCTGAAATTGAAAAATGCGCAGTTGGGGAGCAAATGAAATGGGTTAATGGCCCAATTTTAACGTGGAATGACAACTGAATTGAATTAATAATGTGGCCACCTTAGGGAAACGAGGCCCCACCCTATGGGTCGCTCCCTATGCAAGGACGACTACATGTTTCAAATATATTCTTAAAAAAATGATTAAATCCTTTAGTAACACAAAATATGAAGTGGGTCACTGAAATCACAGTTGTGAAAATCTCTATCAAACAAAGAATATTCTGCTAACATAAATATTCCAAGATACATGAGACTCTTGTTTTAATCAAGTGTTTAATTAAAAAATTAGGCAAATTGTATTAGAGTGTGCATACAAGCAGCCTAGATCCATTTTAACTCGAGATCTACCAAGCAACGAGAGGGATCAAATATCTTTTCACTCTAAAAGAGGTTTGTATCTCGAGAGATTTCATCCCATCGATGCTTGGTAGATCCAGATTTAAGATGGATTTAAGCTGGTTTAATTATTCGTTATAACTCTTTATACTTATAATTATTAATTTTATGCTTATTTTATTTTATTTTAGATTTTAGTTTCATGTAATTTGACTGAGTTAAAATGTTTTATTGATAATTATAATTATAAATTATTTTATTTTATTTTATTTTATTTTATATTGTTAATTTGTTTTAATTTAATTTGTATATTTGTTTTATTTTGACCAAGTCAAAATGTGAAACATTACAACATCACTATCATACTCGGTTGGAGAGCACCGACACATAATAATTATTAATTAATTAATTGTATTTTATTTTATATTTTAAATTTAATTCAATTTAATTTATATTTATATTTTATTTTGACAGAGTCAAAATGTTAACCATTACAACATCAACTTATCCTATAATGCAAAATCAACCTAGATCCATCTTAATTCCAAATCTAGCAATCTCCAAGAGGGATCAAATCTCTTTTCACTCTATAATAGGTTTGAATATCAAGAGGTTTGATCTCTCTTGGCTCTTGGTAGATTTATAATTAAGATGGATCTAGGCTACTTTAATTATTAATCATCATTACAATTACAAATATAATTATTACTTCTTCTTTTTTCCGAGTGAAAATATTAAACATGACATTACAACATCTACCATACCGAGCTTATTAATTTTATATTTTTATTTATTTATTTTTAATTTAATTAATTAATTAATTTATATTTATCTATTTATTTATTTTGGCAAACTCAAAATGTTAAACATTACAACATATCTACTTATGGGCCTCGAGTATGCCCTAAAAACTACTTTTGCTTGGCTAAGTGTCCATCTTCCTCAAACGTAAGGAAATAGGTTAACGACCCATGACCCAAAGGCATCTGTAATTCTAGGTGGCATGGTTTTCCTTGAATAACAATGAAATGTCAACCTGCATTCGTGGATAAGAACGAGTGATGGTTGTCCCTATTGTTAGTTTTACAATTAAGATATGATAGGTTTTATCACTGCTTAAAAAAAACATCTCTACCATACTAAGCTAGAAATACATTTGGATGAAAACATATATAAGAGTATAACACTTCTATCAATTGTAATAATTAAAAAAAGATTTCTAGTAATACAAATAAAAAAATATCTTACAATAATTTAATATATAACTTAACTCTGACATCATAACTAGCACAACCACATTAGTAAATTTCATTGATATATGCCGATAGGCATATATGTAAACCTTAATGTTTCAACTTTTCACTAATAGATATGAATTCAAACCCTAAAAATGTTATGCAACAAAATCCCTAACCCTAACCATTAATAACTAAACCCTAATCTTTTAAAATTTTCACCATTATATGTTGGCAATGTCTGTGGATTAGTGAAATCCAAAAACAAAATTTCTACGCCGTCCTTGTTTCCAAGCACAATCAACGATACTTAAGTGTGGATGTGGAATTTTGATGTTCCAAAATTTTAATATTTGTTATTAAAACTTAAAGTTTAATACATTGTTATCTTTATTATCTAACACAAAATTACAAAAAGAAAAAGAATATCATCAATGAATATTAATGAGACATTACCATAGCTATTTAAATACAATGTGAATATTAATAACACATTCACATATTTGTTTTTTAATGCTTAATTTGCAAAGAAACTTTGAGGGTGCATTACACATTAACCCGACATAAAGCAGGCAATGAAAGAGTTTGCAGTAATAAAAATAATAAATGTAAGGAGCTAGTGGGCAATGAAACAGAAAACAATGCAATGTAGACCATCATTATCATTAGGGTTTTGTTTGTCCTCCTTGTTGGTGTTTCCTTTCCCCTCCCTAATATGTTGCTTTTGTTTCTCATTCAAGAGTCCTTCGATTCAAGCATTCCTCTTCATCCATATTGAAATCGCAACCCTCCCCGGCCTCTTTTTGTTACGTCAATTCTTTGTCATTGGCTGATTGTAATATATCCGCCTTTTATAGAAACATTTGGGGAAAATATTGCACAATTTTGTCCAATACTACTTAGATCCATCGAATGAAATTTGTTGTTTATGCAGAATCAATTTTCCTATGCATTTCTGAAATTGCAATTGGAGGGTTGCAATTGAATATGAACAATTGATTAATAACAATGGTAATTAGAATCCGATGAATATCACAACCAGAAAAATGCATCTATAAAAGAAATTTCTCCCCATATAAGTATTTACCTCTCTCAAGCGGATGGATCACCAATATTGTCATCAAAAGAAGAAGGCCACATATAATGAAACTTTGGTGTCTTGAACTAATTGTGCTATTCATCTTCACCATTTCTACAAGTCATGAGATTATCAAACATACATCTCTGACGCCATTCAATTATTTCTTCAAACTTAAAGGTATTTGAACAAAGATATTGCAACAACATTATTATTTTTTTCAAAAGAAAAAAACGTTGTTCTATTATATTGTAGTAGAAACAGTACATGATCACACTATATAGAGAGTAATAGGCCATAGTCACTAAATAGAGAAATCCAATCACACACCAATATAGGACCAGACCAGTAGATGCAGTGCCCTATGTCAATTCAATACTCACATCTTACTTACAGTATATAAAAATATCGGAAGGAGGAGCAAATAAACCTTCCATCCATAATACAATAAACCACATGTTATCACCCAAAAATTCTCAAAATTTTAACTTGAAATGTGTCAAATTTTTCCTTTGAAATTAGTTAGGTTGCAAGGCATCATGAAATGATAAATTTTATGATGAACTTAGATTTTAAGTTTTGTCGTAGGATGTTAGAAATAAGCCCAAGCCATATCAAAAGAATAGGTTTTTGAGTAGATACCTCGAAGTGACCTTAAATCCAAAATCTGGCGATTTGTTAAAATTTATCTAAGTCCGCAACAAATTTAGTACAAAATTAATAGAATTCGCTGCAGAAACACCTAGTAGTTCTGTAGCAAAACTGACACTTGTCAAACTAAACGTGCTACGAAAACTATGTCAGTCTATAACGGTTTTATCCATAATGATGAATGAGTTTCAAGGACTTGTTGTCAGAGTAAGGTCATCATTCAAAAGTTACGCATGTTCTGACCTTAGCCATCATTTTTCTAATGCCATCTCATTTCGCTTTTCAAATTATCCCTCATTCCTTTCACTATGTTTTCCGCTTTCGTAATCTGCTACCAAAGCAGCTCTCTGTCAGTTATATCTCCAGCAGAAACCTTTTTGCTATATCAGTTTCCTTCTACCATAACAGCTCGTTGTCATCAAGGGTTTTCTCCTAAACAGGTGTAAATATACAAAGAAGGCCACTGCTACATAACATAAGAAATGGCTACACCAAAGAAAGTTTATAAATGAGGTCTATCGTTCAAGTATGAAAATACAAGTCAAAATTTAGTTTTGGAAGATCCATATTTCGTTGAGCTATTTACAAAGGCAGGGTGCATTCAGTTCTGTCAGAAGTTGCAAGGTAATCACCAACAGGTATCATGAGACTTCGTAATTAATTTCAAAGGCACATATACAAAGGTCGGTTGTCTTCATATCCCAATTTTGCCAAATAGCATTTCTAAAGCAACGGGGATCCTGAGAACTGGAGAAGAATGGTTTAAAGCTACCAAGTTTAATTTGAAAATATGTGATGATTACCTAAAACCTGAACATTTAGGGATTAAAATGACTGAAGGGATTCCCAGAACATGTCTTAGAGATTAATATTCCAAATTATTGCCAGTCATACAGAAAGACTTTACATGTGAAGGTTGTTTCCAAACAATTTACATGTATCATTTCAAATTATTGCTTCATTTCACAGGGAAGAAGTTGATAGATATTCCATTTTATCTTTTTATAATTTTTGGAAAAATGGCAGACAAGGTGCAAGGGAGACTTGAAAGGAATGAAACATCCATTTTTCACCATGGACTGATGAAATTGCTAGTTCTAGAGGAATTAAATAAATTAAACAGAGACTGGGCATCGTTCTTGTTCATGAATGGTTATGAGTTTGACGTTTTATCTCCAAGAAAAGCCTCTAAGCTCAAAGCTTCTTCTTCTAGGAAAGAGATGAATGCCATTGCAGAGTTAGAAGGAAATCAACAAGAAGGTTTAAAATCTACAGATAAAGACATGGTAGAAGAAGTTAATTTCATCCAGGAGACATCATCACCTCTAGCAACTAGCAAGCAAACTAACAAGCATGTCACAAATAGCAAGACCAAACCTGCAGCAAAAAGGTCTAAGAGAAATACTAAGGAAAGTGTTGGAGTTAAAGGCAGACTTGAAGACATTCTGCAAGTAATAGACATTGCAGAAACCCCTGTAGTGAAAGCAGCTAAGGTTAAAAGTTTCCAAGTAAAAGGAAAAGGACTTGTAGCCAAGAAATTAGAGTTTTCTTCAGAAGATTCAGGTTTTCTTTTCAAACCTTGAAAACCTTTAACTAGATCATAGATTTCTAAAACTATCACTATTGGTTATAGGAATCAGAAGGAAGATAAAGGAAAAGGGACAGTGGAACAAGAAGTTATAGTCATATCTCCTATTGAGACAGAGGTTACCAAAGAGAAGAGGGATCAATCAAAAATAAAGATTCAAAGGAAATCTAAAGTAGACTTTTCTAAAGGGCAAAGTAAGGAGGACAAGGAAGAAGCAGTCAAACAGAGAAAGGGAAAAAATAAAGTCATAGAACAAACTGAAAAGGAGATTCTTGAAGAACAGTTGAGAACTATTAAGGATGAGTTGACTGAGACAAAGAGTGAGCTGGAAAAATACAAGCAAGATAGACAAATGATAGATGAGGTGGAGAAGAAAGTGAATGACCAGGTTACTCATTTTGAGAATTTTATTGGAAAAGCCAAAAATTTGTTGAAGAGAACACAACCTTTACGCATCATGATGTCATATACAGGGAAGAGGAACTTATGGTTACAAGCATAGAGAAGAATTCTTCAAAGACAAGTCAAAGAGTTGAAAGAAGATATGGAGTTGATGAAGACAGAATCAGAGAAAAAAAGACTTGGAAAGAGGAACCATGGACAAAACTATTGAAACTGCTCAGAAAGAAACTGTTGGTAAATAAGGAGTTAATAAATGGATTATGGATCTTTTTTTGTCTTATATTATCACAAGTTACATGCAGGTATGATCATGGACTTTTCCAGAGCTCAAATCTTAAGTTTTGTCAAGTCCCTAAAATATTAGGTAATTCCGCAGCATAAGCTAGGCTTAAAGCTCATTTTCTGCTGTGGAATTTCTGAAGAGTCCTTTTTGGTTTCAAGGTACCTAAAATGGTAAGGAGGAAGAGTTTTGAAGACTATGTTTGATTTTTTTTTACTACTTAACATCCTCAAATGAATAAAATAAAGCAGAAGAGTATCACATATCATCTTTTTGTTTGTGCTACTAAACTAGCTATGAAAGTAGCTCAAAACAGAGTTTTGACAGCAACGTCAGTTTTGATGGTAAATTTTGGGAAGATGGAGAAAGGTAAATAAATAATTAAAGATGTTTCCCATCAGAATGACAAAGAATATCAAGGATTTAATAAAGAGTATCAGATCAGTGATTTTCCAAGTGAAGATATTTAGTTAAGGGTATAGTTTGAAGACACCAATCCACATGTTGCCAAGTCATTAAACTGACATATCCTTAATAATAGGCAGTGTAACTTCATGAAGGCAGTTATGATATTAATGTTTTGTTGATGGCTAGCATGGCTCAAAGATATGGTTCCTTTCGAGGAAAATTTACATCACTTTAGTTTTAATGTAATAATTAGGTGTTCGAGTCATAGTAGGACTCTAACTCCTGATTCGAAAAGGTGTCAATCCTAGTTTTAAAGATCTAGTTAGTGGTTAGATTTTCTGTCAGTAATAAAGTTTAAATGGTCTAGCCACTTGGCAGACTTGATGTAAAGGCAAGATGCCTATAAGTAGTGAAGACTTCGAGGCACTAAGGGTTGGAAAATGTTATCAAAGACTAATTTTGTAAAGCTTTGGATTAACTGATATATACAGAAGCAGTTTAACTTTTTTAGACCTGAGATTTTTTGTGTCTCAATGAGTTTATATCTTATCTTTGAAATGACTTTCTTTCATAGTTTCAATACTTATTACTCAGAATTCATGGTTTATCATGCTCTGACTTCCTTTTAGTGTTGAACTATGGTCAAATGAGTTTTTGGATCCTATCTTTGGAAGGTTTTCTTCAATTTTTTTTAATTCTTATTACTCAGAATTCATGGTTATTCATGCTCTGACTTCCTTTAAGTGTTAAGCTTTGATGAATCTCTGACATCAATACCTTGATGTATCATTACTCAGAATTCATATATCATACGCTCTGACTTCCTTTGAACCTCAAGTTATTGGGATTTTTCTGAATGTATCACTCTCTCATTGAAGTATATACAAGCCTCAGTTTCTTTAAGAAGAACTATTGTTATCTTTATATATGTCATATACTCCATAGCCCAATGGTAGCAAGCCTCCATATTTCAACCCGTAAACATACAAAACCAAGACACATAGATTTAACCATCTATCTATATCATTATTCCATATCATTAACGCTTGAGAGATCCCTCTCAGGCTGAGGAGCTAAGCCTCAGTCAAAAGATTGGTTTGAAATAGTTACATTGAAGTATTCTGATCAGCAGCCAATCATGTTTGATTTTGGGGATAACATTTTGGTGCATCTGCCAGGAATCTGAAGATATACATCTCCCAAAAATTGTGAAGTTGAACTCTTGAAGGTAGCAGGAGCTTAGAATTTGTTCGAGGCTGCAGAACTACCTTGGCAACTCCATTGTTTAAGAATTCAAAATTCATAGATTCATGGTGATTCCACTGGACTTATGAAGAACTCAGATGCTGCCATTCTTGTTTCAAGGTATGCATGTATAAATTTTTCAGGAATTCATGGTTTCCCAAATCATTTTCCCAAGGATACATATTTTTTAAGGAATGGTCCAAAATTCAATGGAGAAGATTTGAGTTTGACTTTGAAGCATATATCAGATTTATGTGATTTTACTGAGCTTCTTAGAGTCAAACATGAAGATGTTTGCATTATGTTTTTCTATTATTCATTTCAAGGGAAATGTAAACAATGGATTGAAAGTTTTCCTGTCAGATCTATTAAGTCATTTGCAGACTTTTGGCTTATGTTTTTGGAGGAATTAATAGACACAACAGAGTTGGTGGAAAAATCTCCTTAAATTCAAGGTTTCAAACAATGGAATGATGATCATATTAATGAAGAAATAGATGAAAAATTTTCTTTGTCCTTGTCTTCTTATCTAAAATCATTTGACTGCAAGATAGAAGATAAGATTAAATTTTTGGATGAACTTGCTACGAACATTGAGAAAGACATTGAAGGTTTACAAGGTCAAATTCAATCATATATTCTTCATGATCATGATCATTCTTTTCAAAAGATTTCTATGGTAAAACACAAAGAGAAGGTGTTGCTTCCTTTCTCTTTTGAGTTTGAGGAAGAATACATTGTTTTTGAAAATCAGTTTGAACAGCAGTTTGAGAGTACACAACTAAATTCTTGTGTGGTTGATAAAAACATGGATGAGTTGTCCAAAGCTACAGAATGCTATGAGAATTATCAAACTAATCATGTCTTCTTTGACCCTATAGCTGACTACATGGAAAATATTTATTGTTCATATTTCCACTTATATTTTCATCTTGAAGATCAGTTACATCTCATGTTGCCTTGGTTATTTCAGTATCATGTTTATTTTTGGTTCAAGCATAGTCAAGAGATTCAAGTGTCAGATCGGATCAATGACCGACTTCATTGGAAGTTTCATGTTCCTTGAGTTACAAATGGAGATTGCAGTTGATAGGGTAGGTAGGAGTATGTGAATAAGCTCAAAGTAAATGAGCATTTTTTTTAGTAGGTGCAGTTTGAGTGTTTATTGCAGAAATCATTAAGCTTGAGCCCGAGGTGAAGGCCATTAAAGCTTGAGGAGAAGCTTGGAAAATTTTCAGAGTTTTATTCTAAAATATGGATAGCAGCACTGGGGCTACTGGTTCTTAGTGTACCACAGGGGCACACTATCCCAAGTGGAGCCACTGTTATCACCCAAAAATTCTCAAAATTTCAACTTGAAATGTGTCAAATTTTTCCTTTAAAATTAGTTAGGTTGCAAGGCATCATGAAATGATAACTTTTATGATGAACTCGGGTTTTAAGTTTTTTCTTAGGATGTTAGAAATAAGCCCAAGCCACATCAAAAGAATAGGTTTTTGAGTAGATACCTTCAAGTGACCTTAAATCCCAAATCTGGCCATTTGTCAAAATTTATCTGAGTCTGCAGCAAATTTAGTACAAAATTAACAGAATTCGCTACAGAAACACCTAGTAGTTCCGTAGCAAAACTGACACTTGTCAAACTAAACGTGCTACGAAAATTGTGTTAGTCTATAACGGTTTTCTCCATAGTGATGAATGAGTTTCAAGGACTTGTTCCCAGATTAAGGTCATCATTCAAAAGTTAGGCATGTTTTGACATCAGCCATCATTTTTCTAATTCCATATCATTCCGCTTTTCAAATTATCCCTCATTTCTTTCACTTTGTTTTCCTCTTTCGTAATCTTCTACCAAAGCAGCTCTCTGCCAGCTATATCTCTAGTAGAAACCTTTTTGCTATATCAGTTTCCTTCTACCATAATAGCTCACTGTCATCAAGTGTTTTCTCCTAAACAGGTGTAAAGATACAAAGAAGGCCACCATTGCATAACATAAGAAATGGCTACACCAAAGAAAGTTTATAAAGGAGGTCTGTTGTTCAGGTATGAACCTACAAGTCCAAATTTAGTTTTGGAAGATCCATACTTCATTGAGCTATTTACAAAGGTAGGGTGCATTCAGTTCTGTCAGAAGTTGCAAGGTCATCACCAACAGGTATCACGAGACTTCGTAATCAATTTCAAAGGCACATATACAAAGGTCGGTTGTCTTCATATCCCAATTTCACCTGATAGCATTTCTAAAGAAACAGGGATCGCCAGAACTGGAGAAGAATGGTTTAAAGATACCAAGTTTAATTTGAAAATTTGTGATGATTACCTAAAACCTGAACATGTAGGGATTAAAATGACTGAAGGGATTCCCAGAACGTGTCTTAGAGATGAATATTCCAAATTATTGACAGTCATACAGAAATACTTTACATGTGAAGGTCGTTTCCAAACAATTTACATGTATCATTTCAGGTTATTGCTTCATTTCACAGGGAAGAAGTTGATAGATATTCCATTTTATCTTTTTAGAAGTCTTGGAAAAATGGCAGACAAGGTGCAAGGGAGACCTGAAAGGAAAGAAACATCCATTTTTCACCATGGACTGATGAAATTGCTAGTTCTGGAGGAATTAAATAAATTAAACAGAAACTGGGCATCATTCTTGTTCATGAATGGTTATGAGTTAGATGTTTAATCTCCAAGAAAATCTTCTAAGCTCAGAGCTTCTTCTTCTAGGCAAGAGATGAATGCCACTTTAGAGTTAAAAGGAAATCAACAAGAAGGTTTAAAATATACAGATAAAGACACGGTAGAAGAAGTTAATTTCATCCAGGAGACATCATCACCTCTAGCAACTAGCAAGCAAACTAACAAGCAAGTCACAGATAATAATACCAAACCTGCAGCAAAAAGGTCTAAGAGAAATACTAAGGAAAGTGTTGGAGTTAAAGGAAAACTTGAAGACATTCTGCAAGCAATAGACATTGCAGAAACCCCTGTAGTGAAAGCAGCTGAGGTTAAAAGTTTCCAGGTAAAAGGAAAAGGACTTGTAGCCAAGAAATTAGAGTTTTCTTCAAAAGATTCAGGTTTTCTTTTCAAACCTCGAAAACCTTCCACTAGATCACAGATTTCTGAAACTATCACTATTGGTGATAGGAATAAGAAGGAATATAAATGAAAAGGGATAGTGGCACAAGAAGTTATAGTCATATCTCATATTGAGACAAAGGTTACCAAAGAGAAGAGGGATCAATCAAAAAAGAAAGATTCAATGGAAATATGAAGTAGACTTTTCTAAAGGACAGAGTAAGGAGGACAAGGAAGAAGCAATCAAACAGAGAAAGGCAAAAAATAAAGTCATAGAACAAACTGAAAAGGAGATTCTTGAAGAACAATTGAGAACTATTAAGGATGAGTTGACTGAGACAAAGAGTGAGCTGGAAAAATAAAAGCAAGATAGACAAATGATAGATGAGGTGGAGAAGAACGTGAATGACCAGGTTACTCATTTTGAGAATTCTATTGGAAAAGCCAAAAATTTGTTGAAGAGAACACAACCTTTATGCATCATGATGTCACATACAAGGAAGAGGAACTTATGGTTACAAGCAGAGAGAAGAAGTCTTCAAAGACAAGTCAAAGAGTTGAAAGAAGATATGGAGTTGATGAAGAAAAAATCAGAGAAAAAAGACTTGGAAAGAGGAACCATGGACAAAACTATTGAAACTGCTCAGAAAGAAACTACTGGTAAATAAGGAGTTAACAAATGGATTATGGATCTTTTTTTGTCTTATATTATCACAAGTTACATGCAGGTATGATCATGGAATTTTCTAGAGCTCAAATCTTAAGTTTTGTCAGGTCCCTAAAATATTAGGTAATTTCGCAGCATAAGCCAGGCTTAAAGCTCATTTTCTGCTGCGGAATTTCTAAAGAATCCTTTTTGGTTTTAAGGTACCTAAAATGGTAAGGAGGAAGAGTTTTGAAGACTGTGTTTGATTGTTTTTGACTACTTAACATCCTCAAATGAATAAAATAAAGCAGAAGAGTATCACATATCATCTTTTTGTTTGTGCTACTAAACTAGCTACGAAAGTAGCTCAAAACAGAGTTTTGACAGCAACGTCAGTTTTGATGGTGAATTTTGGGAAGATGGAGAAAGGTAAACAAATACTTAACGCTGTTTCCCATCAAAATGACAAAGAATATCAAGGAGTTAACAAAGAGTATAAGATCAGTGATTTGCCAAGTGAAGATATTCAGTTAAGGGTATAGTTTGAAGACACCAGTCCACATGTTACCAAGTCATTAAACTGACATCTCCTTAATAATAGGTAGTGTAACTTCATGAAGGCAGTTATGATATTAATGTTTTGTTGATGACTAGCATGGCTCAAATATATTGTTCCTTTCGAGGAAGATTTACATCACTTTAGTTTTAATGTAATAATTAGGTGTTCGAGTCATAGTAGGACTCTAACTCCTGATTTGAAAAGGTGTTAGTCCTAGTTTTAAAGATCTAGTTAGTGGTTAGATTTGCTGTCAGTAATAAAGTTTAAATAGTCTAGCCACTTGGCAGACTTGATGTAAAGGCAAGATGCCTATAAGTAGTGAAGACTTCGAAGCACCAAGGGTTGGAAAATGTTATCAAAAACTACTTTTGTAAATCTCTGGATTAACTGATATATATAGAAGCAGTTTAACTTTTTTAGACCTGAGATTTTTTGTGTCTTTCGATGAGTTTATATCTTATCTTTGAAATGTCTTTCTTTCATAGTTTCAATACTTATTACTCATAATTCATGGTTTATCATGCTCTGACTTCCTTTTAGTTTTGAACTATGGTCAAATGAGTATTTGGATCCTATCTTTGGAAGGTTTTCTTCAATGTTTTTAATGCTTTTTACTCAGAATTCATGGTTATTCATGCTCTGACTTCCTTCAAGTGTTAAGCTTTGATGAATCTCTTTTAATACTTTCTTTTCAATACCTTGATGTATTATTACTCAGAATTCATATATCATATGCTCTGACTTCCTTTGAACCTCAAGTTATTGGGATTTTCATAAATGTATCACTCTCTCATTGAAGTATATACAAGCCTCAGTTTCTTTAAGAAGAACTATTGTTATCTTTATCTCTGTCATAGACTCCATAGCCCAATGGTAGCAAGCCTCCATCTTTTCAACCTGTAAACATACAAAACAAATACACATAGAGTTAGCCATTTATCTATATCATTATTCCATATCATTAACCCTTAAGAGAGCCCTCTCAGGCTGAGGAGGCTAAGCCTCAGTCAAAGTATTGGTTTGAAATAGTTACATTGAAGTTGTCTGATCAGTAGCCAATCAGGTCCGATTTTGATGATAACACCACATATAAGTGGGCCATTATCAAAGAGATGGATATATTCAGGAGAGTTCAAAATTCAACCATAGCCAAACCAAAATGCCACCTTATCAAAGCACTCCTATAAAGGCCAGCAGCGACAAACATAAAAAATGAAAAGAGCAGACCTCGATGTTAATAAAGCAAGCTCGCTTGATAGGCTCACCTGATATAGAATCGTGAAGCCAAAAATAAAAGATAACCTAAATTCCATAAAACATAGTTGTGCCCCCCTCACTCAATTGAACTGGGTCACTAACACCCTCACAACAGCAAAAAGAGGCAGGCTCACTTGACAAGCTCGCTTAAAGAAGAGGCGGGAAACTATGACATCAAAATAAACAAAGTAGAGCGCCATGTAACCCCATCATCGACAAACCCCAGTAGAAGGAGAGTTTGATAGCCCCTTCTTGGACAACAGATATGCATGAGTATTGCACTCGCGATATATGTGATTTTAAGGGAAGGTTTTTGAGCTTTGCAAAGAGAGTTTTAATTCTTTGAATCCACCCCAACATACCTTTTGGTTGTAGGATAGTCCCACCTGATAGTACCTCCAAAAAAACCTTACCATCACCATACACATGAAAGAATTTAAATGTAAGTTGAAATCCATCCACAAACCACTCCATAAGGCTAGAAGTTATGCCTTGATATTGGACCCCCTACCCCTATTCCAGTGGATTTGGAATCTTTCCAAATTGTCAAGCTTAATCCATGCGCCACATCCACATATACCACCCTGTTGTGCGCCATCAAATAAACCATGGGGAGAGAGATAGGATGAGATCTGATTCGGTGAGAAATATCCTTAACCATAGGGACTGAAACAAACTATGCATTGATCCAAGTCATGATGGCCCCAAATATGTGCCCAATAATAACAGGATTTCCATCAAAGATTGCACAATTCTGGGCCAACCAAATATCCCAAAAGAAGAATAAAGGTAGGGCTTTGTATTTCCCTTTGAGTGCACCCCAAGTAGAAAAGGTGTTGATAATGTTATCCGAACTCCATCCCAGATCAATATGAAAATGAGAGAACAAAGCCCAAAATTTGAGTACCATCTAACATTCGAGAAATAAGTGGGAAATTGATTCTCCATGGTGATTACATAGATGCATATGCCGAGTCCATGTATGCCCCTCTTAATGAGGTTGTCCCAAGTCAGAACCTGCTCCTTCCAAACCATCCATCCAAACAACAGGATTTTACAAGGGATGTTCCAATGCTAATGCACCCAGAAAGGAGATCGAGAGGTAGCTCCAATTCAATTTTTAATGATAAACAGGTAAATATCCTACGCTACCACACCATCAGCTTTCATGATGCCATCCCATACAATCCTGTCACCTCCAAGGTGGAAGCTGAAACCACCAGCCCGTAAGTGATCAACATAATTTTTCCATGGTTGAACATCCCAATTCAACAAAACAAGTTGGGTCGTCGATTTCCACTTTGGGCATCCTTGATGCCGAGAGGAAATAAGCTGAGATATGAAGAATATCCCCCTGTGAGACAATACATGAACCAATCTATTCTCAATCTGATGACCCACCAAAAGACCCACAATCCTGTCACTGCCCAGCACAATACTCCCACCATTTCTAAATCTCCATGCCATACATAAGGCGAATTGATCCAATACCTTTCTGAATCCCTTCCATATGGAGGACTCATGTCTTCTTCGAGGCAGACAACCTCTATAGATCTGTATGAGAGGTTCTCCGTCGAGGTATTTTATCCGACAGATAGCCGACCACATGCCACAACCATTCAATACTCGCCATAGTGATTTGATTAAGAGGTTCGTCACAAAGGATTTGACATGCAACAGTCCCCAATCCCCAAACTCTTTCAGCACAATCATCCTATCAATCTTGCAAAGGTGGAAATTTTTCCCTTTCGATTCCCTTGTCAAAATGAATTGTGATATTATGGCATTAATAAGAGAAATCGTGCGCACAGGAAGGAAGAACAAATGGCCCCAATATACCACAAATTGATGTAAAACAACTTGGACCAATATGAATCTCCCGCCAAGTGACAGCGATCTATGAGACCACTTATATATCCTATCTCTAAATTTGTCCACTAGCCAGGTCCAGTTTGTCGATCTATATCCACTCTGTTTCAATTTAAAGCCAAGGTAAGTAATACCCTCCAATATATGCTTCGTTTGAACCCCCAGGAAGCCAAAAATGAAATTGATCTCATTTGCATCACCGTCTGCGTGCATGAGGAGGGATTTGCTTTTATCGATGAGTAGCCCATTTGCAGCACCAAAACGAGTGAGGAGAAAGTGGAAATAAAACCATTGATTCTTGATAATCCTACCAAAAACAAGAAAATTGTCCACAAACAAGGAATCTGAAATACATACATTTGGAGAAAAATATATTCCCTGAAAATAACCAGCCTGCATTGCCATTGTCATGATATTTCTTAGTCCATCCATAACAAGAATAAAAGTTAAGGGTGAGAGAGCACATCATTGGCGAAGGCCATGCTCTGCCCCAAATAAATCTGTTGGCAGACCGTTAATGGTGACTGCATATCTTACTGAAGTAATGCACGCCGTGATCCATCTTATATTGAGAAAATATATGCCAATCCTAAGAAGGACCAGTCTAATATAGGACCAATCGATGCAATCGTATGCTTTGAACAAATCCACCTTCATAATGAGCGCCTCCATCTTCCAGGATTGTACAGAGTGTAAGACCTCCTTAGCAGATGCCACTGCATCATGAATCAAACGTCCTTGAAGGAATCCATATTGGTGAGCAGATATTTTGGATGATAGAACTCCCTTAATCCTCATAGAAATGATTTTTGATGAAATTTTTTACAGGACATTGCATAATGAGATCGGCATGAAATCAGGAAAAGTATGGAGGCATGATGATTTGGGGTTCATCGCGATAAATTTTGAGTTGACATCCCCTGGAATATACGCCAATAGCCTTGACCTTTCAATAACTTTATGCAATTCATCCCCCAAAATCTCATAAAAATGCAAAAAGAACTCTGCCAACCAACCATCTGGCACGGGGCTCTTATCATGAGCGAATGATTTAAGTACCATCTCTATTTAATCCTTAGTTATGATAGCCACCAGCATGTCATTTGCGTTATAATTAAACATAGTAGGCATATGGTCTAACACCTAGGTTTGAAATGTATGATCAATACCTACATTTGCTTTGTAAAAGTCAGAGAAATACGAGAAAGCTTCCTTCTGTATGTCCCCATTGGAGTAGACTAAGTGACCATCCACTGATTCGATGCTCCATATTGAATTCATGTTTCTCCTGCCATTTTCCACCTGATGGAAGTATTTTGTATTCCTATCCCCCTCTTTCATCCATTTGACTCGACTCTTCAATTTCCAAGTCACCTCATGTATGTTTAATATTTCCAGCTTCCTTTTCTCCAGGCCTTCCAGGAGATCATATGTTTGTCGGGTAGGAGGGGTGGCAAGCATGTCCTCATAAATGAGTCTCACTTTATCTGATATCTCACGCAACTCCCATCTAAGCACTTCCTTTTTCCTCCTCTCCCACCTTTTTGTGTAAATTTTCAATTTCCTTAAGTTCATTGAATACTTCCTCCACTCGTCTCCAGGAGAAGAGGGAACATCCTCCTTCCATACCTCAACCACAACTTGATTATACTTGAGATTGTTTAACCAAATCCTGTTGAACTTGAAAGGAACCCCCCTACGATCCTATTCTAATCACCAACATAGAATGATGATCATATGGTCTGAGAGGGTATCTGCAACATCCCGAGCTCTGATGTTACTAAATATCTCAGTGATACTTTCATGGGACATCACCCTCTCCAAAACCTTCCCAATGAACTCCACACCCAAGAGCCTATTGGTCCATGTCGGTCTAAGGGGAACAGACTAGATGTCAACCATGTGGTGTTCCCAGAAAATTTAGGTAATGTGATTATGTCCCCAAATTTCCTCCATCGCCAAGGCAGAATTAAATTCCCCCATCACAATAAGGTTTCTGATGCACATAATAGTAAAGGAGTTAAGGCAATCCCAAAAATGAGACCGACGATGACATGGAACGTATAAATTAATGACATGGATAATCTCATATGAGCCTCTGAAACTCCCTTTCAAAATAACACCCCCAAAGAACCTGTAGGCTTGAAAACTGACAACCATTAGATTCCACATGGCTATCATACCTCTCGCTTGGCCTGAAGGATCTATTCTCACCGCACACCATCCCGACCGAATATTAAGAAAAAAAATGAGGGCTTTATTCCGTGAATACATAGTTTCTTGAAGAAGGCAATACAAGGCCAGTTATCCATAAATACATCCCTGAGGCGAAGGTGTTTAGAGGAGTTGCCTATGACCCTAATATTAAGACATATAATAGAATTCATTTAGGCACCTTGACAGGGCTGCATGCTGTAAGTGCCCGTAGATTTTCAACCGACGAAATGGGGACATCTCTGAAATCATTCAACTCCTCTTGGAATAGGGACTTGGTCTTGAGGCGACCCCTAAAATGTCATGACTTAGATTTATACATATTTATAGCAGTGATATTTGATGCAAAGACAGGGGAAATGGTGACAAGAGAATCGGATGGAGGCTTATCAAAAACAGTTAATCCGCAATGTCAAGAACCATGTTACCCATATGCAACTCAATATCACTTCCAATAGTATTTCTTGGGGATTCAGGGGGAGATCCAACTTTGAAATCCCAAGGAGGCGATGGGGATTCCCATTCTAGAGGGGGCATAGAAGGAGACACAGTCTGTAGTCCATTGTTTTCCTGAGCATCTATGGCTACATCTGAATCATCAGAGGGACTGGATGCATTCGCGTTGAGAGAGTGTGGTGACAGACAGTTAGTGAGTAGTGGGGACTCAATCGATCCCATGAGAGGAGGATCCTCAACACGGGGGGGGCACCGATACCCGCATATGATGATTTTCATCAGAGTCATCCGAGGGGTGATGATTTCTATATAATGAAGGAGGACATGACAGGACAGAGCCGTGTATAGGAGGAGGGACACATGAGCCCTGTATAGGAGGATCTGTTATAAGCAAGGAAAGAAAGTGAGGTGTGGATGACGTATCAGACTCCAACGTATTAGATATAGAAAGACAATAATTTGAAGAGGGATTGGATAGATTACCCGATGGGAGACAATCCTTCAAGCAGTTTTCTGGATTCCTGCCTCAACTAGAATGAAACCTTATCCTATTTCTCCCAGCCAGACAGAATCGAGAAGGAAATTTTTCCATGAGGTGCCTCGTATGGTGACATACCAAGCACCCGCATGGTATTCCCCAATAATCAACCCTCTGCCTATGAATTTTTTGACCCCATTTCAAATCCACATTACTAGGAAGCCCGCTAGCAAAACTGACTTCAACTAATAACCATGCATCCGATAGAGTTACCAATTGCAGCAAGAGCCTTGAGAGTCCAAAACTCTAGTGGTAATCTAGGCATCTTCACCCAGACCAAGTTATTCCTTGGTGATTTCATAACCGAGTTGAACCCGAGATAAAATGGCAGGAGCTGCATAAAACTTCTGCCCTTCACCCAGGTGCGACGAAGGATTTTGTTACAGTCTTCCTCATGCATGAAATGGATACTATACCATGCGTTCATCATTAAACTGACTTTGGGAGCATAGCCCAGGATGGAGCTCCATGAGGCCTTTACCCACGCAACCATGTCAACCTCAGACATGTCCAAGAATAACCACCTACTAATCAAAGCCCTTTTATGTAGGCTAGCCACCCTTCCCCACAGATCTTCATATTCTGGGATCACTTGTTTAATCTTTGGTGTCAACTTGTAACAATTGTGCCCAGACAAACCCTTTCGAAAAATGTTTTGTCTTCTTTCCTGATCCGCTCTGGTTATGCCAACGGGTATATCTAATGATACATGAACCCCAGTCCCCCCATTGATGCATGGAGACCCCTTCCTATTTCGTGAAGAGGGGCCCATATCCGAGGCCAAGTCAACCCTCCTAGCTCGATCTGCCTCAAGAGTCACTGCAATTAAGGCTTCATGTGCTGATGTGTCGGACGATAGGATATCGTACCCATAAGCCATCACCATCCCCTAATAAGTCCATAACACTTCAGATGTGATACCGACAAAGATCTCCACCTACCCAAAATAACTCTCGTACTTGGCAGGCTGCCCAAAATGGAAGGATTAGGTGTATTTGTTAGGAAAATATGAACATCCTCTATTTGAAGCCGTCATTCCAAAAAAGAAACAACTTGGAAAGGACGTCCTCACGGCA
>CM076578.1:1127088580-1127124763 GCA_034641835.2 Pinus albicaulis | reverse complement strand
TAAAATTCGCCTTTGGGCTAAAATTCGCCCCTAAAATTATCCCTGCTACTCGGTTGTGTCTAGAGCATCTATTACAGTAAGTAACACCTTTCGTTTCATGCGAAAAGGTTTCCGGCTGCCCAAGTTATGTCAGTTTAGATCTGGAGGTACAAAGCATCTATTTTGCTGTTATATTTGTTAATAGTTTTGCTTATTTCGGTTTTTTTTTCTGTATTAAGGTTTTATTTATTTGCCGGATATATACCCTCTTCTCTGTGTATGCTCTTTGTTGTGCGCTCTGTGCGATCTCGGAAAATCAGAAACAGGAAAAAGGGATTTTTTTTTGCTACATATGCTCTTTCCCCACGTCTTTGTGCGATCTCGGGAAATCAGAAATAGTGAAAAAGGTGATAGTTGCCGGTAAGGCTAACCAAGAATCTAACATTCTTCCATAAGGCTTTGCATTTCATTTTTTTTTTGCTCGTTTTTTGTGTTTTTTGTGCAGGAAAAGGCACGCACGAACACCCAAAAAGAAGAAGAAGAAGAAGAAAATAATAATAATAATAATAATAATAATAATAATAATAATAATAATAATAATAATAATAATAATAATAATAATAATAATAATAATAATAATAATAATAATAATAATAATAATAATAATAATAATAATAATAATAATAATAATCCCCCTTTCTTCCTTTCTAAAATAACATGATCCTTTTACTATCTCACTTGGTGAGGGGTTAGTTTATGAGAATAGAGGTCCTGGGTTCAAGTCTCCTTCTCAACCTTCTTTTGTAAAAAGTTTTTGTTTAAAGGGGCGGAATTTTTTTGAAAAAGCCGCACTTTATCCCGTTCCCGTAACTATTCGGCATCTACAACTTAGTTTTTTCAAAAGGCATAACTTCTTCATCCGGAAGCTGTTTTTCGAGCAGTTTTTTTTAAATGGCATAGTTTTTCGAGATCTTTCCATTGGAGCAGTTAGTTTCAGCTTTTTTTTAGTTTTGGATTTAAAAAAAAAAAAATGGAAAGTGCATGCCCGGTTATTCTTAACAGCACCAATTCTTTCCAATGGCTACCTCACATGGTATATATACTTAGAAGTAAAGGGCTTTATAGAATAGCCACAAGACAAGAAACTAAACCTACGATGATGATAAAACTACTAAATGGGAAAATAAACAAGATCAAGCATGAGGGTTGATAGGAATGTCCATTGCTCAAGATCTTCGATTTCATATCCTTGACATTGACACCCCTGATCAGGCCCTGGAAAAGCTAAAAACAGTTTTTGGCATTCAAAATCAAATCTGGGCCCACCAGCTTGAAAATGAGTAGCTTACTTTGGACCCCAATAATTTCTCCTCCATTGAAGATTTTTTGTCCAAATTTAAGACCCTCCGAATTCTTTTAGAAGGTTGTAAGATCAAAAAGGACGATGGTAGCCTCATATATTGCATTCTTGCTAAGCTTGGTCCTGCATACTCTATATTTGTTTCCGCCTTCCATTCCACCAGAGAAGCCATCATTTCTTCAGGAACCACCTACAAGAATCCCTCTTTTGATGCCTTTTGTGATTCTTTGATAAGAGAACAAGAAAAAAATTTACACCTTGGTCTTATCACTGCTGGAAACACTTCTAAGAAAGCCTTAGCAGCCCAACAACAACCATATCAAAAGAATCCCAAGAAGCAGTATCCTAAAAAATATGGTCCTAAACCAAACAAGGACCCTAAGCAATTTCAGCCGCAAACTGAAAAATCAAATCACCAAAATAATAAGGCAAATCAAAACAAAGGGAAGAAGATAGATAGACATTGCAACTTTTGCAATCGGGATGGCCATATAGAGTCCAAATGTTTTAAGAAGATAGAAGCCTTAGAAGCAGCAATGAAGAAGCACAACATCAATTTGGAGCACTCTTCACCTTCATCTTCAGGAATGGCACTTTCTGCTTGTGGTTGTCAAGCATCAAGATTTGGTTATGCATTAAATGTATCTTCCTCTTCTCATTCTCATGAGTGGCTCATTGATTCTGGAGCTTTTTATCACATGGCCAAAAATAAAGCCATGTTTTCTTCTTTAAATGATTGTAACACCAAACATATTTATGTTGGTGATGATAGATCTCTTAGTGTTGTAGGATTTGGAACCATTCATCTAGATAATGGTCAGTTTAATGATGTACTATGTGTTCCTACCTTGTCATGCAACCTTCTATTTGTTTATTAGATAACTCATTCAGGTGAAGGGAAAATAGTAGAATTCTCACCTCATGATGTTGTAATCAAGGACCTCAAAGATCCTAAACATATTTTAGCTACTGTCATTGCTGATGAGTCCACAAGGTTGTATAAGTTTTAAAACTTTGGGTCATCATCTCTTCCCTTTGTTTTTGTTGCTCATAATGATGTTGTGAGCAAAATTTTGCATGACCAATTTGGTCACTTAAACTATCGCTCTCTTCAAACTCTATGTAAGGAAAATATGGTGGCAGGCCTTCCTATGGTATCTTGCCGGGATGGTGTTTTCTTTGGATGTGTACTTGGAAAACATCATCGGGATAGTTTTGACAAACGTGCCTCTTGGCACACTTCAGCACCTTTGCAGCTTGTGCACAGTGATTTATGTGGTCCACTTCCTGTTGTTTCTTTCTGTGGTTGCAATTATTTCTTAAATTTCATTGATAATTTTTCCAGATGCACTTGGGTATATTTCTTAAAACTCAAGAGTGAAGTTTTTAACATGTTCTTGGCCTTTAAGGCCTTTGTTGAGAAACAATCTAGACATCAAATTCTTAAGTTAAGATCATACAATGGCGGAGAACATATTAACAACAAATTTATCAACTTCTGCATTGAGCATGGCATTCAATTGCAACATAGTATTCCATATACTCCACAACAAAATGGTGTAGTTGAAAGGAAGAATCGCACCTTAAAAGAAATGGATAATTGTATGCTTCAATCTAAAGGACTTGGTCTCAATTTTTGGGCAGAAGCCATTAACTGTGAAAATTACATAGTAAGTCGCACTCCTACTAAGATTTTAAAGAATATAACTCCAGAAGAAGCTCGGAGCTCAATCAAACTAGATGTAGGTCACTTTCATGTTTTTGGAAGTGATGCTTGGACCCATATTCCAGATGCGAAACATAAAGCCTTAGAACCTAAGAGTGAAAAATGAATTTTTGTGGGATATTCTGAAGATGTCAAAGGATATAGACTTCTTCAACCCAAATCCAAAAATATAATCATTAGAAGAGATGTAAAGTTTTATGAAAATATATTGGCCTATGAGCCTAGTTCGACGGGTGTGCCACCTTTGGCTTGTGAGCCTGATTCGGCATATGTGCCACCTCTCTCTCTCTCTTCTATTTTAAATAGCATTCCTTCTAGTTCAGATGATGATAGCGAGGATGAAAATCCTCCTCCATCTTGTGAAAATTTTCTTTCTACTCCACGGCTTCCAAGATGGGTCCACTCTACTAGGGATGCAGCAGGTTCTCTTGCAGGTGACCCTGCCGATCGACGACGTACACATTCTCAGTTCGAAAGACCTCTTCCTTATTGGCTCAAGTTCCATAAAAACTTGATCCACAAACCTTTGAAGAAGCCTCCGGTCATCCAGATTGCGATGAAGCTATGAATGAAGAGTATCGTTCCTTATTGGTAAAAAATACTTGGGATCTTGTTCCTCGTCCAAAAGGAAGAAAACTTGTCAGATGCAGATGGGTTTACAAAACAAAGTTTGGACCAGATGGAAAAGCGGATAGAAATAAAGCTCGTCTTGTCGCTAAAGGTTTTTCACAAGTTGAAGGCATTGAATATACTGAAACCTTCTCCCCTGTTGCCAAAATGAATTCTATCCGCCTTGTTCTTTCCCTTGTTGCCTCCTTTAAATGAGAAGTCCATCAGATGGATGTTAAATCTGCCTTCTTACATGGAGATTTGCATGAAGAAATCTACATGGAATAACCCCCTGGCTTTATCCAAAATGTCTCCAGCCTTGTTTGTCGCCTTAGGAAGTCTCTCTATGGTCTCAAATAAGCTCCTCGGGCTTGGTATGCCAAAATGGATAGATTTCTCTTAGATAATGGCTTTTCTAGGTGTCATTCTGACAACATTGCCTACACCAAGAAGGTGGGCAATTCCTTCACCATCCTTGTTATTTATGTTGATGATCTTATCCTTACTGGTAGTGATCCAAACCATATAAACCATGTGAAGTCTAGCCTCAAAAAGAAGTTTGAAATGACATAATTAGGACACTTGCATTATTTCCTTGGTCTTCAAGTCTTGCAATCCAAGGAAGGCATTACCCTCTCTCAGTCCAAGTATGCATGTGATCTTCTACACCACTTTCACATGGAATACTGTAAGCCTGCCCCTTCTCCCTTTTAGTCTAGAGTCAAGCTTTCAGTCAACTGTACTACCCCTGAAGTTGATGCTACCTTATACCGTCATCTTGTTGGTAAAATTTTGTATCTAACCCATACCCATCCCGATCTTTCCTTTGTCATTGGTCTTGTCACTGCTTTAGACTTAGTTGCTCGCTTTATGCACCGACCTCATGAAAGTCACCTGAAAGTAGCTAAAAGGATAATTCGATATATTTGAGGTATAGTTCAGTTTGGGATCTTATTACGTTGTAGGAGCATCTCCTTTGTTGATTGGTTTCACCGATTCTCATTGGGTCAGACCCTGGAGGATCTAAGTCCACTACAGATATGTATTGACTCTTTGTTCAAAGACCTATTACTTGGACTTGTAAGAAACAAAAGCATCTCCTTCTTCAAGAGGAAGAAGAGTATCATGGTGTGGTTGGACCACAAGGAAGCCATGTGGCTTCGTCAGATCCTGTCTGAATTTGGTCTTCATCAGCAACATCCAACTACACTTTGGTGTGATAATCAGAGTGCCATTCATCTATGTAAAGATCTAGTTCAGAATCAACATATGAAACACATTGAACTCCACATACAATTCATCAGAAAGCTCATTCATGATCGCGTTCTTGAAGTGCAGTATTGTCCGACCAATGATCAAGTAGCCGATATCTTTACGAAAGCTCTCACAAAAGCAAAGTTTACCAAACTTTGATCCATGCTTGGAGTTCAGGAAAGTTGTCATTAAGGGGGGATATGCTCTAATGCCTCCTTCATTCTTGTATTGTGTCACTTTTGTAAATCCTTCAATCCTATCCCATTTTTTTCTTAAGGGGGGATGTTAGGATATTTCGACACATAGGAAATAGGCTCCTGTTGTGTCACCTTTGTAAATCCTTCAATCCTATCCCAAGTTTTTATTAAGGGGGGATGTTAGGATATTCCGACACATAGGAAATAGTTAAGAATAACTTAGTATAGTGTAGAGTTAGGTAAAGTGCGTTTCTTTACCTTGCACATTTGTAACTTATAATCCGACGGTCACGATTTGTAGTGATCCGATGGTTATCTCTCACCTCGGTATTGACGACACTTGATCCGTGGCTTGACACCTGATTGGTTCATGATCTCTATTTAAAGAGCATGGAGGGTCATTTGTCCGGTAACCGTTTATGAGAGAAACATATGTAACTTTTATTTTATATTAATAAATTCCATAAAGTGGCCGCGTTGGCTCAGGGTGTGGACTGTTTCCCTCTTTGAGGGTTTTAACCACGTGATTATACTGGTGTACTGATTTGTGATCTGTTTGGGAGTGGTGACCTTTGGTTCTTGATCTAGAGAACTTACCCTATAAATTCCTACAAGTAGGTGATACAATTAGCTCCTTCCTCAAAATGGCAAACAATTTGGATCTCAATTGTTTGCAGATGTCCCTATCTTCTCCTAAGATCGGGGACATGATATTTTGCATGTATTTTTTGATGAAGTTTGGATGAGATGTTGTAATTTCGGTGTAAAAGTATTGGAGCATTTAAAGGATTAAGTGATCACACTGTAGATCCAACATAAGTATACCAAATTTTAATTTCGCCATGCGTTCCAAAATTTCCCACCTCTGAAAAAAAGTAAGAAGAGTGGTGTTGTCCAACACTTGGACTGCTTCTAGCACTACCCAAGAAATCCTCCTCATGATATCATCATTGTAAGAAAGTAGTGACGTTGTCAAGGCTATGATTTTACTGAGACAAGAGGTGACTGTGAGTCTAACCTTTTCACAAGAATGCTCCAAGAACCTAGGTTGTATCAAAGCAAGCATGGATGGCTTCAAGGCCCAATTTGACCCTTTCCATTTTGAAAGCTCTATCAGGCTCAAAGCCATATATAATTTTTCCAACCGTAGGAGGACATATTCTCACTTTGTATCCTCCAATTTGGATCCAAGTTCAAAGAGACACTTGCTTTTTACATCTTCCTTCTAGATATATTTTCACTTCTAAAGGATAACATGGACCTTTTGAGAGAAAGGTTTGTTGTTCTACTCTTGCTTATGATATGTATGTTGTTTCCATCTGTGATCCAAAGAAGTATTGTAGCCCAGAGAATTGACTTAGGTATCATTAGGTTGATTCCAGTGGCGTTTTCAAAAGTAAAATGATGGCTTTGTGGTTTGGCAATAATGGATCTCGAAACTTAGCCTTCATGACAATCAAACCTTGACTTTAAGACAATTAGCTATGACAATACTCTAGTAGTCATTGTGACCAGCAAAGATAGACTATAGTGCATTAACTCAACTATATTCTTATATATTTGACTTGAATAAATTAACCCCTATAGTTACATTCAACATTTAGATGGAGGTTTAAACACCTCATACAAACTTACTGCCATCATAGGTTTATAAGGCTATACAAGTACTAGGCTTAAATTTACACATATTTTTCGGTGTTGCAACTTTAGAATATAATTTAATGGCAGCTAGAAGTTCATAACACGATCAATAATTAATTTCAGAACATGTACCTCTCCCACAAATCTATCTCCCAAATGAAGATGACTCGGCCTGCAAGGAACTAATATTCGGCTTCCAAGATAATAATCCGATCTCCAAATATAAGAGTGGTCTCAGGCTCGAATTGATGACATTCAACCTCTTTCAAGATGATTCAGCTCCCTTCGGCGCTCAGACTCCCACAACACTCCTTAGTAGTGCTTAGGTAGGAACTTGGTTTCTTCTTGGGTTTCCGCGTAGTTACCCACTGTGTGGATGTCTTACAAAGCCCACGACCCTCCTGCAACTCGATTGATGCAACTCACAACTTCTCTGCAAAAGAATTTGTTGTCAATGCTCCTGCTGCGTCGACTGATGCACCTCCGGTCCACAATATTCAACCCATGATCTGTAAACTCTGTTCTCCATGTCCCACATCTCAATCCACGATCTGTCTTTCTTGGTGCCACACCTCGCAATGGGGCTTTACGGCCCTCAATCCTTGAAGCCAGAATTGATGTGATGCTCCTTTTTGTTTTTTTTTTTTTTCAGCTGGATGGCTCTTATGTGAGGAATATGGCTCCTCTGATCCATGTCTATGCACTGAGCGGCTGACTGCACGACCTCAAAACTGGTAATTTCTTCTATGGTCTTGGTACACTCCTGATGGCCCCTCTGCCTGTGTATAGAGAAGATCGACTTCACACCGGTTGCTCTGGTCTCTTGGCCCTAGTGCATGCTTCCACTGCGGTGGCTCTAAAACTCCTCGACACTCAATCCTTTATGCTTTTTCTGAATCCATCGATAAATCTAAATTGGTGCACTCACACATGGATGTTGCACTTACCTGTATGCGATTGGGTTTTTTGGTTAGCTTATTTGATTGCTTCTTGAAATTTTCCATACCGATTCCTGTGAAAATTAGAACGCCACCCTTGGTTATTGTGTGTCAAAGGATGCGTACACTCGGTTGGTCTACCAAAGGATCACATCCAACCTTCTGCTACATGACCTTTTCTATTCTTCACTTTTGTTGCCCAATCTGAACTTAGCCCTATCCTAGCAATCCCCACGACTCTTGATCACAATGTTTTCACATTCAATTCAATTCAATTTATCTCCATACCATTCCCTTCTCATTCCTTTCTCTTTTCCCAGCTAGAGTTTTATATTTCTCATAAGGAGTTGTCTACCGATGCAACATAATAGCTTCGATGGAAGTTTTTTGTCAAAATCCAGTGAAAAAAAATTCAAACAATTAGGTAGTTGGAATGTTTGAATTGCATTTTTGATAGTGGAAATGTATTCAACACCATCAAAAACCCTTAGGCCAGCCAAAATACTGAAGTTTAACAATTGTAACCTAGATTTTCAAAAATCTTTGCTCGACTTTTTCCAAATCTTGCCAGAATTTATAGGTTATTATGTGGGTTTTTTAGACTACGAATTTCTCATAATGAAGGATTTCCTATGCATTTCTCTATGAGTGTTGTACTGTATGACCTCTATTAGTAATGTTGCACCTTCACTCCCACAATTGCTTTGTTGATGGCTTACAAACTACTGTCATAGGAACTTGAAAGATTATTGATATGATTGTCCTCTCCACAATTGTATCATGGCATTGGGAGTAGATTTACTATGAATGATGAATGCCTTTTTTCTATCCCTCTGTGGAAACAAAGTTAAGCCACGACTATGGAAACTCACCCACTATGACTGTATAGTTCGTTGAATCCTATATTTAACCAACACACTCCTCTGTTTGCACCCTGTGGTTTGGCCTCTTGGTCCCTCGTTCGCACCCCTTAGAATCTCGTGCCACAGTAGATAATTATCTCGACCTCATCCTTTCGGTACAATCGACCCTCCTTAAGGAAGAGTTAGCGACTTACCTTCCACCTTTCGGCGTTATGGCCATCACAATATCACAGACAAAGAAATGATGACTCAAATTTGCATGACTCGATCCTGCAATGGAAGTTTGATTTGTTGGAAAGGCACAAGATATTAAACAAACATTAACTCAAGTATTTCACACACAAAGCACACGAGTTGTGGCTATTCTATTAATCAAAAACGTTCAATCTCACTCAATGAATACAATGGACCCAGTGAATGGTATTTAACCTAAATTGACATGAACACACTTACATAACTTGACTTGACCATCACTCACTTAACCAACCATCTAAATCACTATCCAAATTCATCTATCACACAAGTCAACTAAATCAATGCTTACTTAACTTAATGTCTAACTTTGCATGCGATATTTAATTAACTCTTTTAACACTCCCACTTAATTACGACCGCTAAACTAAAACATTAACTCATGACAACTCAAACATGCCTCCTGGTCTATGTCTCAGTTAGGCTTACAACACCCAAGTTTGTTTTGTGAAACTCAAGAACATCTATTGCTAATGGCTTTGTAAATATATCAGCCAATTGATCACTAGATTTACAAGGATTCAAGTGAACTTCTCCATTGCTCACAAATTCCCTAATAAAGTGATATCTAGTATCAATATGCTTTCTCTTTTTATGAAACACACTATTCTTGGATAATGCAATCGTTGATGTGTTGTCACAGTATATCGTTGTTGATCCTTGTTGTTTCTGCTTGAGTCCATCCAATACTCTTCTTAACCATACTGCTTGACATGTTGCTGGCCTTGCTACTAGATATTATGCTTCTGCTGATGACAGCGTCACAATGGGTTTCTTTTTAGATGCACGTGCTATCACACCTGAAACAAGATGAAACGCATAATCGGATGTGCTCTTCCGATCATCCAAAATGCCTAAAAAATCACTATCTATGTATCCAATCAAATATTTATTTTATGTACTTGCATGCATTATGCCATAATATCTAGTTCCTGCTATGTATCTCAGAATTATTTTTCCAACACTCCAATGTGTATCTTTTGGAGTATCCATAAATCTAGAAATCAAACTCACTCCTTGCATAATATCTGGTTTTGTAGGTGTGAGATACATGAAGCTTCCAACCAATCTTTTGAATAGAGTTGGATTGACATATGATCCTTCATCATCCTTACCTAACTTTGTACCTATAGAAAATGGTGTAGGTACAGGTTTGAAATTATCCATCCTTAATCTTTTTAGCAAATCTTTGGCATATTTATTTTGGCAAATAAAATTTCCTTTATCATATTTCTCAATTACAATGCCACGAAAATATTTCATGAGACCAAGTTCTGTCATCTCAAATTCTTTCATCATAGCTAATTTAAATTCATCTAGCTCAAGATCAACTTTAAAAACCATGTCATCAACATATAACCAAACAAAAAAAAATATGTCCATTCTCATTTACCTTTGTGTATAAGGTAGGCTCAATGCTGCTTCTGAAAAATCCATTCTTAATCATGTAACTGTTGATTCTTCTATACCATACTCTAGGTGCTTGCTTTAGTCCATAGAGCGCTTTCTTATACCTATAAACTTTATCTTCTTCACCTTCAACTTCATATCCTTGAGGCTGCTACACATAAATTTATTCTTCTAGAATTCCATTCAAGAAGGCTGATTTGACATCCATCTGATATACTTTCCACTTGTTCTGAGCTGTTGTTGCTAGAACTTCTCTTACAGTATCCAGTCTCACTACCAGAGAAATTTTTTCTCCAAAATCTATTCCTAGTTGCTATGAGAATCCTTTTGCTACAAGTCTTGATTTAAATCTGTCAATTTCACCTTTCTCATTCAACTTTGTCTTGTACACCCACTTCACAATAGTGAGGTTTTTACCGTGTGGTAAATTAACCAAATCCCATGTATCATTCTTTTCAATATAATCAATTTCTTCATCCATGGATTGCACTCAATTTTCACGTCTGATTGCTTCTTCAAACAAAGAAGGTTGGAATGCCAACAATGCAAAATTTAAACTAACATCCAAATCATCATAAATATCTTTTAAACGTCTCATATTTTTCTTAGCATTACTTGATTCATTACCTGATTGGCTGCTTGGATAATTATGGTCTGTTGATTTGATTGAGGATCCATGCTACTCTGAAAATATTGGATTCCTTACTGGTGTGACTCTATTTGGTGTATTTTCTATTGATTCTTGTTGCTCCTTTTATGCTACATCATCCTCTTCCATCAATGGTGCTTGTGCATCGGTTGGTTTGTCTACAGTCCCATTCCATGACTCTTATTCTTGGAACACAACATCTCTTCTAATTATTGTCTTCTTGGTGACAGGGTTATACAATTTGTAAGCTTTTGACTGCTCACTATAACCAGTAAATATTCAATTTTCACTTTGAACATCTAATTTTCCTCTTATCTGCTTAGGCACATGTGCATAGGCTACACATCCAAAAACTCTGAAATGAGATACACTGCATGACATACCTGGCCATGCTTCTTCTGGTACTCTATTCATCACACCCTTTGTAGGAGATATGTTTATCACATGAACAACACATGCAACTACTTATGCCCAATACTCATTAGAAAAGTTTCTTGCTTTCAACATGCTCCTTGTCATGTTCATTATATTTCTGTTTTTTTCTCTCTACTACACCATTCTGTTGTGGTGTGTATCTGGTTGTAAACTATCTTCTGATTACATGTTTTTCGTAGTACTCATGGAATGCTTTCGAATCATATTCTCCACCACGATATGATCTCAATACCTTGATCTGTCGATCACTTTGGTTCTCTTCTAGGGCTTTTAACTCTTTGAAATTTGTAAAGGTTTCAGATTTCTGCTTCAAGAAGTAAACCCAAGTCTTTCTGCTATAGTCATCAATAAAATTTAGGAAGTAACAAATTCCACCAATCGACTGTGTCCTCATGGGTCCACACAAGTCTGTATGCACCAACTCAAGTGGTTTCTTTGAAATGTATGAAACTCCTTTCGAAAAACTTTCACGGTGTTGCTTTGCTAAGATGCAACACTCACAACTGCTAGCAGGTTATTTGATAGGAGGTACTCCTCTGACCATCTGTTTTTTCTACAACAATCTTAGACTAGAAAAATGCAAGTGTCAAAACCAAAAGTTCCATAACCAGTAATCATTATAACATGCAACTTTAAAAGAACTAACTTGATCGTTATAGTTCACAATTAGAGGAAAGATTCTGTTCCTCATCATCTGCACCTTTTCTATCAGCTGCTTGCTTGAGGGTTTTTCATAAATAATGCACTCTTTCTCCCGAGAGATAAATATGTATCCTTTTTGTTTCAATTGACCAACACTTATCAAATTGTGTTTGAGACCAGGAACATAATATACCTCTGATATTGTCTTTGGCTCCCTCTGCTTGGTCATAATGTTGACCACTCCTTTTCCATCTACATCCATAGTCTGGTTAGTCCCCAACTTTACCGTTGTCTTCACCGATTGATCCAAATTTGCAACCAAATTATTGTTTCCTGTCATGTGGTTACTGCAACCACTGTCTAATAGCCACACCTTATTAGACGGTTCATGCATTGTGTTGCATGCTAGGAACATGGAGTTATTATTCTGTGTACTAACATTAGCTCTGTGGTTTCCTTGATGAACTATCTTCTTCTTGCAATCATGAGCATAGTGACCAAATTAATTGCAATAATAAAATTTCACCTTTGATTTGTCAAAACTTTGATTATTGTTGAAGCTTCTACTATTGATGGTTCCACTTTGATATTCATTCTCTGCTCGACTATCTCTATGACCACCATAGCTTACGCCTTATCCTCTACCTCTTGATCGACCTCTGCCTCGACCTCTTGAAATATAAACTTGACTTTCAAGGCAAATTCTAAAGTGGAATCCTTATTTCTATCTATCCTTGCCTCATGCGATAGAAGTGATCCCATCAACACATCAACTGTCAATTTTTCCAAATCCTTGGCTTATTCTATGGCTGCTACCACAACATCAAACTTGGTAGACAAAAATCTAAGGATCTTCTCAATCACTACTTTATTTTTAATGTCTTCACCATACATTCTTAACATATTTACTACAGACATGACCCAATGCATGAAATAATCGATTTCCTCTGTCTCTTTCATCTGCAGACTTTCAAAATCTCTCTTAGTATTCTGCAATTTAACAATATTGACTTTGGCCATACCTTGATAGCTTGTCGCCAAAGTTTCTAATGCTTCCTTTGCTGAAGACATGATCATTATCTTCTGGAACACTGCTCGGTCCACTCCCTATTGGATAAGAAGCAATGCTTGTGCATTCTTCCTCTTGTCTTTCTTACATTGTTCCCTCTCTGCATCACTGAGGGCTCGTTCTTCTATGCCATTATGAGGTTCTGCAAACCCAAACTTGCCATGATCCCAAACATCATGCACTTTTAACATGGTATCCATTTTAATGGCCCACACACCATAATCTTTCCCAGTGAAAGAAGGAAGTTGTGGCTGAAAAATTGATTTGGCCATCTTGCTTCAAAAAAAATTCTCTAATAAAACCCTAATTTTTTTTGTGAGGGCTTTGCAAAGCTCCTTTAAGAAAAAATCCCTTACAATAAAAACCCTTAATTTTTTTTATAAAATAAATCTTTTATATATATATATATATATATATATATATATATATATATATATATATATATATATATATATATATATATATATATATATATATATATATATATATATATATATATTCTTATGAGAATCCTCTCACTTAAAAAAAATGGTATTTAAAACCTTTAGGAAAAAGAATATTATAAAAATACCTTTTAATAAAATATTTTATAAAACTCTCTTATCAATTTCTCGCGTATTCCTAGGATATGGCTTTTTGAATAAGCTTAATACCCTTTTAATACTCAATCGTATTAAAAAAAATATTTTTTAAAAATCAAACCTTGACCTTTGACACGATACAATTATATGTACTCCTTTTAAACCTAATGCAAGCTTGAACCGTGCGTTGAACTACTCACGGCCGGTGGGTTTTTTTAATTCAGAAACCTGATTGTTTTTACTTGCTCACGACCGACGGGTTTTTTTAATCCATAAACTCGATTGCGCACCCCATGAGTGAAAAAACTGCGGAATAAAACCGATTCTGCCAAAATCGTAAGGTCTACGAAACTTGTACAGTTTTTCAAATAAAAAAGGTGCGCACCTACGCGTTTGCTGCACTAAAAACATGCAGACCTGCACGCTTCCTTATCCATTCAACATTTTTGCAAAATAAAATAAAAAAAATGTTGGCCTTCTACTCTTGGCCTTCTTCTCTGGCTCTGCTCACCCACAGATCTTGTGATCCTTCCTCAGCTCTTATAGAAATTTGTTGGAAAGGAAGAGGATATTAAACACAAATTAATACAAGTATTTCACACACGAAACACAAGAGTTGTGACTCTTCTATTAATCAAAAAACTTTAATCTCACTCAATGAATAGAATGGACTCGGTGAAGGATATTTAACCTAAATTGACATGCACACACTTACATAACTCGACTTGACCATCACTCACTTAAATGACTCTCTAACTCACTTACCAAACTAATCTATCACACAAATCAAATAACTCAATGCTTACTTAACTCATTGTCTAACTTTTCATGTGGGAGTTAATTAACTATTTTAACACTCCCCCTTAATTACGACCGCTAAAATAAAACATTAACTCATGTCAACTGAAACATTCCTGCTAGTCTATGTCTTAGTTAGGATTAGAACACCCAAGTTTCTTTTGTGAAACTCAAGCACATCTATTTCTAATGGCTTTGTAAATATATCAGCCAATTGATCACTAGATTTACAAGGCTTTAAGTGAACTTCAATATTTCTCACATTTTCTCTAATAAAGTGATATCTAGTATCAATATGCCTACTCTTTTGATGGAAAACACTATTCTTGGATAGTACAATTGCTGATATGTTGTCACAGTATATCGTTGTTGATCCTTGTTGTTTCTGCTTGAGTCCATCTAATACTCTTCTTAACGATACCACTTGACATGCTGTTGAAGTTGCTGCTATATATTCTACTTCTGCTGATGACAGTGTCATAATGGGCTGCTTCTTAGATTCCCTTATGTACTCTTGCAATCATCCAAACTTCCTGCAAAATAACTATCTGTGTATCCAATCAAATATTTCTTTTTTGTACTTGCATACATTATGCCATAATTTCTAGTTCCTGCTATGTATCTCAGAATTCTTTTTCCAACACTCCAATGTGTGTCTTTTTCGAGTCTCCATAAATCTGGAAATCAAACTCACTCCTTGCATAATATCTGGTCTTGTAGCTGTGAGATTCATGAGGCTGCTAACCAATATTTTGAATAGAGTTGGATTGACATCTGATCCTTCATCATCCTTACTTAACTTTGTACCTGTAACAACTGGTGTAGGTACAAGGTTGCAGTTATCCATCCTGACTCTTTTCAGTAAAACTTTGGCATATTTATTTTGGCAAATAAAAATTCCTTTATTAGATTGCTTAAATTCAATGCCAAGAAAATATTTCATGAGACCAAGGTCTATTATCTCAAATTATTTCATCATGGCTACTTTAAATTCATCTAGCTCAAGATCACTTGTAAAAATCATGTCATCAACATATAAGAAAACAATTAAAATCTTTCCATTCTCATTTACCTTTGTTTATAAGGTAGGCTCAATGCTTCTTCTGAAAAATCCATTCTTAATCATGTAATTTTCGATTCTGATATACCATGATCTAGGTGCTTGCTTCAGTCCATAGAGCGCTTTCTTCAACCTATAAACTTTATCTTCTTTACCTTCAACTTCATATCCTCGAGGCTTCTGGACATAAATTTCTTCTTCTAGAATTCCATTCAAGAAGGCTGATTTGACATCCATATGATATACTTTCCACTTGTTCTAATATGTTGTTGCTATAACTGCTCTTACAGTATCCAATCTGGCTATCGAAGAAAACGTTTCTCCAAAATCTATTCATGGTTGCTGCAAGTGTCCTTTTGCTACAAGTCTTGCTTTAAATATGTCAATTTCACCATTCCAATTCAACTTTGTCTTGTACACCCACTTCACACCAATGAGGTTTTTATCGTGTGGTAAATTAACCAAATCCCATGTATCACTCTTTTCAATAGAATCAATTTCTTCATCCATGGCTTGCACCCAATTTTCATCTCTGATTGCTTCTTCAAACGAATAAGGATGGAATTCCAACAATGCAAAATTTGAACTAACGTCCAAGTCATCATAAATATCTTTTAAACTTCTCATATTTTTCTTACCACTTCTTGATTCATTACTTGATTGGCTTCTTGGAGAATTTTGGTCTATTGATCTGCATGAAGATCCATTTTGCTTTGAAAATATTGGAGTCCTTGTTGGTGTGACTCTGTTTGGCGTCTTTTCTATTGATTATTGTTGCTCCTTTTCTGCTACATCATCCGCTTCCATCAATGGTGCTTGTGCATCAGTTGGTTTGTCTACAGTCCCATTACATGACTCTTTTTCTTCGAACACAACATCTCTTCTAACTATTGTCTTCTTGGTGACAGGGTTATATAATTTGTAAGATTTTGACTGCTCACTATAACAAGTAAATATTCATTTTTCACTTTGATCATCTAATTTTCCTCTTATCTGCTTAGGCACATGTGCATAGGCTACACATCCAAAAAATTTGAAATGAGATACACTGCATGACATACCTGGCCATGCTTCTTCTGGTACTCTGTTCATCACACTCTTTGTAGGAGATATGTTTATCACATGAACAACACATGCAACTGCTACTGCCCAATACTCATTAGACAAGTTTCTTGCTTTCAACATGATCCTTGTCATGTTCATGATTGTTCTATTTTTTCTCTCTACTACACCATTCTGCTGCGATGTGTATCTGGTTGTAAAATGTCTTCTAAATCCATGTTGTTCGCAGTACTCATGGAATGATTTCGAATCATATTCTCCACCACTATATGATCTCAATACCTTGATCTGTCGATCACTTTGGTTCTCTGCTAGGGCTTTTAACTCTTTGAACTTTTCAAAGGTTTCAGACTTCTACTTCAAGAAGTAAACCTGGGTCTTTCTACTATAGTCATAAATAAAAGTGAGGAAGTAACAACTTCCATCAATCGACTGTGTCCTCATAGGTCCACACAAGTTTGTATGGACCAGCTCAAGTGGTTTCTTTGATCTATATGAAACACATTTCAAAAATCTTTCATGATGTTTCTTTGCTAAGATGGAACACTCACAAGTGATAGCAGGTTCTTTGATGGGAAGTAATCCTCTGACCATCTGTTTCTACTGCAACAATCTTAAACTGGAAAAATGCAAGTGTCGAAACCAAAAGTGACATAACAAGTAATCATTAGAACCTGCAACTATAAAACAACTAACCTGATCGTTGTAGTTCATAATTAGAGGAAAGAGTCTGTTCATCGTCATTTTCACCTTTGCTATCAATTGCTTGCTTGGTGTTTTGTTATAAATAACACACTCTTGCCCCTGAAAGATAACTATGTATCCTTTCTGTGTCAGTTGACCAACACTTATCAAATTGTGTTTGAGAACATGAACATAATATACCTATGATATTGCCTTTGGCTCCCCCTTCTTGGTCATAATTTTGACCACTCCTTTTCCATCTACATCCACAGTCTTGTCAGTCGCCAACTTTGCCTCTATCTTCACCGATTGATCCAAATTTGCAACCAAATTTTGGTTGCCTGTCATGTGGTTACTGCAACCACTGTATAATAGCCACACCTTATCAGACGGTTCATGCATGGTGTTGCATGCTAAGAATAAGGAGTTAGTATTATCTGTTCTAACATTAGCTCTATGGTTTCCTTGATCAACTATCTTCTTCCTGCAATCACGAGCATAGTGACCAAATTTATTGCAATAATAACATTTCACCTTTGATTTGTCAAACCTTTGATTATTGTTGAAGCTTCTGCTACTGGTAGTTCCACTTTGATATTCATACTCTGCTTGGCCATCTCTGTGACCACGATAGCTTCTGCCTCGTCCTCTCCGTCTTGATCAACCTCTGCCTCGACCTCTTGAAATATAAACTTGACTTTTGAAGGCAGCTTCTAAAGTGGAATCCTTATTTCTGTCTATCCTTGCCTCATGCGATAGATGTGATCGCATCAACTCATCAAATATCAATTTTTCCAAATCCTTGGCTTCTTCTATGGCTGCTACCACAACATCAAAATTGGTAGAAAAAGATCTAAGGACCTTCTCAATAACTATTGGATTTTTAATGTCTTCACCATACATTTTTAACTGATAAAAAAATCGATGTCCTCTGTCCCTTTCATCTGCAGACTTTCAAAATCTCTCCTAGTATTCTGCAATTTAACAATATTGACTTTGGCCATACGTTGATAGCTTGTCGCCAAAGTTTCCCATGCTTCCTCTTTTCTTTCTTCCATTGTTCCCTCTCTGCATTACAGAGGGCTCGTTCTTCTGCGTCATCCTAAGGTTCTGCAAACCCAAACTTGACATGATCCCAAACATCATGAGATTTTAACATGGTCTCCATTTTAATGGCCCACACATGAGAATATTTCCTAGTGAAAGAAGGAAGTTGTGGCTGAAAACTTGATGTGGCCATCTTGCCTCAAAAAAAATTCTCTGATAAAACCCTAATTTTTTTTGTGAGGGCTTTGCAAAGCTCCTTTAAAAAAAATCCCTTACAATAAAAACCCTTTTTTTATTTATAAAATAAATATTTTATAAAAAAAAAATGGTATTTAGAACCTTTTGAAAAAATAATGTTATAAAAATACCTTTTAATAAAAGATTTTATAAAACTCTCTTATCAATTTCCCACGTATTCTTAGGATATGGATTTTTGAATAAGCTTAATACCATTTTAATACTCCATCATATTAAAAAAAAAAAAAAAAATTTAAAAATCAAACCTTGACCTTTGACACAATACGATTATACGTATTTCTTTTAAAACTAACGCAAGCTTGAACTGTGCATTGACCTGCTCACGACCGATGGGTTTTTTTAATTCGTAAACCTAATTTATTTGACTTGCTCATGACCGATGGGTTTTTTTAAGCCGTAAACTCGATTGTGCACCACATGAGTCAAAAAATTGCAGAATAAACCTAATTCTTCCAAAATCTTAAGTTCTACAAAACTTGCGCAGTTTTTCAAACAAAAAGGTGCGAACCTGCATGTTTCTTGCACTAAAAACATGCAGACCTGCGCGCTTCCTTATCCATTCAATGCTTTTGCAAAATAAAAATAAAAAAATAAAAATTGTCTGTCTTTTGCTATTGGCGGCCTTCTCTCGCTTTGCTCACCAACAGATCTTGTGATCATTCCTCAGCTCTGATACCAATTTGTTGGAAAGGTAGAGGATATTAAACACAAATTAACACAATTATTTCACACACGAGACATATGAGCTACGACTCTTCTATTAATCAACAAAGTTCAATCTCACTCAATGAATACAATGGACTCAGTGAAGGGTATTTAACCTAAATTGACATGCACACAGTTACATAACTCGACTTGACCATCACTCACTTAACTGACTCTCTAACTGACTTACCAAATTCATCTATCACAGAACTCAACTAACTCAATGCTTCGTTAATTGATTGTCTAAATTTGCATGTGGGAGTTAATTAACTATTTTAACACTCCCCCTTAATTACGACAACTAAAAAAAAAACATTAACTCATGAAAACTCAAACATGTTTGCTGGTCTATGACTCAGTTAGGCTTACAACACCCAATTTTCTTTTGTGAAACTCGAACACATCTATTGCTAATGGCATTGTAAATATATCATGCAATTGATCACTAGATTTACAAGGCTTCAAGTGAACTTCTCCATTTCTCACAAGTTCTCTAATAAAGTGATACCTAGTATCAATATGCTTGCTCTTTTGATGAAACACACTATTCTTAGATAGTGCAATCGATGATGTGTTGTCACAATATATCGCTCTTGATCCTTGTTGTTTCTGCTTGAGTCCATCCAACACTCTTCTTAACCTTTCTGCTTGACATGCTACTAAAGTTGCTGCTACATATTCCGCTTTTGCTGATGACAATGTCACAATGGGATGCTTCTTAGATGCCCATGCTATCACACTTGAAACAAGATGAAACACATAATCAGATGTGCTCTTCCAATCATCCAAACTGACTACAAAATCATTATATGTGTATCCAATCAAATATTTCTTTTACGTACTTGCATACATTATGCCATAATCTCTAGTTCCTGCTATGTATCTCAGAATCCTTTTTCCAACACTCCAATGTGTGTCTTTTGGAGTCTCCATAAATCTAGAAATCAAACTCACTTCTTGCATAATATCAGGTCTTGTAGATGTGAGATACATGAGGCTTCTAACCAATATTTTGAATAAAGTTGGATTGACATCTAATCCTTCATCATCCTTACTTAACTTTGTACTTGTAGTAACTTATGTAGGTATAGGTTTGCAATTATCCATCCTGAATCTTTTCAGCAAATCTCTGGCATATTTATTTTGGAAAATAAAAATTCCTTTATCATATTGCTCAAATTCAATGCCAAGAAAATATTTCATGAGACTAAGATTTGTCATCTCAAATTCTTTCATCATGGCTGCTTCAAATTCATCTAGCTCAAGATCACCTGTAAAAATCATGTCATCAACATATAAGAAAACAATCAAAATATGTCACTTTCATTTACCTTTGTTTATAAGGTAGGCTCAATGCTGCTTCTGAAAAATCCATTCTTAATCATGTAACTATTGATTCTGCTATACCATGCTCTATGTGCTTTCTTTAGTCCATAGAGCCCTTTCTTCAACCTGTAAACTTTATCTTCTTTACCTTCAACTTCATATCCTCGAGACTGCTGCACATAAATTTTTTCTTCTAGAATTCCATTCAAGAAGGCTGATTTGACATCCATCTAATATAATTTCCACTTGTTCTGAGTTGATGTCACTATAACTACTCTTATAGTATCCAATCTGGCTACCGGAGAAAACGTTTGTCCAAAATATATTCTCGATTGCTGCGAGAATCCTTTTGCTACAAGTCTCGCTTTAAATCTGTCAATTTCAACTTTCTCATTCAACTTTTTCTTGTACACCCACTTCACACAAGTAAGGTTTTTATCGTGTGGTAAATTAACCAAATCCCATGTATCATTCTTTTCAATAGAGTCAATTTCTTCATCCATGGTTTTCACCCAAATTTCATCTCTGATTTCTTCTTCAAACGAAGAAGGTTGGAATGCCAACAATGCAAAATTTGAACTAACATCCAAATCATCATAAATATATTTTAAGCTTCTCATATTTTTTTACCATTTCTTGATTCATTACCTAATTCTGGTCTATTGATTTTCTTGAAGATCCATGCTGCTATGAAAATCTTGGAGTCCTTGTTGGTGTGACTCTGTTTGGTATCTTTCCTATTGGTTCTTGCTCCTCCTTTTCTGCTACATCATCCTCGTCCATCAATGGTACTTGTGCATCGGTTGGTTTGTCTATAGTCCCATTCCATGACTCTTGTTCTTTGAACATAACATCTCTTCTAATTATTGTCTTCTTGGTGACAGGGTTATACAATTTGTAAGCTTTTGACTGCTCACAATAACCCGTAAATATTCATTTTCACTTTGATCATCTAATTTTCCTCTTATCTTCTTAGGTACATGCGCATAGGCTACACATCCAAAAACTATGAAATGAGATACACTACATGAAATACCTAACCATGATTCTTCTGGTACTTTGTTCATCACACTCTTTATAGGAGATATGTTTATCACATGAACAACACATGCAACTGCTTCTGCCCAATACATATTAGACAAGTTTCATGCTTTCAACATGCTCCTTGTCATGTTCATGATTGTTCTGTTTTTTTCTCTTCTACACCATTCTTCTGCGGTGTGTATCTAGTTGTAAATTTTCTTCTGATTCCATGTTGTTTTACTCATGGAATGCTTTCGAATAATATTTTCCACCACGATATGATCTCAATACCTTGATCTGCCGATCACTTTGGTTCTCTGGTAGGGCTTTTAACTCTTTGAACTTTGAAAATGTTTCAGACTTCTGCTTCAAGAAGTAAACCGAGGTCTTTCTGCTATAGTCATTAATAAAAGTGAGGAAGTAACAACTTCCACCAATCAATTGTGTCCTCATAGGTCCACATAAGTCTATATGCACCAACTCAAGTGGTTTATTTTCTCTGTATGAAACTCCTTTCGGAAAATTTTCACGGTGTTGCTTTGCTAAGATGAAACACTCACAAGTGCTAGCAGGTTCTTTGGTGTTAGGTAATCCTCTGACCACTTGTTTCTGCTACAATAATATTAAACTGGAAAAATTCAAGTGTCGAAACCGAAAGTGCCATAACCAGTAATCATTATAACATGCAACTGTAAAAGAACTAACATGTTCGTAGTAGTTCATAATTAGAGGAAAGAGTATGTTCCTCGTCATCTGCACCTTTGCTATCAACTGATTTCTTCAGGGTTTTTTATAAATAACCCACTCTTTCCCTTGAAAGATAACTTTGTATCCTTTATGTGTCAATTGACCAACACTTATCAAATTGTGTTTAAGACCAGGAACATAATATACCTTTGATATTGTCCTTGGCTCCCCCTGCTTGGTCATAATATTGACCACTCCTTTTACATCTACATCCACAGTCTTGTTAGTCCCCAACTTTACCTCTGTCTTGAATGATTGATCCAAATTTGCAACCAAATTCTTGTTTCCTGTCATGTGGTTACTGCAACCACTATTTTATAGCCACACATTATCAGACGGTTCTTGCATGGTGTTGCATGCTAGGAACATGGAGTTAGTATTCTCTGTACTAACATTAGCTCTGTGGTTTCCTTGATCAACTATATTCTTCCTACAATCACGAGCATAGTGACCAAATTTATTGAAATAATAAAATTTCACCTTTGATTTTTCAAACCCCTGATTATTGTTGAAGCTTCTGCTGCTGCTGCTGCTGGTTCCACTTTGATATTCAAGTTGTATTCGGACATCTCTATGACCACCATAGCTTCCTCCTCGTCTTATGCCTCTTGATCGACCTATGCTTCGACCTCTTGAAATATAAACTTGAATTTTCAAGGCAGCTTCTAAAGTGTAATCCTTATTTCTATCTATCCTTGCCTCATGTGCTAGAAGTGATTCCATCAACTCATCAACTGTCATTTTTTCCAAATCCTTGGCTTCTTCTATGGCTACTACCACAAGATCAAACTTGGTAGACAAAGATATAAGGAACTTCTCAATCACTGTTTTATTTTTAATGTCTTCACCATACATTTTTAACTGATTTACTACAAACATTACCCGATGCATGAAAGAATCAATGTCCTTTGTCTCTTTCATCTGCAGACTTTCAAAATCTCTCCTAGTATTTTGCAATTTAACAATATTGACTTTGGCCATACCTTGATAGCTTGTCGCCAAAGTTTCTGATGCTTCCTTTGCTGAAGATGTGATCATTATCTTCTGGAACACTGCTCGGTCTACTTCCTGCTGGATAAGAAGAAATGCTTATGCATTCTACCTCTTGTCTTTCTTCCATTGTTCCCTCTCTGCATTACTGAGGGCTCGTTCTTCTGCGTCATCCCGAGGTTCTGCAAACCCAAACTTGACATGATCCCAAACATCATGCGATTTTAACATGATATCCATTTTAATGGCTCACACATCATAATATTTCCCGGTGAAAGAAGTAAGTTGTGGCTGAAAACTTGATGTGGCCATCTTGCTTAAAAAAAAATTCTCTTATAAAACCCTTATTTTTTTTGTGAAGGCTTTTCAAAACTCCTTTAAGAAAAAAATCCCTTACAATAAAAACCCTTATTTTTTTTTTTTAATATAAAATAAATATTTTATATAAAAAAAATTATATATATAAAAATCTTCTTATAAAAATCCTCTCTCTTAAAGAAAAGTGGTATTTAAAAACTTTTGAAAAAAGAATATTATAAAATACCTTTTAATAAAAGATTTTATAAAACTCTTATCAATTTCCCACGTATTCTTAGGATATGGATTTTTGAATAAGCTTAATACCCTTGTAATACTCCATCCTCTTAAATTTTATTTATTTATTTATTTATTTTTTAAATTCAAACTTTGACCTTTGACACGATATGATTATATGTAATCCTTTTAAAACTAACTCAAGCTTGAACCGTCTGTTGAATTGCTCATGATCGATGGGTTTTTTTAATTCGTAAACCTGATTGCTTTGACTTGCTCATGGCTGGCTGGTTTTTTTAAGCCGTAAACTCGATTGCGCATCCCATGAGTGAAAAAACACTGGAATAAACCTAATTCTTCCAAAATCGTAAATTCTACGAAACTTGCGTAGTTTTTCAAATAAAAAAGGTGCAGACCTACGCATTTGATGCCTTAAAAACGTGCAAACTTGTGTGCTTCCTTATCCATTCAACGTTTTTTCAAAATAAAAAAATAAAAAATTGCCGACCTTTTGCTCTTGGGCTTCTTCTCTAGCTCTACTCGCCCACAGATCTTGTGATCGTTACTCAGCTTTGATACCAATTTTTTGGAAAAGCACACAAATTAACACAAGTATTTCACACACGAAACACATGAGTTGCGGATCTGCTATTAATCAACGAATTTCAATCTCACTCAATGAATACAATGGACTTGGTGAAGGGTATTTAACCTAAATTGAAATACACACACTTACATAAATCGACTTGACGATCACTGACTTAACTGACTCTCTAACTCACTTAGAAAATTCATCTATCACACAACTAAACTAACTCAATGCTTACTTAAGTAATTGTGTAACTTTGCATGTGGGAGTTAATTAACTATTTTAACATGGTGTGATCTCAAAAATAAATCCTCAAGTCAATTATTTTTTAAAAGAAACATTCCATAGATATAGATCTGGTAGGAAGAATGAAAAGTAGGAAACCAACTAGGGTGATATCAGATATCACCGAAATAAACACTTTATTTATATTAGGTGAAAATAAACCAAGACTTACCCATACAATAAGATTGGAACCCCAACAACTGGCCACGCCAAGTTTTCAACCAAAACACAATCGAATAGATAAACCCCAATGATCCAAATGCCTAGATTATGTCCTCTTTTAAAGGCTTTAAGGACTCTAGAATCTTATTTTATTATTTTCCCTACAACACCGAAAGTAAATACCATGGGAAAATACCACAGTAAATAACATGAACAAATTCCTCCATTTTGACAAGATGAAAAAAAGGAATATTACAAAAATAAACAATTAGTTAGCTAAGTCATATTGAGAGATTCAAAAAAAAGAGTGGCATCATGCATTTGACATAGTATGACGAAGACTAAACGCTAACTTCTTGTTAATTTAAGATGGGAGGTTGGAAACGAACGATGGTGGAGATCAATTTGTCACTCACTAAAACGTATGTTTGGTATCCATACACTATATGTTTCTATTATAAGGATTTTGCATAGAAATGGTTTATTTTTCGTGAAGCATATTTATGTTGATCACAATTCAAATATGGTGTCACATTCCTCGTTAGAAGCCGGGGAGGCTGGGCTCACTAGTTCACTTGTTGTCGTGTGGGAACAATATGTCTTTCAATTAGTTTTAGCTGCTATTTATTTGTCACAAAAACATGACATGTATTGGGATGGATTATGGTCAAATATAAATCAAAGAGATAAACACATATTTCAGAGGGTCATAATGAGGAGGTGAAAGAAATATGGTTTCGAAAAAAATGGAAGTGGGAGATATAACTTAAATTGAAATACTTTGTAGGGTTGATAGTTCATGATAGGATATTTACATGAGAAAACATTATTAAAAGGGGGTTTCAAGGTGTGTGAGATGTGCCCCTATATTTATAGAAGAGACAGAAGATGTTGATCATCTTTTTCTCAAATATTATTTGCAACTCTATATGGATAGAGGTAATGTGAATGCTTAAGTAACATGCAGAATGGAATAAGACTTATATGGAGGACTGTCTCTGGTTTGTGCATAAAAAAAATAACATGACTTGTATTTCTATATCATGTGGGGTATATTTGAACAAAGTAAGCAGACATAAGAGGAATATGCCTAAAGATATTTTCATATTTTATGGAGATTGTGCCACTGAAGGAGAAGTCCTCTATTAGACAATGCTTGATTAAGGAGATATGGGAAAAGTATCATTTGGGTTTTTTCAATAAGGATTCTTCCTTTAGGTATGCGGAAATGGAGCATTTATAGTAATGAAATCTAGGCATTATTTTCATTACAGTTGGTACAATGGGGAAGAAAAAACTAATAGAGCAGATTTTTTGGCTCTCTCGAGTGTCTTATATTGTACAAAGTGGCTAGAGATTGAAATATTCAGGGATTCTGAGGTAATAATTGAATAGTTACATAACACATCAAACTTTTAATCGTCTTTACTCACAAATTGGATGCATCATATTAGACAGTTGATCAAGATCTATTAAAATAAGTAATTACCTCCCACATGCATTGTTAGACACACAGTTAAGTGAATTAGTTGAGTTGGGTGGTAGATAGATTTGGTGAGTGAGTTAGTGAGTTAGTTAAGTGAGTGATTATCAAGTTGAGTTATGTGAGAGTGTGTGCATTTCAATTTAGGTAAAACACCCTTCACCATGTTCATTGTATTCATAGAGTGAGATTGTGATTTAGAGATTAATTGTAGAGCTGCAACTCATTGTTTTGTGTGTGAAATACTTTGTGTTATTTAAGTGTTTCTTCTCTCTACCTTGCCTACAGATTGGTATCAGAGCTGAGGAAGGATCATAAGATCCGTGGCCAAGCAGAACCAGAGAAGGAGGCCAAGAGTAGAAAGGCCATCAATTTTTATTTTTATTTTCTTTACCCGCGGAGGTCCGCACGTTTTCAGTGCAGCACCTGCGGAGGTCCGCAAATTTTCAATTCAAAAACTACGGTAGCTTCGTTGCCCTTAAGATTTATTTCAAATCAGGGTGAGTCTATCGTTTATTCATGTCGGAGGGTGCGACATCGAGTTCTGCGTTTAAACGCCGACAGCCGTGAGCGAGTTCAAAAAACTCGACAGGTTTTAAAGATTCGTATGAACTGTTTTACAAAAAGCTTGATTTTTTTTCAAAGATAATTTTATAGAGCACGTGGAGTATGGTTTAAATATTTTTATAAGGACTCATTAAAAACGAGATTTGACATTTTTAAGGACTACGCATTTTTAAAAAAAAGGGAGCTTAACCTTTTAAAAGGAATTGTGAAAGGTAATTTTTCAAAAAGATTTTTTTTATATATATAAAAAAAAATTTATAAGGTTGCAAAAGTGCATGGTATAATTTTTTTTGAAGGTTTTTTTTTATTAAAAAAAAAAACAAGGTGCATATACAATATTTTGTGCCTATTATTGGTAAGAGAAATTAGGGCTTTGCAAAGTCTGATAGTTGACAAAAAATATTTTGGTGTTTTGTCAAGCATGACAAGTTGTTTGCAGAAGATTGTGCCTTATGGGGGCGCATATTAAAAACCATATTTTTTTTCGGGGGCGATATGGAAGATAACCTCATGCAAGCATGCATGCAACTATGATAGAAGTCATAGGTCACAAAGTGCGACTAAAGAAGAGTAAGACAAATGACAAAAAAGAAGAGGCAAAGAAAGTTTCCATGTTTAAAGAGGTTAAGGCCACATCCGTTGAACTGAGATGTCTAGCAAAAGACAAATATTCCATAGCTTTGAGTTTCATTCAACATGTAATGGATGAAACGGTTATGTGAAAATTAGCAAAAGCTACAACTTCCAAGGAATCATGGAAGATTCTGGAAGCAAAATTTGGTGCAAGGGGGAGTGACATGCAGTAGCAGGATATGCCACATGCAAAATGCCAGACGCAGATCTGAGAGTATATGAGAAAGACTCTGGGAGGCCAACAAAATTTGGTAAAACCCATTATGCACGCATGCATATGGATGAAGAAGATGCAACAAAGATTGCAAAGAGGGAAGTTGAAGCCTCTGTATGTGAAACAGAGCTTGCTAAAACCCATTATGCACGAATGCATATGGATGAAGAAGATGCAACAGATATTGCAAAAAGGGAAGTTGAAGCCTTGTTGAAACCCATTATGCACACATGCATATGGATGAAGAAGATGCAACAAAGATTGAAAAAAGGGAAGTTGAAGCCTTTGTATGTGAAACACAACTTGCAAAACCCATTATGCACGCATGCATATGGATGAAGAAGATGCAACCGAGATTGCAAAAAAGGAAGTTGAAGCCTTTGTATGTGAAACAAAGCTTTCTGAAACCCATTATGCAAGCATGCATATGGATGACGAAGGTGCACCACAGATTGCAAAGAGGGAAGTTGAAGCCTCTGTATGTGAAACAGAGCAAGAGCATATCAATGCTCAATCACTCCACTGTAAAATGGATGGCGCAGAATATGGTGAATCCCACTATGATGAAACACATGTGGATGATGACTGCAAAGTGAAATGTGCATTGGTGAATCTAGCCGAAGCTGGTGAGTTTGGTAAAGCTGAAATTGGGAATACAATTGACAACGAGCACATGCATGCTTGGATATCCCACCATAGGGTGGATGAACATCATGTCGATGATATGTGTGGTTTATTTTTTGAAACAATAATTTATTATGGTAATATTGTAAATGCCATGTTTGATGAATCATTGAAGGTTGAAGCTGCCTTTGTAGTAGCAAGATATGAAGCAGTTAGAACTGCTCATGAAGCAGTGTGCGAACAAGTAGCAGCTAAGTTTGGCTTAGATACAACTATCAATAGAGAAGAAATTTGTTTGGTGGATCCAACAATTGGAATTGTTGAAGTTAAATTTGATGAAGAACCATTGACTGATGATGATTCGTTGCACATGATGCAACAAAAAGAACACATTGATATGTTGTTATTTGGTGAGAGAAACCCACTTGTGTTTGGAAGCCAAGTGAAAGACAACATGTTTGCAGCAACAACAGTTTGTAAAACAGTTGAAAAGAAGGCAGAGAAGGAAGATGAAGAGGAAGAAGCTCTCACTGAAGAGCATAATAAAAATGTTTTTAACAATGTTTTTGAATATGCAGGTACTAAAAATAGCATGGGAGAAGTAGATGAAAACAAGGATGTTAATAAATTTGATGCAGATTTGAAGTTCATTGAAGAATGGATTCAGAAGCCAATCTAACAAATTTATGTGAGTATTAAAGAAGCAACTGGAATAAAATAATTGAAGAGAGAAGTAGTACTTAATGATGCATGTGAAGGGAATGATATGGAAGTTTCTGAAAACAAGGAAGAATGCAACAAAACTATTTTTCTGCAATGGAGTCAAGAAGAGATAAGATTCTGCTACCAAGAAATATGGCTGAAAGAAAGTCAGGAATATGAAGTGCGAGAAGTAGAGAAAAGAAGACAATTTGAAGATGTAATGTTGTGGCAGCAGTCCATATTTGAACGAATAAAATTCAAGACAAGATCAGATTATTTTTCAGCACAAATTCAAGACAAGCCAAAGTAAAATTGCAGCAGAAACAAGTAAAGAAAGCCACAACAAGAAAACACAACAGAGAATGAAACAATTTCGTGGATATAGAATTTGGAAGCAGAGAAAAAGAAAATGAAAGATTGCAAAAGTTTTGAGTCATTGTAAGCCTAGTTGAGACATAGACCAGCAGGCATGTTTGAGTTGTCATGAGTTATGTTTTAGTTTAGCAGTCGTAATTAAGGGGGAGTGTTAAGTAATTACCTCACTTTGGTTCTCTGCCAGGGCTTTTAACTCTTTGAACTTTGTAAAGGTTTCAGAATTCTGGTTCAAGAAGTAAACCCAAGTATTTCTGCTATAGTCATCAATAAGAGGGAGGAAGTAACAAATTCCACCAATCGACTGTGTCATCATAGGTCCACACAAGTCTTTATGCACCAACTCAAGTGGTTTCTTTGCTATGTATGAAAATCATTTTAGAAAATTTTCACGGTGTTGCTTTGCTAAGATGAAACACTCACAACTGCTAGCAGGTTATTTGATAGGAGATACTCCTCCGACCATCTATTTTTGCTACAACAATCTTAGACTGGAAAAATACAAGTGTCAAAACCGAAAGTTCTATAACTAGTAATCATTAGAACATGCAACTTTAAAAGAACTAACTTGATCATTATAGTTCATAATTAGAGGAAAGAGTCCGTTCCTCATCATATGCACCTTTGCTTTTAGCTGCTTGCTTGGGGGTTTGTCATAAATAATGCACTCTTGCCCCTGAGAGATAACTCTGTATCCTTTCTGTGTCAATTGACCAACACTTATCAAATTCTGTTTGAGACCAGGAACATAATATACCTCTGATATTATCTTTTTCTCCCTTTGCTTGGTCATAATGTTGACCACTCCTTTTCCATCTACATCCATAGTCGTTCAGTCCCCAACTTTACCGTTGTCTTCACCGATTGATCCAAATTTGCAACCAAATTATTGTTTCATGTCATGTGGTTACTGCAACCACTGTCTAATAGCCACACCTTATTAGACAGTTCATGCATTGTGTTGCATGCTAGGAACATGGAGTTATTATTTTGTGTACTAACATTAGCTCTGTGGTTTCCTTGATGAACTATCTTCTTCCTGCAATCACGAGCATAGTGACCAAATTAATTGCAATAATAACATTTCACCTTTGATTTGTCAAAACTTTGATTATTGTTGAAGCTTCTGCTATTGATGGTTCCACTTTGATATTCATTCTCTACTCGACTATCTCTATGACCACCATAGCTTACGCCTTGTCCTCTACCTCTTGATCGACCTCTGCCTCGACCTCTTGAAATATAAACTTGACTTTTCAAGGCAACTTCTAAAGTGGAATCCTTATTTCTATCTATCCTTGACTCATGCGATAGAAGTGATCCCATCAACACATCAACTGTCAATTTTTCCAAATCCTTGGCTTCTTCTATGGCTGCTACCACAACATCAAACTTGGTAGACAAAAATCTAAGGATCTTCTCAATCACTGCTTTATTTTTAATGTCTTCACCGTACATTTTTAACAAATTTACTACAAACATGATCCAATGCATGAAAGAATCGATGTCCTCTGTCTCCTTCATCTGCAGACTTTCAAAATCTCTCTTACTATTCTGAAATTTAACAATATTGACTTTGGCCATACCTTGAGCTTTGTTTATCGAAGTTTGCAAATGCGGTGTATGTAGAGTTTTTTATGTTTATTTTTTCATTTTTGCATTTCAAGATTGTTTTAAATTGACCAAAAGAATAAAATAAGATGGAAAAGGAAAAGATAGAATAATTGACAATGTTGGAAGCATTTTCAAATGAAACTAAGTATCAGTGTATGAAAAAAAAAAATATATATTATTGTATTGATAACATCTTAACAAAACTTTGAGAATCCACAAATTTTTTAGGATCATCAAATTCCCAAAAACCATTATGCTCTTAACATCAGCAAAAAGTTAAGAATAAATAGTACTCTGCAAACTAAAACTCAAGAAAACCGACCATCCATCTCCATGTTGCATCTTCATATAGCCACCAAATAATAGAAATGAGTCTCAAACTATTTAGTCAAGAAATAGCCTAGGAAGTAGGGTAAATCTACGATAGAAGAAATAGATGTAGGTCCATTTGCATAACCATCACTTGGCCTCCAACCTAATCTCTAACTCGCAAACTATACTTCCCCCACATATCCTCTACCTATTACTAACCTCTCTCAATAGTCACATATAGATAAAAACTACTCACCATCACAATCAACACCAACATCAATTGCACCATCACCAACAACGGCAACATCTCTAACCAAAACACATCCCTTTTTTTGAAATCTTGCAGGAATTTATTGAATGCTAAATGTCTCTCTTTTAAAAGCACTATGTATACTTGAATTCACCGAATAAATATTGAAGATATTATCTTATAATATCGATAGATACGATTTTATTGATATGTTTGCAACCAACAATATTTACACAATGCATCAAAGTAAATTCTATTAAGAAATTGAGCCATAAAGTGATTGTGTATTAATTTTATAAATAGATATTAATAGCACTACTAAACATTAATTAATTATTCAATGCTAGGTGTGAATTCCAAGTTCTTGCATCTCACGAGGGATTCACTCAAATAACCTCTGACATGTCATGTGTTTTCGTGGCATATTGAATGATACCCTTAATTTGACTACATATTGGAAAATACCTCTAAAAGTAACATTATTTGACCCACTGCCAATACGAACCCAATACACCTTCTCAATTTAAAAAACCCATATTTTCACTAGATATTGTAGGTATCCATTTTGATCCATTAATATTTTTTATAACCCTTTATATATTTTCATTAAATTTGAGCTCCATATATTATATTTTCCAATATAAAAACTCCGACCCTTTACACCCTATTATATTTTCAATATATTATGTCATTTTTCCTCAATATGTATCCCACAATATGAACGCACGTGGTATGGTATTTCTTCCCTAGTGAAGCTGATGCAGGAGCATTAGCTCGGAAAAAATACCTTGTATTTTTATTGAACCTAGGGGTCTCATGTTTTTGAGAATTTATTAATTTCATGTAAATATTAATATTAGTTTTGAGTGATTAATTATATTTTTAATTAATTATTTGTGATAATTTGTAAATGTTAATTATCTAGGAGATAATTAGGAAGCCTAAGATAGATTTATTTGTAAGGTTTTAGGAATAAAAATCTATCTTTTAGGGGTGTTGAGAGATTTGGGGATTTGTTGAGATATTAAAGGGATTGAACTCAAATTAGTTCATTTTTAATTTGTATAAATTGATAGGCCTCAAAGGCAAATACAGAGGTAGAATAGAATAGGGAGAGAAGTAGGAGACAGGGGTTTTCCTATACATCTATGTGCAGCTGAAAGGGCCATGGATTTTGAATATCTGGCCATGAATGAGAGGCTCTTTGTAATTGTTGTTTTTTTTTTATATCAATGTAGAATTTGATTTTTGAGCCATATGCACATTGTTGAATTCGATTTTGTATGAATACGTTTGGTTTTAATAACCTTTGTGATGTGACTCTGCACATAAGTTGAAGGAATCAATGTTATTAATTGTAGTAGACAAAAATCTGTAGGGAAAATCGATATTGTTTAAATAATGTTGACTTTCTGAAGATTTGCAGACAGTATACAATTGAAATGTAATACACACAGCGATTTCCATAAGTTTAAATGGAAATTCGAAGCATCAATCATGAATGGAAGGTCGATGATTCAATTGTAAAAATGTGAGAATGTTTCCAAGTCGATTTTCAGCGTTGAACAAAATGGAATGTAGCAATGGCACAGAGTCCAAGTCAACATTTGAATAGAGGACGTAGAAAAATCGATCATCTAAGGGGGAGGATTGGTTCGAATATCAATCAAGTGGAGATTGATACGACGACTTTGGCAAATCACTTTGATAAAAAATCTAAACGAATTGTTGTATGCATTGATATTAATAATGTGTTAACGCTTTATGGAGATGCATGTTTGTTGCATTAAACCGATTGCTAGTGATACTGTCCATATCGTTTGTTCAGATTAGTATCCTCTGAAGTAAATGCTGCGAATTCCACTTAAGTTGGTGACATGATCAAGATTTCAATACAAAATGGAGCGATTGCAATATTTAGAAGAAAGAGATGAGGTAATATGTGTATCACTGTTCAACAGTTAAAGAATTTGAAGGTGTGCATTCATATTCAGTCGACCTGTGAGTAAATTGGGTTTGCCGGAAGTTGAGTTCTCTGTGAGTAAATTGGGTTGCGGAAGATTGGGAAGTATGAGTTTGTCATAAGAATATCACAGTGGTTTTATGGTGAAATCGGATTGTAGAATCCGTGAAATAACCAGGTTTGGTCGTGACCTTGTTGAAGACAAAATGTATACAATTCGAGATGGAAGAATTGGGCGAAATCCTAAGTCAAGAATGGACGGTAAACGCGTTCCAAGGCACAGTTTTTGAGAGGAACCATTAAAAAGTACATTAAACGTGCAGTCAATACGATAGTTGATGAAATAGGTTTTAAGCTGCGTAAACCAGGTACGAATTTCGGTTTATATGGGTATTATTTTCGACTTTTGAATAGAAGGAATTATATGTTGAATAAACTGTGGAGGTTAATGTATGTGGTGGCGATTGTGAATGTCAATATCAGTTAAGTTTTAAAGGGCATATATGTATATTGAAATTGGAAACTCGAAATTTCTACCAAGTCAAAGATTTGTTTAAAACATTCCATGAACATTGAATTAAAGACTATGTATTACTTGAGTTGACTGAATATGAATTGAATTGCCATATGGTGAAAGGAGAGTAGCCATCATATGAGGTTGAAGAGAAACCTTTGCATCAATGAATGTTAATGAAGAGTCGTATAGAGGATGATTGAGAGTGTTTCTGGTTTCTAAATGACATTTGAAGTGTGGGTTTAAATGAATGGAACCTTGATTATTGTGTTTATAGTTTTTGAAGAAGGAGCTTCTGCAATGATAGTGTATGTAGTTGCCCGAAATTAAGAATTATTGGGCAATTGTTTGAGACGCATTTTTTATCCGGGTGAAAGTGGAAAGATTCTAGGTTCTGCACGGTGGTCCTCCAAGTACATTTGGTATCGTAGCCGGAATAGTCAGAAGATTAAAGTTTTTAAAATTGAGTTAATTGCATGTGAGGAATAAATATCTCGATTTGAACTCACAAAGATTGGCAAAGACAGAAAGGCAAGTGTGTTGAGGAAGGAAGCAAGATCAACAGATCTTGAAGGAGTTTGACAGTATTATTTATCTGCTTAGCAAGGTTATGCTGAATTTGATTTACATGCATAGTGAAGAAATCTCGGGAAGAAGCGTATCACCGGGAGGCAAAGATGAAAGAGTCCGACATGGATTCTAAGAGAGAGTGGTAGAACTCCAAGATTCAAATCGTAGGTTGAATAAAGTTGCAGATGAGAGAAGCCTGAAGGAGCAATGGAGAAATGCTCGAAAGGTTCCAGTAGAGGACCGGTGATTACCAAAAGACCATATCCAGAGGAAGGGATTGGTGAGGTAAGTGGTAGCAAAAGAGTTTACTGTTGCAGAGGCTTGGTGCAACTCATGGGTAAGAAACTCATGGCGAAGGAGATGACTATTGAAAGTCATAAAGGAGAGAGCAGAGGTTCAAGAAGAGGCCACAGTAGAAAGAGGGAGAAAGATGCCAAGGAAAATGGCATATTGAAGTAGTTGACTGATGAAGAGTATGAGAAAGAGAAAGCTAAGATCGTAGTTCATCTCGATTTATTGATGGAATTGTTACACGAAAGTGTGAAAGACCAGAGACATGGTTGGCTGATGAGAAAGACAGTGAAGTGGCAGAGGCTAGAACAGAAAAGAGATCGAAAAATAAACATGTACGATTAGAAGAGCCGAGAATGGAAAGGCATGATGAGCATCGGGAAGATCCATATCGCTTGATAATGTGAACTCTTGTATTTTTGTAGCTGAAAATTGTGATGTGATTAAGGTGTTTTACTGAGGAGGATGTGCAATATTGTGAAGTCGTTACCGTACAAGAGGAAGTTCTCGTGAATGAAGAAGAGGATTAGCTTGAAGAGTCGGTATATAAACCAACCGTTGGAGATCATGGAACTTTGTGATTTTCATACCGACAAGTTGTGTGTGAATACAGTGGACTCTGTAAGTGGTGATGATATGCTTCTCAAAGAAGCACAGAAATTGCATTGTTGGAATACTTGTTGGAGAATTCGTAGTATGACAAGAGAGATTGTAGCGTAAGAAAGAGTTCAAAGACAAGGAACGGGAACGAGAGTAGAAAGACATCATGGAATCAAGATAGGTGAGAGAAAGACTGCTGACAAACCGAGAGTCCTTCGAGAATTCCTTGGGAAGAGAGAGTCAAGATACTGATGTGCCGATAGTGGAGGAGAACTGCACCAAAGATACCGAAGTGTCGTGAGGTAAGGAGGACAAGGCACCGAGGCCTTATGATTTTGTTTAACAAGTGTTTTGTGAATGCGTGTATTATTACAAAAGTTGAAGAACATTTGACTACTGAGCAAATTAAATGAAGGAGAAATATGAGAATTCTGGAAACATCTAATCCATTGGATAAGGACGTTATGTTACTGAAAATGATGCTAAATGATCAATTCAGTAAAGAATCTCCATTTCGTAATTGGGAAATGCATATGCAGAGATGAAGACAAAGAAAGAAGCACACAATGTACCGACAAGAAGTCGATAGGGGAGAACGC
>CM076578.1:1126913128-1127088480 GCA_034641835.2 Pinus albicaulis | reverse complement strand
GTGCTAGTCCAAATGGAATAGGTGGGTGGCCACCGAAATCCACCTGGATCAATTTTATACTATTTACTGATTACAGTGGATACTATATTGGGGTCATCCATGAATCACAAGAAAGGATTAAAGATTATAAATAAATTATTATAATATGGACTTTAATCACAAGAAAAGCCGAAAAGCATTAGGTATGTATGTGATTTTGGAAATTTCAAGTTAGTTCTTGATTTACTTGCAAAGAATGAAAATTAAAAAGCTTATAAATATATATTTTTAAATAAATAAATGTTGATGTATAATTTAATAAAAGAGGTTGAAGGAGTTGGGCTTAAGTGGTAGAGGCACATATTTGTTTTTGGCTATGGTGGGTTCAAATATCTTAAAACTAGTTTTATTGAGTAATCCCATAAAAGTTTCATTGGGTAGTCCCATAAAAGTTTCATTGAAAATAAAAAAATAATAATATAATATAGCTATGTTTTAAAAGCAAAATCATGAGCATGATTGTCTCTAGTATTATTATGGACATGATGTTTTGATTGGAAAGGTTTGTGGGTGACAAAATCAATGTGTTGTTTCTTGAACTTCTTATTCTAATGAATCTTCAATCTTCCAATATTTTTTTTTTTTATATCATTTCCATTGAAAATTATTTTAGCATTTAACCTAAAATATGTTGGCTATTTGTAAACATTGACTTCTAAATGCTAAAATTACTCAATGATTAAATCCAACTGTTAGCATCAAATAAAAGAATACATTGATTGAACCTCGAGAACAAGTATTAGAATTTGTGATTAAATCCTATTTTGGAGGGACATTTAATGATTTGAATGATGTTTATTTGGGTCAGATACTAAAAAATTGTTCAGGTGTTGCAAGGGTTGATCGATAAGTCATTTTATAACATATGCAACTCTTTGGGGCTTATTGCAAGATATTTAAGGAATTGGTGAAAAGATAATGTAGATGCGTGAAGATCAAATGATTTTCAAACTAAAAGCAAGCCTTAATCATTATTGGAAAAATACAATGAGAAATAAATATGAGACATAAAATTGCGATCATGGGTCATAAACTTATAGTTAGGATTTTTATCTTCATTTATAAGCTTTAAGACTTTACAACTAAGTTCTAAGGATCAACTCCAAGTAAGGATTTCATAGTTTTCCCCTAGGGCTATTTATTTGTTTGTTCCGTGCCAAAAATACATAGGCATAGTAATAGGAATATCCAAAACCATAGGTACAAATATAACATACAAAGGTTTGGGACATATATTGTACCTAGACATTGAATTTTATTTTTTTATTTTTTTGGAACTTGAATGAGATGGACGAGTTGCAGTATTAGCAGAGGATGTGCACAATCAAGATCTATAGATCTTGTGAACCACTTCTAGCAATTTCTTGAGGCACCAACTTTCACAAAATAATTTTTAATACACTTATCTCAGATTGAATGAGGAAGGTCATCCTAGTTTGGATTAAAAGAATTTATTCTACATTTTTCTTGAAAAATTCATGTGGTATATGTCATTAACTACATATGCCGTGTCCTTCTAGTGATTCAAAAATTTTCATAAGAAATGTTAGATGGTGTTGTCATTGATATTGTTGGACACCTAATCCGTTAAGCATTAAGGTGTGGAAGTGGAATATACAAAGGAAGTCCAAGAGACCTTGGAAGATGAATCCAAGGGTCACAAGAATGCATTATAAAAGTACATCTATGTTAATAAGAAAAAAATATTCACGCTTATCTTCATCTGTTGTTCATTATCATGTGTATCTAACAGATGTCAACCCATGGAGTTGACTGGGTTTGACTTTGACCAAAAACATCAATCATTGATGTCAAATGGTTAATGGATGCTTCTTAGTAATTTTCGGATTACATCAACATAGCATTTATATTTTTGGATGGTTGATAACCCAAATCCTAGGGTTTGGGTTCCCTCGACTGAGGATGTACCTCGACTTTGTCAAGGGTTCTTGGTAGGTCAAACCATTGAGTTTGGGCCAGATATCTATGTCATTAGACTCTCCTAAAAAAAAGGTTTATGTTGATATGTGGTAAACCTTGAGAAGCATCTTGGCTGAAGAGAAAACTGAGTTTGAAGTATATGAACCCACTGACTAGCCTAAAACCCCGAGGGGTAGTGACATGACACATTATCATTTTTTCTCCTACGATTGTTAATATATGACATCAAAATTCATTTCAAGATAGTAGTAAGGTAAATAAATTTTAAGAACTAAATACAATAGATCAAGCATTGACTTCATATTAGGACCATATGCACTAAGCCAGTCATTGATTTCAAATTCTAGTGAAATAGAAAAATATTTCTACATATGATTTTTAAAACAAATATTAATATATGAGTCATTTATTCTCATTGTGAAGATATCACCTTAGAAATGGCATCACAAACGTTATGCACCCATAGGACTCCTAAATTTTATTAAAAGACTAATCTATACACTCGTAAGGAAAATTTCAACTTATGGCTTAAAAGAACTAAAAAAATATTGATATTAACTTAACTATATTTATTAAATAAGTGTGTGTTTTAGAGCCCCTCCAACGTACACTTTGAAAAAGCCCATCTTAATTCTATAAATCGTAAAAAATTTACGTTACCACTCATATCATATTTTCATCAACATAACACATCTCTCTCTTAAATTTTTGACAGACTTCTGAGGCATACAAAGGTTCAGATCTCTGAGATAAAGGGCAGTGAAAAAGGTTCATATGATAACTCTTTTTTAATTTGTTTTTATTACTTTTGGATGTGTTGGAGATACTTTTGTCCAAGCGAAGCGAAACTCTAAGGTATGTTACTTTTTGTGCTTGTGACCTAGGGCATCCTTCCATTTCAACACTTCAGACCTGTAATATAACTTGTTAGGGCATATCTTCGGCTAGGGCTTCGTCACAGGTCCATTTTTTGTGTACTTAATAACCTCGACCTATACCTCTGTTGGTAATCCTTTGAAAATATCCTGATCTGGAGCAGTTCACAGTTTTAAAGGACACAAACTCAATCAAACCTGAGGAAACCAATTTCTGATGTCGATATTTGGAAGCATTTTGGATGCTAAGACTCTAAGAATATGATCTAAAGAAAATCTACCTAGTACAGATCCTTCAATTGACCTAAGCTCATTTGGAAGAGTACTTTCGGTTGTGATTGCATAAGACTATTGAAACTGTGTTCCTGAGGAATTACAGGTATTATGGTATTTCACATTACAGTTATTGAAGGCTTAATTCCAGCGCAGAGAAAATTTTTGAAGTAGCTATAGTACATCAATTTTTCGTTCACAGTGAAGATCCTTGCTAAACTCAAAGGAAATTCATCGCTTTTTTTTGGCACCTCTTGAATACACAATCAAGGAGATCGAAGGTGACTATTCACATGATTAATTGGTGATTTTTTCTCAGCCTTATTCAAGGAACTATTAGGCATTAATCTGAAGCCTCACGTCTGAACCTTGGGGGTCGATCATAATTATACTCATCCTTGACTTGTGACATGATCAGTTAAATATTATTTGTTTTGAAAGGAGTTTCCGGATTCTTTTCACCGTGGGTTGGATGCATTTACAATAACAATCCTGAACTTGTATCAAAATTCATGTAAACAACTTTTAATAAAGAATAACATAAATAGTATTTAACTTGAAGGGTACAATATTGACCTTGAACTAATGCATTATAGCAATGTTTGATTTTTGTAATGGTAGTGATCCTTGATACAATGATGATTGTACATTAATCCTTGACATAGTGAAAATTCTACGATGAAATGTTTGAATTTTACTTTGAGTTAATACATTAATATGAACTTGAAAGTTGCATAACATAAAAATATCTTATATGATATTTGACTTGGATACTCGGACATGACTTTGGGTTAACACCTTTACATTTGACTTATTTCATTTGAATAAAAGTTAACTATGACACATGACATGAGACAGTGAGTTTACATTTAGTTAACAAGTTCCTTTGACTATGCTTTACCAAGACACTATATGACAATATAGCAATACTATTGAAGACATTATCATTGGCATGACTTATTGATTTGACCCATATATTAAGTAACATAGATAGACAGTGAACCTAGGGATTTGTCTTATAGTATGACCTAGAGATTTGTGTACAGTGACACAATTGTGACTTTGCAGGCTAGCAAGTTCTTGAAGGGAATATCATCAAGTTGTAAAACATATTGAAGAAGAAGGGATAACAGGGCTTGATCATTCAAACAACAGTGTTTACATATATGTCAGTAGATCTTTGGGGACAGAGTTTGAGAGCACTGATTGCAGGTCATTGGGATGATCTGAGGCATCTTAGGTTGTTCCATTATTTGATAGCAGATGGTTGTAGCATTGATTTCATCCTGATACAATGATGACAGTGGTTGTAAATTGATGATTATTCATTCATGAGTAGTGACATGTAGTGATAACCATAAGTTGTAAAGTGATTTGTAGTGACAGTGATATGCAATGTGCAGTGACAGTGATGTACATTTGAACGGTGATAGCTTGATGCGTAGCATTGTACAGTGATTCGTTTTTGGGAACAGTGATTAGTGACTACCACGATTCAAAAAAAATTCTACATATTTCTTACATCTATTTTACATAGTACAAGGGATCTAGGATGAAAATTTTGAAACATGGTCTACCGACTCTTATGGGTGATTGAATTCACCTTCATGTTGTGGCCTATGAACACTTTAGGGCGACAGGGTGGTTCTAGGGAAAGTTGTGGCTTGCATAGGGCATTGTGGTGCCCATTAAGTTGTGGTTGATAAAATAACAGGGAAGTGAAGCATCATTTCTAACAACTACTAGTAAACAGAGTGTTGGGGCACTCATCAGTTTGTGGCCTGATCTATAGGGCATTGGGGCATGCTTCTGGTTGCAACAATATATTAGGGTTTAGTAGCGTTCTACAGGTTGTGGCTTGTGAATTAGGGGGTTGATGTATCCCTTAGTTGTAGCTGAAATATTGAAGTAAGTAATATTCATTTTAAAGATAGAAGAAGACAATTACTAGATAAATGTTCAGCAGCCTTTGACTCGGAGGGGGTTTTCCACCTAAAAAATATCTGTGTCCATTGTTTTATCTTTCTAAATTGTTGTATGATGTTTTCTACTGTGGATTAGTATCTGAAGAAAATAATAATAATAACTGAAGATTAACTAATGCTCTGAAAAACATTAAAAAGTGTTAATTGGTAAGAAATATTGATTCACCCCCTCCTTAGTATTTACAACAATCGGTATCAGATCCAAGTCCCTTTAGTAGCAACTTAACAGCTGGAAGGAATATCTCATAGTGTAGAAATGGGAAAATAAAAAAGGAAAGCCACAAGGCATTCAAAGGATTCAAAGGATGTTCTAGTTATTGAAATGATTTCAGATTTTATTATCACTAACAAAGAAAATGATAACATGAAGAAATTTTTTAAAGAAAAATATGAAGAGATGACTAAAATCAAATTCCAAAATGAAGTTTTGAGAGTTATAAAGGAAATAAAGAGTGAAAGGGAAAGGGATAAATTTTTGGAAGAAGAACTAAAAATAGAAAAAGGACATGTCGGAACCCTTAATAAGAAAAATGAAATTATTAGTAGTCTTAGAGTGTAGCTGGAAGAAGCCATAAAATTTGAAGGCAATCAAAAGAAACAAGAACTTGATATAGCCATGGCAGAGATTAATAAGCTTAAGAAACAAGTACAAGAAGAATAAATGGAAAAGAAAGTCATGGCAAGCCAATTAAAGGAATTAGAAACATCTTCAACAGAAATAATAAGCCTCACGATTGAAAATTTTAAGCAAAAGGAATAGATACAGGTTCTCAAGAGAGAAGTAGAGAAGACCACTCTTCTCAAGCTACAAGTTGAGGAGGAAGAAAAAATAAGGGATATATTTAAAAGATGGTTTCAAGAATATCTTGCTCAAAAGCAAGAGGAAATTGATGCAGCGCTTAATGAGATCAACAAGCTCAAAGAAAATGACCATTTGTTGGTTATGGACAGGACAAATAAAGAATTGGAAAAAAGAACAGGTAAGGCTCCAATTGATGAAGGTACAAGCTCCACGTATTCGCACAATGATATTGAAAAGATGATTGAAGTAAAGAAGAACGTTGTAACTCTGAAGAATGATTCCAAAGCAGTCAAGGAAAAAGGATGACAACAGACTACAACATCGCCTCTAGAGAAGAATGAAAAATACTCCAGATATGTTCGTTTATTTAATGGTTATTGTTTTTAATGTTCTGACTATGGACATATGGCCAAGGATTGTAAAGTTGTTGACATGTACAACTATCAAGGACCATCGCATCTAAATGAACCACTCGGGTACACACATTTATTTAATGGTTATTTCTTTTTATGTGATAACTATGGACATATGTATAGGGATTGTGACGTTTTTGGTAGGTACAACTATTATCGACAAAACCCTAGAAGCAAGTTTGAAAGTTCTTAAGACATATACCAGATGGCATCTTCTAAAATGCTTTAAATGTCATAATGATCCAGGTGGATATTGGTGGCCACCAACCTATTCCATTTGGATCCCCACTATCGGTTCTTTCAGTTTTTCACTTTCAACACAACTTATAATTTTTAGTACGTTTTCGGATCTTGAATTTTCGAAGCCATCTTGGGGCCCTAATGATCCAGGTGGATATTGGTGACCATCCAACTATTCCATTTGAACCCCCACCATCAGTTCTTTCAGTTTTTCAGTTTCAACAAAAATTAATATTTTTAGCATTTTTTCAGGTCCTAAACTTTCAAAGCCATTTTGAGGCCCGAAACGAAGTTTTTTAGGAAAATCAGGAGCAACATCGGTCCATCGATAAATGTTTCTCACTCATAAGTTATAGTCCTTAGATAGATCATTCTATCAAGGTATTGAGTGCATAAAACTAAGTTCGTATGCCAAAGTTACGTCCCCGAGACGATTGATGTACCAATTTACTCAAACTCGGCCCATAGTTTTGGTGCTTCATCTCCTAGGGTTAGGTTTTTGGATGTTTAGGGTTTTTCATTGTTTCTCAACAATAAATAGGCCTTCAAGCCTCATTGTAACAAAATTTAGAGGCTTGTAGCCACCACATCTCTTCTCAAAGATATGCTATCAGCGCTCTAGCTATTTTATTTCCATTATGTTTGTAAGCACATTTATGTTATTTGATATTAATGAAATTAAATATTATTTCCGCTGCATATCTATGTTTATTTTTATTTCTGTGTATTATTGTGTTCCTGCATAAATCTAGATTAGTGGTATCAGAGCGGTCTGCTCTTTCTCTGTTTTTCTTTGCATGACCCCAAGGAGGTCAGGGTATAAAGAGTTAGGGCTTGATTTGGTTGAACCCTTCCAAGGTCAGCCTCGCAAACCCCGACGACCTCCCATGGCAAAAGAAAAGAAAGACGAGGGATTAGGAGATCCTATCAAAATGTTTCTCGTGGAGGCCCTCGAGAAACAAAGGAACACGATGATGGATAACTTTCTCAGATCCTTCAACAGTTTCCCACCGGCGGCACATCTACATCCAGCAACCACTCTCGAGGCCCCTCTCCTTTCAAGGTATGAGTCAACTTTGACATTCCTGTATTTGAAGGCCAGATAGATGCAGATGCCATAGATAGATGGTTGAATTTTCTAGAAGGGTATTTCTCAGTCCATGATTTCTCTGACTGAGAAAAGATTATTTTTTCACTCCTCAAAGCCACCCCCCATGTCAAAGACGGGTGGAAAACCTACTATGAGAAAAAGGACGAGAGGGAAACCTCTCTGTTCTCAGTCACACCCACTTGAAATTCGTTCCAAGATGGCATCAAGGAACAATAATACCACGTGGGGAGCTATGAGGAAAAGTACATCCAATGGACCACGCTGCGGCAGCAAAGGGATCAAGATGTGCATGAACTGATGAATCTGCTCCCTACCCTGCACACAAAGTTGAGTATTAAAGATTCAGAGAGATATTGGTGCTCAAGTACTGTATTTTTTTACACCGATACATTCAGGAGGAAATGGAGTTCCTCAAAATTACCTCACTTGGCACGACATATCGCTATGTCGCCAAGATCGAGCAAAAATTTAAGCAAAAGAAGTGAGACTTTGGATCCGCGAATTCGAAGCCAGGGAAAGGCACCCCCGAACCACAGAATAATAGGCAAAGCCAAAGAGTAGCAACTCATAACAACACCACACATCCAAAGAAGGACACGATGAAGTGGTGTGAATTTATAACAGCCCCACTCACAGCACAAACGAGTGTCAGGCTAAACAGTCATTGGTGGCTAAACTAAAGGCACCCGAATCATATGCATGTTCTGATTCTGAGTCAGAACCAGAGAAGTGAAATGACAAAGGGAAACAGATCACTGATGCGGATCTTAGTGCCATTTTTTCCACCACCAAGCTTCAGGGGGAGGGTCCCGAGGATCTAGAGGAGGGGGAACACCTCTTCCATTCACAGATATGGGTAAAGGGTTCTCCACTACAATTCATTGTCAATAGCGGAAGCCAAAAGAACCTCATGTCAGCAGAGGTTCATATATTGACCATAGCACACCTGCATTCATATATTATTGGGTGTCTTCATGAAGGAAGAGACCTTCGCATCCGCTAATAGTGCCACATTTCGTACAACATCAAGCCATTCACGGATGAGGTACCGTGTGATTTTGCTCCTCTTGATGTGTCTGATGTATTATTGGGCCAACCATGCTTGTGGAGGTTACATGTTGTGTATGAGTTTAGGCCTCGTGATGTTATCATTACTTTGGGAAATAACTTGTACAGGATACCAGAGGTATTACTGCCTCCTGCCATCTCCTTGACTATTGCAAAACAACGCAGTAAGATTTTTTCCCAAACCAGAAAATGTATTTTCCTTACAACTTGAGCACAGGGAAAGAAGAATACTATGGCCACAACCTCGAAATAGGGCTCTCCTGCATGGATGCAGTAGATGGACAAAGTCGTGGAGGAATATGAGGACATTTTCTCCTCACCCACAGAGGTTCCTCTACACTGTCAGGACAAGAACTACATTGATTTGACCCCCGGTGCACCGTCGCATGATGTTTCCATACCTTGTGCCACTACACATAAATAATCCACACATGTACTGTCTGAGGCAACCAAATTTATTGAATGCATCCAACACGTCCGCCAGCAGGTCCACGACATCCTGGACAAATCCAACACCAAGTTCAGTACAATTTGCCTCTCATGGAGGATCTCAACGCAATGGGGACCATTGCTTCCTAAGGGGGGAGGAATGATCCAGGTGGATATTGGTGGCCACCCACCTATTCCATTTGGACCACCACCATTGGTTCTTTCATTTTTTCACTTTAAGCACATATTACTATGTTTAGCAAGTTTTCGGGTCCCGAACTTCCAGAGCCATTTTGGGGCCCTAGTGATCCAAGTGGATATTGGTGGCCATCCACTTATTCCATTTAAACCCCCACCATCAGTTCTTTCAGTTTTTTAGTTTCAGCACAACTTACTATTTTTAGCAGTTTTTTGGGTCTTGGACTTCCAGAGCCGTTTTGAGGTCCTAAACAACGTTTTTTGGGAAAACCGGGAGCAACATGGGTCCATGGGTCCATGGACCCATGTTGCCCATTCAAAATTTATGCTCTTTGGGTATATCTTTCTAACGAGGTATTGAGTGCATCAAACGGAGATCGTATGCCAAAGTTACGTCCCCAAGATGATTTATGTACCAATTTACCCAAACATGGCCCATAGTTTTGGCGCTTCATCTCCTAGGGTTATGTTTTTGGATGTTTAGGGTTTTTCATTATTTCTCAACAATAAATAGGCCTTCAAGCCTCATTTTGACACAGTTCACACGCCTGTAGCCACCACATCTCTTCTTAGAGATACGCTGCTAGCGCCCTAGCTAGTTTATTTCCATTATGTCTATAAGCATATTTCTGTTATTTGATATTGATGAAATGAAATATTGTTTCCACTGAATCTCTGTGTTTATGTTTATTTTTGTGTATTATTGTGTTCCTGCATAAATCCGGATCACATAATCATGGACACATAGCTCGTCACTCTAGGAAAAAAATGGAATCAATCATGACTATTCATGATTAAAATAAGAAGGTTTGGAATAGGAAAAAGGTACAATATGAAAAAATACATGAAGAACAAGTAAATGGCCAGCAAGAAGTGTAGAAAGAAAATAAATTTTGAGCAGTAAATCTTTCAGTATTCGTAACAAGTTTTAATAAATTGAGTTAAGATGACTCGTTAGGTGAATCACTATTTTGAACAATCTGGCTTGTCGACTCCTTGAATTTTGTAGAGGGAGAGTCTATGTAGCAATATATGGCACAACTCTACGATTGACAAAAATATAGTTTGAACAAGATGGCAGTTCCATAACAAGATTAGGGGGAGCAGAACAAATGAAGGATTATGGGTTCACAAAGGTAGGTTTATCTTCAAGGGAATCACATACAGGACATAGGTCCATAGGGATCATCATTTAAAGATGATTAAAAAAAGGCTTCTCGTCAGGGGGAGCACAAGTAGATAATAAGTCCACGTGAAGCAAGAAGATTCTCAAGGGGAGTAAGAATGAGATTATTTGCTACCCCGATCCTGATTATGTTGAATTGGAATTTGCTTCTCACCAGTGCTTTCATCAAGATCTCTGCATCCTACTCCTTCGTGGGAATGTACTATAATGACATAATCCTCCTCTAAAAACAATTCTCAAGATGGTGATATCGGATATTAATATGCTTGGACCTGTCATGGAATACTGGATTAACCAAGAGTTTGATGCAACTCTAGTTATCACAATGTATCACCGTCGGATCCATTTGTTGACCAAAAAAACCAACAATTATCTTCCTCATTTAGATGGCCTGACATGCTTCCTAGTTGGCCGCCATGTACTCTGCCTTTGCTGAACTGAGTGCAATATATCTATTTTTCCTAATGTACCAAGAAACTGTTGTTGATCCTATGATAAATATGCCTCCTGATCTGCTCTTCCTGTCAGATGGACTCCCTTCCCAGTCTGCATCAGTAAAGAATTGAAGCTTCACATCCTCTATCCATCTATACCATAATCCATACTTTTTAGTGCCTCTGATATATAGCAACACATGCTTCCCTACCTTCCAAAAGAGGTTGGTCAGCTCAAGCATAGCTAGCATATGTCGGGTCATGTTTTCACCAAACACATGAGTGAACTCACAAGTGGCCTGTAAATAATACATTCACTACTTCACCTGAAGTATCATCCTCTTGCAACAGGAGTCTCCATGGGTTTGATTCCCTCCATGCGGAAATTCCTCAGGATATCCTTGGCATAATTTCCCTGAGAGAGAAACAACTCCCCATCTCTTTGCCATATTTCAAATCCAAGGAAATAGTGCAAGAATCCCATGTCCTTCATCTCAAATTCTCTTGCAATATCATCTTTGCAATACTTTATGAGCTGCTAATCACCTATCAGTATTAGATCATCGACATAAAGTACAACAATCAAAAGCTTACCATCAACCACAATATGATATAGGTCCACATCCTCTTCACTCTTGGTGAAGCCAAAATCAATGAAATAGCTACAAATCATGGTGTACTAGGCACGAGGTGCTTATTTCAGCCCATACAATTCTCTCTTGAGTTTGCACACATGCAACTCCCCGACTAAGGACTCAAAACCTTCAGACTGCTCAATGTACACATCTTCCTCAATAACTAGATTGATAAAGGTTGTCTTCACATTCATCTGATGTATCTTCCATCCCATCTGCGCTGAGAGTGCAAAGATGGATCTAATATATGAGTAACTTATGACTGGTACAAAAGTATCATTATAGTCAATCCCATCCACCTAAGAGAACCCTCTAGCCACAAATATATCCTTGTGTTTCTACACACTCCCATCTACTACCTGCTTCACCTTGTAGACCAACCTGGATCCTACAATTTACTTCCCTACTGGTCTTAGGACAACTTCCCATGCAATTTTTCTGATGATGGAGTCATAATCCTCAACCATGGCATCAACTCACACTAGTTGTTGCACTACTTCCTCAAAAGAGGATGGTTCTATCTCAATACGTCCACTCATAAGAGCCATGTATCCAGTGACCGCTCTGGGTACTTTCTCTTCCTACGCTAGGATGTGGGTGCTCCCACATTATCTCTCGCATCCAACAATAATCTATCAGACTCTCTAGTGTGTTTCCTTCCATTTCTGGTGGAGGGTTCTGCATGAGTGGTTTCTACCTCTCTCTGTTCCTCTGCTTATAGATGATCCACATCCCCAGGTTCATCCTTTGGAGCCGAGAGCTACTCAACTGCATGAAAATCAAGCTTCCTCACAAGGGACAATCACATAGCTTTCTCTTCATCAAAATTCACGTCTCTTATTACCATTTTCATCTTTTTTGTTGACAAGTACACCCGACAGTTGTGAGGTGTATCAGTGTACCCCAAAAATATCCCCAACTCAGTTGTTGGCTCTAGCTTCTTCCTAGCATTTTTGGTCACATGGAAATAAACAAATGAACCAAAAAATTTAAAATATGACACATCCGATCTCTTACCTGAAAAATCCTCCTTTGGTGTACTCATCCCAAGTATCTGATGAGGACTTATGTTCTACACAAATACTATTGTTTTGCATACTTTCGCCCACAAATGCAATGGTAGGCCCTAATAATGCAACATAGCTCATGTTTCTCCCACAATAGTTTTTTTCTTTCTCTCTACAACCCCATTCTGCTGTGGGTTGTGAGGTGTAATCAATTCTCTTTGAATTAACTCCGAGGCACAGAAGTTCTTGAATTCATTAGAGATTTATTCTCCACCATTTTTACTCTTTAGAGCCTTCACCTTCTTCCCTGTATATTTCTCAACAAGTGCCTTGAACTCACAAAACTTGGAGAATGTTTGATCTTTCTTTTGCATGAAGCAAATCCAACACCTTCTTGAAAAATCATAAAAAAAAATCATATAATAGCTGTGCTTTCTTGTGGAAGTTGCTGATAACGATCCACAAATCTCTGAGTCAAATCTCTAAAGGATTTCCATTGCTCGGCTTTCCTTATGACGAAAGGTGACCTTTGTATACATACCCAATGTATGCCTTTTGCATGTGTCTCTTTGCAAAAGTGAAACCTTTGGAAGTCTTGTATAAATCTGCTGCATGATCCTCAAAGCACTGTGGTGTATATGGCCCAACCTCTTGTGCCATAACTCAACGATGTTTTGGCTCTCCACCTTCTCAGCTTTACTGCTCAATGTTGTGTAGTCATCTACATCAATTTTGTAGATGTTTTTCACTCGAAAACCAATATTTTACACCTATCTTGTGGCTTTGTGGCAAAGGAACGCCTTTCCTTCACTGAAAATCACATCACATCCACGATCTTCCAACATAGAAACAAAAACCAAGTTCTTATTTAAATCGGGTACATGCATGACATATATTAGTATGAGTGGTTTACCTGAATCTCTTTGAAAGTTAACTATACCAATATCAGTGGCGCTATACCTCACGTCATCACCCATATTGATGTGCATCTCGAGATCCTTCTCCTCCAATCTACTGAAGAATTCTTTGTTTCCGGTCATGTGGAATGAAGCTCCACTATCCAAGTAGAATACACATCGCATCACCGATGACACCATGCATGCGATGAGGGTGAAGTCCAAATCGAACTGTGAAGCCAATGCTTCGACTCCTACACCTCCCAAGGCCTTCTTGGTATTCTTCTTTTGTGGATAATTTGTGGCATAGTGTCCATGCTCATGATAGTTGAAACATTTTACCTTTAACAAGTCTCGCTTCTTGCCTGCCTTGTTGGTCTCGAATTTGGAATGGGACACCTTCCCTTTTTCTTTTTTTGCCTTGCCAGCCAAGGCACAATTCTCTTCATCATCAGTATTTGATGAGGATACATCTATGGTGTTCCACCAAATTTATTCTTGTGCTAAATTAGACCATAATCGCTCCCAATATTGTAGATTCCCCCTCCCATTAAGATTCCTCGTAGTCATGCCAGATCTTAGGAAGGCATAGAAGAGATAGCCTCACCAAATCATCTGAGGCAACAATGATCCCAACACTTCCAAGCTCATCTCGACACTAAGTGAACTTTGTCAAGTATTTTTGGTTCATGTCGCCCTTCTCCATTTGATCTTTCTGAGCTTGTCTTTCAGCGTCATCTTCTTGTTGTCACTGCTATTTTGATACATATTTGTCAAGGCTTTCCATATTGCATATGGATTTTCCTTCTTTTGGATGCTCAAGACAATATGATCTTGAGCTCCATCTAACAAGATCCTTCTCGCCTTTGCTACATTCTTCTTCCATGCATCAATAAGTTGAGCATTTGCTGTTGCTAGTTATGGGACATCAGTATATATGAAATCCTTCAGTCCATTGTCCTCGATCACTGCCTCCATCATGTCCTTCCATGAAATATAATTCGAATTTCCATTAAGTGAAAATTCGAGTCTGAAGCTGTTCAAATGCATCATGATGTGTTGTTGGATACCGAAATATAATATGCAAATTCGAACTTGATCAAAATAAAATATGTTCTTCTCTTCTTATTTTGATTCATGTCACTCTGATACCATGTATAAAATCTAACAATGGGATTCAATCCGATTTTATAATGTACTAAAATAAGATATTGAATCCTTCTACAATTTGTTGAAACAAAACATAATTGCACAATCACATAATAAGTAAGAGAAAGAGACAATACATTTCACAACACAAGATGTATCTGGGGAAAGAATATTTCCTAAAACCTCGCTATCTGTCTATTGTATAAAGTCAAGAATCATGAAACAATACATTTTTTTCTCTATCAAGAGAAACTCCTGCACTCTGCCAATTGTCTCACACTGATCTAGGAAAAATCAGACAAATAATTAGCCAATTCTCTGCCTCTGCTCGACCTTCCTTGCTCACACATTCTTGGAGAAATTTTCTCCCTATTAAATAGGAAATTCCCTTGGTTTGATTGTGAAATCCTTCCTAGGCCTCCATCTAACTCTATAATTGTTCTGTACAATTTTCTAATTATACAACTGATAGTTAGCATTCCTTTAACCTTAATCTGAACGGAACCTTTCTTACAACTGACATGCAATAGCTATTTATAGTGAATTATTAGTTAACGAATTGATCACTACTTGTGAATTAAATCATATTTAATTCACTTTACCTCTCATTAGCTCATCACTGAGTTAGAACTAGTTAAACTGATTTTAACTTAGTTTCTTGAGTTAACTAATTACTACTCACAAATAACTATAACTGGAACACCTTAAATCATGGGAGAACTCTACCTGCATCCTCTTAGATAATCAACTCGAATTTCCTAAGCTAAATCAGTCATCCTGAATTAGTTAACTAACAAAAGCTGTCATGAGATGAAATCGCAATTTTTCTTCCAATTTAATTAAGGGAAAATTAAATCAGATGCCCCACCTTGGGGTGCCATTTCTTGGCACCATTTCAACAGAAATTATTTGAGTTGAACATTGTTTGAGCATAATAGTTTCAGAGACAAGACAACTCAAGGCGAGTTGATAGGAGCGTGTTCGAGGACACATCTAACGAGATGAGCATTAAGGTACTCCATGGAGTAATGATAGAAATATGGAGGAAGGAGGGAATTTATGATTTCAATGAAGGCGGAGAATCAAGGAACATGCTAAAAAATGAAATTTTTATATTTCAAGGTTATATTTGAGGCTCGATTAGTTTTTTTGATACATTCAGTAAACTATGAATTTTGGCTAAGGAGAAAAAGTTATTTTATAAAATTAAAATTATGAATTCAAATTCAAGTGGAGTTTTGGATAGGCTATATTATATTTAAAATAAAAGAGGTCAAAACTCCAAGGTAGAAGCACAGACCGAGGGGGGGGAATTTAGGAACCACTATATTAACCAAAGTTCTGGAATTACAAGGTCATGAGGGTTACACATGTAGCCAAGTTTTAGGAGTCTCCAATACGATAGGTCCCCATCTTCACATAAAGAACTGTGGATTTTCAGGCACAATGGTCGAGTGGGACATTCAAGTTAACAGTTGTAATTTTCATCGACTTGGTTGGGCCTCCAGGAGTCTTGAGATGCGAACATAGTCATGGGCCTTCCAATAACTGTATTCGTGGCCTTATGAAGTCAAGGAACAACCACACGAAGCTTCAAGATCGCACAAAATTCTGACACTGAGACATAATTGAGACAACCCTTCCAAAACCATGTTGAAAAACTACAAAGATGAAAAATATGTGGGAATGCTATGATTATTCTTATTACAAAAATTGGGGGCCAATTCATAGTGTGATGTTCCAAAACAAATCCAAGGATCATCTCAATAAATCGCAGCAATTGGTTGGATTTTAGATAAAGCCACTCCTCCAGAATAATCAAATTTATTTTAGACACAAGGTTTTTTTGAATCTCTCAAGCACACAGTCACGGTAAATTATATAAACAGGTCAATGTATTAGACTTATGAATTAACATTGATGGTTTTCATAATCAAATAATGTGATTGAGCCTTTTTTTTAATTGTTCTATGGTGCAACGTTTGGTTTGATTCACATGAGAGGAGTTTATTTTTAAATAAGTGAAATGGCTTAAATGGAATAAGTTTATTAAATTTTTTCTTTGAAATTAAGTGAGCTGCTAGTTCAAAGACTGTGGCCATATTTTTCCTTGGGTAATTTACAATGCTTAATTGATGACATTAGCATGGTATAAATTTCATATGAGACGTGGTGTCATCTGCTAGGAGAGTAGACTACTGAAACTTCACTAGAAGTCGAATATTTTATGGAATATTATCTTGCTGGAACATGCACCAGGCCAAAACCCTTACTTGGAGGTTGGATTACACCTTATTTCATATACATATTTTCTCTTCTCTTAGGGCCAAATTTATGTTGCTACAATTACTGAAAGTGTCTAACAATCAAAGGAGTTGAGGATTATTAGTGAACATTATTAGTCATTGAATCACCAAGAGCAAGTTAGAGAGATGAGATGTTGTCATCTACAACAATATGAGTTTTAGGGGCAGAGTTCATCACTGAAGCTATAACTAGGGATCATTGCTACATATGTAGGTCAAAGTGGTCAATTAAAAATTCCCAGGTTTCTCATTGGTATTTTACATTTTTTCTATTCATATTCTTGTCCTCTGCTACCATCAAAGTGTTTGATAAAAGTTGTCAGGAGAAATACGCAGCACTGATAACATGTGTGTGTTGTTGTTTGTATATTGCAACCTTATAAACCTGTGATATTTTATTATGGAAGCAAGTTTGTATGAGGTGTTTAAACCTCTATCTAAATGTTGAATGTAATTTGTAAGGGATATTTTATTTAAGTCAAATTTCCAAAGGGTATAGTTTAATTAATGTAATTTGTTCGTCACAATCACTGCTAGAGTACTGTCATAGATAATTGTCCTATAGTTAGGGTTTGATTGTAATGATGACTAAGTATTGAGATCCATTGACGCCAAGACATAATTTCATCATTTTACTTCTAGAAACGCCTTAGGAATCAACATACTAATACATCAGTGGATTTTCTGGGCTACAATAGTTTAGTGGATAAAAATGGCAACAACTTATAGATCAAAATCAAGAGCTGAAAAATAGGCCTTCTCTTGAAAGATCCATGTTATTGTTGAATAGTAAAAGGATATATGAAGGAATATGTAAAAAGAAAGCATTTCTTTGAACTTGGATCCAAATTGCAATATACAAATTTTGAAGATGTACTCCTACGATTGGACACATTAGATATGGATTTGTGCCTGATAGAGAAATCAGATTGGGAAAGGTCATGTTAGGCCTTGAAGCCATCCATTCTTGCTTTGATACACCACATGTTCTTGGAGCATTCTTGTGAAAATGTTAGACTCATAGTTTCCTCTTGTCTCAACGAGATCATAGCTTTAACATCACCACTACCACCTTACAACAACAATATCATGAGGGAGATATTGCAACTGATAGTAGAAACCCTTCAAGGTTCGAACAACATCATGCTTCCTACCTTTAAAAAGAAACACACAATTATAGAACTAGTGGAAGAGTTCAACTTTGGCACATTCTTGTTGAATCTGGAATGTGACGAGTTGATATTTCAGTTTCTCCAAAACTTTTACACCAGTATTACATTTGCTCATTCAGACCATGTCAAGACATGCATGCAAAAGATTATGTCCCTGTTCTTAAAAGGATATTTCGACATCTGTAAGATACTAAGATCCAAATTGTTGACCATTTGGAGGAAGGAATCAATGGTATCACCAACTGCCTATTATCTAGTCCTGAAGTTGGTTAGGAAAAAAACAAACGTGCTCAAAATGGTGCTAAACAATAAGGAGATGACAAGGATTGATGGAGGAAGAAAGAACAAAATAAGTAAATTATACAACAAGAATGAACTAAGAAGAAGAGGACTGTGCTTTATCTGCAAGGGACCATGGGCACCTAACCATTCATGTCGAGGTGATAAGAAGGAGGCCACAAGGATAGAACATAAGTAGGTTTCTTCAGATCATGGGGAGTCTTTTATAGTTGCATCCACTCACTTTTAGGAGAGCACCCATGAAGAGTCTGAGGAGTTAAGTAAAAATGATGAGAAACAACGTGATATTATTCACGGAGACTTCGAGGATGACAAGCATTTTGAAGCGCATGGTGAGGTAGACTCCTATACAATGGAGTCCATATATTTCCAGAGGGGCATTCACAAAGAATGTCAACATTCAAGTGCACCAGTGCATCCATGTTTGACAACCAGGGAAGATGAACATCGGCTTGTCTCTGCAGGTGGAGAAGGCCAAGGGGAAGACATCCACGAAGACCTGAGTGAGCAACAAGCAGTAGTAAATCGACATGATGCACATAAGGGGGATCATAAAAAACATGGTGTGTAGAATGAGCCATTTCCAAAGAGTCGATCAAAGATTCAAGTTGGAGTTATGATAGTTGAGCATCTGGTGCAGATAGATACATATGCATTCAATAGGGCACCAGAATTTCCAATAGAGGAATTTCAGGAAAAGACCATGCATTTCAAAAAAAATACTATGATATTGAAGCAGAGAATTTGGACAGCCTACGACATTGTCTCACGAGAGAACATGAAAATTGATGAACTTATAGGGGTATGTGTTGAATGAAAAACGAAGTTTTCTAGTGTTGAGGAATGACTCAAGTCCTTCGCAAGGAAGCAACAAGAGTACAGTTGGGAGTTATAGAGCATCCCTCTACAGGAGTAACTAGATAAGGGTTGAATAACTCACGAAGAACTACCAGCCCGCCTTTATACACCGGGGAGAGCAAGGCAAAGTTCTCCCAACGGATCATGTCGGGTGACCAAGAGGAGCAACATGAGTTGAGCATCAGACAACATCAACATAGTAGACTTATTCCATGTGTAAACATTCACGCATTAGGTCCTTCCCATGGGATGGATTTGCAATAGATTATGAGTTATAAGTCTATTAATGGGATGATTCCTAGGAGGATACCCTTAGCCAAGGGCATATTACAGCTTGGGCCCTTAGGCACGGGCAGTGATGGAGGGATGAGATAGTATCAACACCCACAGGTCCCAAGGCTTAGGTGGCATTGGGATCCAGGTGAACCTATTGAGAGCAAGATTGGTCGGAGGATTGTTTCGGATCCAGGTATCGAAGGATCGATTCAAGATCATTTAGCAGGGAGGAATGGAATAACACACTAGTTTGTATGGGATCCTGGTATCGATATACATATTCTTTTTTTGTGGATAGAAATGGATTTCTTAAGGGAAAGCAATCTTTGGGAAGGAGGATTTGTAATATTCTATTTTCTTGATATGGTCAAGATGGATGAAATTCACCCATGGTATTTTCCGATGGGATCTGTCCATGGTATTTTCCTTTTTTTTTCGAGGGAAAATAATAAAATAATATTTTTAGAGAGTCTATAAAGCCTATAGAAGGGGATAGGATCTATTCCTTTAGATCATCCTGAGTTTATCTATCTTATTGTGTTTTCATGAGAACTTGGCATGGATAGTTCCAATTTGTTCCCACGGACGAAAACCACATGGGTGTGGTTTGTCATGTGGATCCATCCAGGGTCCATGATTGTGCTTCAGTGTTTTGTTTTCTCTTTTAATGAGCAGTCGTGTATTGCATTGCAGGGGCTTCGATATTTTATATGGGAATGTGTTCTTTTATTCAGTTAATAATAAAAATAAAGGTTGCATTCTATCAGATCCCCTGTATTCTATGTTTGGATTTTCAGTATTTCAATTAGGACACTAAAATATTCCAGATCTGTTGATTATTTAGCCACTTGGGATCTTACATAAGGTCATTTCCTATCAGTTAAATCCAATGTTATCTAAAGTGATATCAAAAGAGCATTTTGGCTTCCTTGAAGGGCATCAAGTCCATGAAGCTACCGTAGTAGCCCAAGAAGGACTACATAGTCTAAAAATAAGGAATATCAAAGGTGCAATTTTGAAGTTTGACCTTTCAAAAGCATATGATTAGGTAAGTTGGATCTATATTCATCTCTTGCTTTCTCATTTGGGGTTTAGTCTTCTAATTGTAAACTAGATTATGAGTTACATAACCGTTGTTTCCTTTGCTCTACTTATAAAGGGATCAACCTCACCATTCTTTCATGCTCACATAGGTCTTTGGCAAGGATGTTCATTATTGCCTCTGCTTTTGTATTGGTCACTGAAGGGTTAAACCAAATTCTATGGAGGCCAAAAGGAGGGGTTCTCTAAAAGGGTTATGTGTAGTTGCTAAGATTTTCACTTCACATGCATTGTTTGTACACAACATTCTCATCTTTTGTGATGGTACAAGAAGAGATGCTACAACATAAAATATGTACTTTCTCTCTTTGAAGAAGCTACAAGTATGTTGATTAATTCAACAAAATCTACTTTATCCATTTGTGGGCTAAACATTGAAGATATGGCTTTTATCAAAGTACTTTTTCCTTTGTCGTAGTTGAGATTGATGTGGAAATATTTGGCATTCAAATTAAAGTCTCCAGAGGGAGTCTAGTTAATAGCACAAATTGAAAAAAAAACTTAAACATTAAAGCTTAAGATGACTTTTTAGAGCTAGAAGATTGGTTCTTATTAAATAAGTCCTTGAAACAATACCAATCTATTAGACATAGCTTATGTGGATTCCAAAAAGTATAATAAACCAGATAAAAAAAACTTTGTCATAATTTTTTTTATGATCAAGTTCATCATATCATTGTATTCTTCCATGGGTAAGCTACACAAAAATTGCTATCCCAAAAACTTTTGGAGGTTGAGATTTAAAAAACTTACATTTGTTTTCAAAAAATTTAGCAACTAAAAAATTAACCGAAATATTAAACTACCCAATAAGTTATAAAACCCTTCTAAATGATCCAACACCCACCAAACCAAAATCCAAGCCGATCTAAATCATGTGAATCCCACCCGAATTTGCCATATTCCTGAATCTCGCTTGACGTCGTTAAACAAACGTATCGGGTAAGATATCCAGTGGGCTAATGTAAATGACGTTGGCAAACACACTTTCAAATATCTTGATGTTAACGTGGGTGGTAAACCTAATTCCATATAGAAGGGGCATTATTAAACCATTAAGCGGCAACAGGTCTTCGTAACATTGGATTAATAAACAGACGAAAATATTCAGTTTTACTGCAAGCTGTCTATTTTCAGACCATATCTGGAAAGGAGTGGTCGCCAACAGAATAGTTGGGACCCTAGTTTTTGTCTGAAAAAGTCAGGTAGTTGGAGTGTATATTGAAGTTTAACAACCGTAAACAAAATTCTAATAAATCTTTACTAAAATTTATCAAAATCTTTACGAGATGAATTATTCTGTGGGTTTTTTACACTAGGACTATGACTATGGATGAGTGTGGATAGGTGTAAGAGATGTCCAAATCAAATTATTTTTTGAATGACGTTCCCGTGAAGTAGGGTTAGTGTTTATAATTGATATAACACATCCAAAACAATCGCCTTCACAGTGAGGTCTGCATATTGATTTCACCCACCTTCTTCCCCCTTTTTTAGATAAATTTGGGAGAATGCCCGTAAAGAACACTTACGGTTGCGAATCCGAAGCATTTGGTAAAAAACTAATAATAATTAATTGATCTCATCCTTAAAACCAGATGGTACAAGTTCCTACGCCTGCGTCACATCGCATAAAAATAAATAAATAAATACTCTGATTCTGTGTAACGTATTGACCTCATACAAATGATAACGTGGTAGTCTCAGCACCCCATGGACGGGACGTGTAACTAATTAAAGAATGATTACATAAATCAATTGAAAATGGAATAAATATGAACACGGCAGAGAAATCCCTCCTGCCCACGTTCATTCCCATGAGCTAACAAACAACTTAGCCCGCGCTTGCGATTGAAAGTAACGTAAAACTGACAGCATTGACTCTGGAATTGGAAGCAGCACATTGAAATAACATTATGTCTGCAATAATTGGAGTGAAGTAACAGGAACAAGGCTGTAGCTTTCGCCAATGGACATTTGATCTTGCAATTGATCATTTTGAGATGTACGTCTATGGCACGATGAAAATAAACCATTTTGTTCATGCTCCTGCACCTGCTTTTTCTTCTTCTTCTTCCATATGCTTTCTAACACCATATTTGCTGTGTCTATGCCTGTCCATCCATGATACCAGTCCATCAAATTATAACTCAAAACAATATCAATGTTACTTGTTTCTAATATTTATCATTAGAATGTTTGTAGAATCAAATTGATCATATTGTGGTATGGTTGTTAAATATTATCACTCAAGAAAAAGCAGCACAGACCTGAAAGGTAGCCACCATGTACATATCCATTGAATTCCTCGCTAGTATGTTCTCCTGTGAAGTAAACGGGGCCGACCGGTTCCTGCACTCAAACCACACTTTTTGCATTACAATTTTGTTGGAAATGAATTTTGATGGAAAGGAAGAGAGGAGAAATACAATAATTAATACACATACATTATTATTTTTTAATTTTTTTATTTGGTAGTATTTCTCTATTTATTTATCTAATTATCTAATCAAAATAGCAGGTTATATGATCAGATTGATAATCTCAATCAATTTACTGGGACTATTTCAAAAAGCTATAAGCCAAATAAAATTGAAAAAGTTTGAATATGTCTCTACCTACGTTAACAAATCTATTATCTACCACATCTAGTGACATATGAAAAAATTAAATGCTATTAGCTCTTTGTATCTCATCAATATTAATCACACAAACTTTATAATAATTATAATGAACAAAGTGACTAGTTTTTAGTCCATTGGGTATTTATATTTTTAAATTAACTACTCACTACATACATGCACAGACTCTAAATTAATTTTTCCCAAAATATTACTTAACTGGAACTCACTAGACTTCACTCAATCAACTGATTCTCCTAAATTTAACGAACTGTTGCATGCTGAAGTAATTACAATTGCTCACAAATTTGGTAGAAATCTGTAGAAATCTTTGGAGGAATTATAAAAGAACCTTCTAGTTCTCAGTATATATATTTATGCTTTACCCTTATGTCGTGGAAGTGCTTCTTGTCCACCAAAATAGGATAATTACTGTAGCTCCCTCTCTGAAACCGGTTACTCCACCATTTTGGAACCAGAATTTGCTCTGCTTCGGGAATGCCATCGCCGAACATTTTTCTGAGCACAGCCATTGCTTCTGCTTTTGTCTCTTCATCGCCCTGTTCCTCTACGCGCTTCGATTCCTCGTCTGTGACTGTTACAATCAGGATATTCGATTCTGGATACGCGTTTTCCATGTGCTGCACCATAAATGACAATTATATCAAAATGGATAGAAAACAGAGGCACAAAATTTCGCATACACACAATACTAGCTGGGCCTCTAATCAACTGAACTTGATAATATGACTTAATTATAATGAATATGGCTTAATTACAATGAATATAATGAAGGGTAGTATTTAAATATTTTCGATTTAGAATGAAAATATTTTAAATTTAGACTTTTCAAACATACATTAAATTCAAATTTATCTCAATGTAAACTAAATTTGACTCACTCAATTAACTTACACTCTAAATTTAGAGTTTATTTAACTCAACTTATCTCTTCATGCATCACTTGACTTCATGAATCTCGCTAAATCTTCATGCCTGAATAATTACTATTAAAAAAAAATGATATTATGATGCTGTGAACGCGTTTTCTGCATAGGAAAACTATTTGGCCGTAATACCCACCTGCCAGAAAGTGTAATATCCACGCTTTGGGTGGGCATAAAGGAAGAATTCTGTGCCATCCCCCGTGGGCCAGAACTTAGTGGGAAATTTCAGGAATATCTTAGTGTAAGTTCTGATATCGCAGTTGAAGAAAGTTTTAGTTTTCCAACACTGCACAGTAATCACATTAAATCCATTATTGGTCAACACTAATGTACATTACAGAATTGTCCCTAATATGGATGAAAGAAAATTGTAAACAGACACGGGTATATTGCGATGTGTTTACAGGGAGAGGAGGGTTAAACTTGATGAGATCACTTTGAAGGACTCCCAAGCTAACGGACGTAATAACAAATTTGGCCATGTAAAGTGACCCATCTTCTGTCTTAACCGTAGCGCCATGGTTCGTATATTGTATTTCTGTCACTACCTGCATCATCGAAGGTACAAATCCGTCAGAATATAGATCGACAGTCTGTAATCTGAAGATTTGATGATCTCTCTGTCCTTTATGCAATCCACAGTTGTTGTACCTTGTTCAATTTTAGTCGGTCATCCACCACAAGTCCGCTGTCACAATATTTTAGAAATTCTTCTGACAATTTGCAGACGATATGTTCGTAACCTCGATCGTCAGCAACCATGAATTCCTGCTCCCCAAATTCCGTGAAAGTAGCGATGGGCTCTACTTCTGTATTAATGTTAGTAATTGATAATCAGTAGCCAGTCACAGTTGCAATCTTTGGGTAAATTATTACCAAAATGAAGGTTATGGAAAACATACCTGCCATCTCAAAATCATGCAAAATATAATCTATTGCCAGTTCCAACGGCGTTGATGGAACGCTGAAGCATTTCGTAAACATAAACCCGCATTAGAGGCTGCGAATATATGAAAAATATATTAATTCTGAAATCAAGCTCTGAATACTTACAATTCCTGAGATTTCAATTCTTCCAATGGCGAAATGAAATTACCCACTGTTGAAGCAGCTTCAATGGCCAACTCGCGATTAGCAGAATCCACTGCTAACTGATATGAAGCTGCTGCAACAGACTCAGGGATTCGAACACCGCTGTCATACACACACAGCCTTAAATTAGATTAAATGTCTGTTATACAATTATTGCATCATCAAAGCGAGACATAGAGGAAATTAATTAGGGTGAATACCTGGGGTCATATATGTTGAATACAGCATTGCTATAATCAGAATAGCAGGTGCGGAGGCTGTGTTTTTTGGCAAGTTCCCAAATGGGATTCATGTTGTTACCCCCAACGCCTGCTACCCAGCCTGCACCACTCTCTACTGTAAGGCCAGCGAAGTGATGCTTCATCAGCCGCCCACCGATTCGATCTGAGGCCTCCAGAATGAGGAAGTCTTTGATTCCATTGTCTGCCAGAACCTTTGCAGACATGATTCCTACAACCCAAGTTACAGATGACAACGATAAGCAAATAATAAATAAGAGATTATCTGATTTCGTGCACAGACAAACTAAACACACTCTCCAGTTACCTGAAATTCCTGCGCCGACTATAACGACACTGCAAGATGCAATTGATGAATCCATGATATGCGCTGAAGGTGCTAAAGAATTGAATGACTGAATGTTGAGAAAATTTGAAGAATGGGTGTGTCTATATATATTGTAGAGCGATTGGTCAGACAATGACAATTTAATCAATCACGTGGGTAACGTGATTGCTGGTGGGAAACGTGGGTCGTTGAGTCAAACTCGGTTCCAAGTAACTTTCGACTTAGATCAGACGAACGTGTGAGAGTGGAGCGGTGTGTATTTAATTTCAAAATTCTTAAAAATTGACCGTATCTGTTTGTTCTGTAAGCGAAGGCAGCTCACTATCATCATCATTAATAAAATAGTTGTGTGTCAAATAATGTGAGTTTTTTTAAATGTTCTTACTGGATCCTTAATTAATTTAGATGGAAGTTCAACTGTATAGTTGAAATGTAGAATTTAATTAATAGGTTGACAATTTGAATGGTATAATTTAAAATCAAGTTCCATCTTCATTATTTTAATTATATTATTTACGGAATGTTACCACCCAAACCATGTTTAAATAAAATGTAGGTTTAGAAATTGAATCTTTAATTAACAGCTTTTAAGTTTTCAAAATGGTTTCGAGGTTGATATGTTTTTTTTTAAGTTTTATCAGTTTTTCAAGGTAAAGGTTAGATTTTTATATAATGTTGATTTTTTTTTCTGGTCAGTAGTAAAATTTGGTTTTTGGCAACTTTTGTTATTATTGCAATTTTCAATTTAAATTTGGTTCTAGCAATTTTTTTTTGTGATTTTGGATTTAATTAATTGTTTAAGAATTTCATTGTTAATCAAAATTTGAGATTATATGAAGAATAATTATAAAATTTTTGAATGAGGATAATGATAATTGAAAATAAGAAAATTTTAAATATATCTGGATATGTGTTCTAAGATATATTATTTGGAAATACTAGTAACATAAGATATATAAAACATTGACATGAGATAGGTAGGATAAGGGATCTAAATTGAAGACTATAGGCTCTTTTGAGCCTTCATGAGAAGTTCACATCACAAGAGGGAGACCAAGGTGTTCTTCTATCCTTTCTAATTTGTGATCCATGCCTACCAGATGGCAATGGAGTCGCTCCATTGAATGAATGACATCATCCATATGCTCTTGTCGGTCCACTAGTGTGCAGCTCAATAGGAATTTCATTTGCCAATAAAGTTCAATAATTCTCATGTACTATTTAAGCCGACCCTTGGTGTTCCCTATGTGAGGGATCCAATAAGCCCATTCTACCAAGACCTCAGAGTCTAAGAGGGGGACTGTAAGAGTGGATTCTTCTTCATCCCAAATCAGACCTAATGTCAGTTTTGAGTATCACCAAGGAAGTCCTCCAAATGATGATGCATGTAGGTGTGCCCCCTTTAGGGCCGCTCTTGGTAATATACTACCACCTCCTCACCCACACCATTTGACAAGGTGTTGAGGTGGGCGATAGTTGTTATAGAGTTTGAAATAAAAATTGAAGACAACAAGTAAACTCCAATCCACTAGAAGTCTACCTCACCATATATGTTTTGGAATAATAACATGTTTAAAACAAAGGATGAATAAAACAAGCTTCCCTCCAGGCTCACATAGTAGAGGGTGGTGCAATCATCACCTCAAACCACTTCCTCTAGACTATAAGACACCAACATAAAACAATCTTACAATAAACTCCCCAAGAAAAATGAAATTGCATTGTTAGACTAGTGGACTAGAAACATACATAACCAGGTGAAAACAATGGATTGAGGATGCAATTGAACAACCAAAGACTAGGAGCTAAGACTGCACCTTGAGTACAATAATAGATAGCAGGAATATTGAATTCCCCACATCCTATGCCAGAATAAGTTCCAGTATAATGTCCCTCCCTTTATCACTAAAATTACAAAGACAATTGCTTCTATGTATGAGGTAATTTAGATAGACCCTCAAATAAGCTAATACAATAGAGAAAAGTTTATAACAATCCAACAAACATTCACTCCAACTCCTCCAACAACACCATAAAGGGTTCTTACCACAAGGCTTCACAGAGTAAGAAAAATTCACTGCCTAGGCAGATACTTATACACCCAAATTCAAGCAGGCATAAAATATTTGATAATTGTAGGCATGAGTATAGATGACCACATGAGCTTGATCATTGACCTGCAATACCAAACCAAGAAACCAAAAACCAGAACCTCCTCACACCACAAAACATCAACAACAATATTTTCTTTCCTTGCGTGTTACAATCACTAAGAGACTTGTAAATAGAAAAGCATAGTATTCCAAAATCAAAGTCAAGAAACAAAAGCAAGTTACCCCCGATCTAGTGTTTCTTTGTGTAATTGAAGGAAAAAGCCTCCCCTCTAAACTGAAGAAACAATTGGTCTTCCTATGTTGCTATACATTTGGGCCCCAAACAAACATAATTCCATCACTTCCTACGTAGAAAAGCTTCACCTATTGTCATCCCTTCCCACACCAAAAGATACATGTTGGCAAGTACCAATCCACAAGAAGAAATGGTGGGCATTAATATCTCCATTGGGGAAGTCTTCTTATCATCCTCCTTTGCACGAGTTTCACGCTTGAGAACTACACACATCATCCACCACCACCCCTTTTCAACATTATGTTCATTCATTTTAAATCTCATAAATGATTTGGTCCTACAGACTTGCTGAATGCATTAAACACATTGGGGATGAGTTGCTGTGTCGCCAAGTTATTCAACCTATTGTGATGGTGATAACCCCTCTCCCCTTGCATTTGTCTCAAGAGTCACCCATCCACATAATTTAATCGATTATTATTTTTATTTATTTCTTCTTCTATGTGGTTCCGAACCCCAGAGATCGATGACTGCTACATCCATGGAATATTTGTACCAATCAAATCCATCCAAAGGGATCACTTCTTGTCGGCTCAACCACAGAGCCTAACCCTGACGGTTTTGAGAGAATTTAACCCATGACCTCTCAATAGAAAAGGTGATTTAACAAATAGGGCTCGACTAATTGAGCTAACCCTCAAGGCTAAAAAAATTTGGACATTGGGTACCATCCAAGAAAGAAATTCAACCTCCCTCTCAACCCAAAGGCAAAAGAGAGGTTGTTGGTACTAGGCCAACCCTCAGTATAGACTCACATAAGAGAAACAAGTTACACTTTTCAAGAGCGTAAACATGTCAACTTAAGGAAATTGAACCTAATATGGAAGGACAACAACTGTTCCACCTAACCATCCAAACTAAACTCATTTGACAAATCACTTATTATCTTTAATATTAAATTTACAAAATAAATTTAAGATCTTTAAAATATAATTAATTTTGTATTTTCTCATTTTAAATTAGAATTTCTAATTTTTCATTCTAAAATATTAGAATATTAAAAAAGAAATCGTAAAATATTGTAGGTTACACCATTTATCGTAAAAAGAAAAACATTATTTCATAACAACCAATAGATAACTTTTAATACCATATAATATTAAGGAATTGATTAGGAGACTACTTTACATAAACTACATTATGTTTATAAGCTTGTTTAGATATTTCATTTTAAGAAATTAATAATAAACCCCAGAAAAGGGTTTACATTAAGAAAATTATTTTATAATAATCGTAAATTTTGTTAATAATAAGTTATTAGGTATGGAAACTTTGATGAGGTAAGTGTTGTTTTTTTTAATATTCTTTTATGAAAGAGAATAGTGACAAGGTACTTTGCGGAGGAAAATATCTGAAAAAATCAAGCAATCTTTAGATGAGTTGTTTGTGTTTAATTTACGGCAAATGTGCATTCTTGAGGCATAAGACATTAGATTGTGTTTATATGAATTATAAAAGTACAAAGGAACTCCAAAAATAAAAATCTTAATTAGGCAGAGAGAACTTTTATCTTTTTCAATTAATATAGTTTATTATAATGAGTGAAATAAACAAAGTAGTTTTTTTGTTTGACTTATGAGATATTTTAATCTTAAATTTTATTGTTTACATATATAACATGATAATTGTTAATTGAGTTTCTCTTCATGAAAAAACTTGTTTTAATAACATGGCGATCACCAATTGAGTTTCTCCCTATGAAAAAACTTCTTTAAAACAATTATACAAGGAAATTATTTAAAAAAAACAAAGTAAGATATGAAAACAATTCAGAAAAAGTCAAACGTTATAAACATAAAACTATTTACTCAAATAATTGTTAGTATTAAATATTATTTTAATAACATAACCATGAGAAAATATAATCACATATACAAAGTAGGCAAATAAATTCTCATTAAATAAAATCTAAATATATCCTTTAAAATGTTTACAAATATTTACATTAAAGGTGTCCCTATGATGGGTTTAGTTGAGCAGATTCAACCAATAGTAGAGGCTTAATTTCATCCTCCTCTGTCCAACAATTTTTAAACACATGGCAAAACACAATAATTAGAAAGTTTGGTCAACACAGAAAAAATAGAAAGCAATGTGCAATCATTTTCCACGTGGATGATTTTGGAAATTACATCCAAAAAGATTCATTGCATTTTTTTGAAAATACATCACGAGTAATACCTATGAATACTAAATAAAACCAGGAAATTACATCCAAAAAGATTCATTGCATATTTTGGAAAATACATCATGAATAATACCTAAGAATACTAAAGAAAACCAAGAAAATACAAGCATCAAGATAGAAACACTAGGTATAAATTTTACTCTTGTACAGTGCATATGCGTATACACATACACTTTTGTAAATTTTACTCTTGTATAGTGCACATGCGTATACATATACTTTTTCCATAGAGACGCTTTTTAAATTTTACTCTTGTATGGTTCACATGCATATACACATACTTTTTCCATAGAGAAGCTTTTATAAATATTTACCATATGACTCTTGATTTTTTATATCCAAGAAAAGCTAATTGAAAGTTCAGTATTTTTTAATATTTATAATAAAAGTTAAACAAAATTGAGATGAAGGCACTCTAACAAAATATTGTATTCCAATGAACCAATTAACATTAAGAAGTTACAAGTCTTTAAATGATAATGGAATACATTATATATATAAAATCAGAAATGAAAGGAAAAATAAGCATACACAAAATGTGTTCCTATGATGGGTTTGGGTGAGCAATTCAACCGATAGTAGAGGAAAGTTTGGTCAAAACACAAAAAGTAGAAAGTTTTATCAATGTGTAATCATTTTCCACATGATGATTTTGGAAATTACATCCAAAAATATTTATTGGATATTTTGGAAAATACATCATGAGTAATACCTAAGAATACTAAATAAAACCAAGAAAAGCAGAGCATCAAGATAGAAATGGCAGGTGGAAACTTTACTCTTGTATATCGCACATGGGTATACACAAGCTTTTTCCATAGAGATGCTTTAATAAAGATTTATGATATGACTCTTGATTTTTGATATCCAAACAAACCTAATTAAAAGTTTAATATTTTTTAATATTTAAAATATAAGTTACACAAAATTGAGATGAAGACATTCTAACAAAATATTGTATTCCAATGAACCAATTAACATAAAGAAGTTACAAGTATTTAAATGATAAATGAAATAAATTATATATACATTAAGAAATAAAAGGAAAAATAAGCATCACTACTCTTGGTTTTTGATATCCAAACAAACCCAATTAAGATTTTAATATTTAAAATATAAGTTACATGAAATAGAGATGAAGACACTCTAACAAAATATCATATTCCAAAAAGCCAATTAACAATAAGAAGTTACAAGTATTTTATATCCAAACAAACCCAATTAAGATTCTAATATTTAAAATATAAGTTACATGAAATTGAGATGAAGACACTCCAACAAAATATTGTATTCCAACAAGTGAATTAACAATAAGAAGTTAGAAGAATGGGTTACACGACGAGGGCTCTGCTAGGGTTTCCGTTTCTCCCCTGCAACCGCGCCGACATACTCTGTATGCTTGCTGCCTTACCACAGGCTCTCTCCTGCCGATACGCAGTGGACTAGTGCTGGTTCACCTGCAATGGCAGGCCCGTCGGGGGGAGGCGAGCGGTCCTCCCCCTCAAGTCACGACAAACCATCTTCTGCGAACTACACAAAGGACACGGCTTCGAACCAAATGAATCTAGAGACTGAGGACAACAGAAAGTCTGAAGCGCCAGATGCCTCACCTGACAAGAAGAATGCTGTACAGGAAGAAGAATCTGGGCAAAAAGGAACGCCCATGGTGACGTCGACTACCTGCAAACCGATTGCGGCAGAAAGGCCAAAAATTGAGCTTCCAAGTCACAAGATCAATGGACGGATCCAGTACATGAAGGATCACTCCCTTATAGGCAAATTTATCGGATTCTAGCCCACGGAAAAGGCCCTGCATGGGTGGATAGCGGCCAAATGGAGACCCAAAGGGCATGTCACCCTTCAACTTGGTCCCAAGGGCTTCTTTACAGTTATCTTTCTCTGCATAGAAGACCGTAATAGGGTTCTGGATGAAGGACCTTACTTCTTCAACTCTGCTGGCCTATACCTAAGGGACTGGGTAGAAAGATTCAACCCTGATAAGGAGGATTTCAGTTGGGCTCCTGTCTGGATCAGGATGTACTCGCTCCCTTTGGAATACTGGGACGAAGAATCTCTAAAAGACATTGGTCAGGGATTAGGTGAGTTCATCAAAATTGCGGAGGAAACGAAGCTGCGTTGTTACACCTCCTACGCTCGCATCTATGTCTACATGCGACTGGACAAAGCTCTCCCAGATTCGGTAAGCCTCTACCACGACGATTTCAAATGGATTCAACATCTAGATTTTGAGCATGTTCCCTTCCGCTGTCGTAAATGCCATATCCATGGGCATCTCTTTAGGGACTGCCCTCTCAATGCCAAACCTCAAGCCTTGGATCACTCGGATGCGTCTGTTCCTGAAGGGTTCACCAAAGTCACCAGTCGAAGGAGATCTCACAAGAAACCTCCTAATGGGAAAAAACCCATTGTTCCTGCCTCTTCCATACCCTCTACCAGCAATAGCTTTGATGCTCTAGCCTCTGTCACTGATAACCCCCCCCAAGCAGATCAGTTATCACCCCACGCGGCAAAGTCGACCTCTCCACCCCCACCGCCTAACCCAAACCCATCTCCTTCGTCCATGGGGGCTCAGACTGATCCTTCTGATGAGCCTTTGAAAGACCCAGATTGGAAACCGAACAGAATGGATGTGGACTGCATTCCCATTCAACCCTCTGAAGATAGCAGTCAAGCACAAAGTATGGAGGAAGAACCAGAAAGCATCAACCTGAGAGGGCTTGAAATTTTTGAGCTGGAACAAGCCTGCAGGAAAAAGGAGTTTGACAGGATTCAAGAGCATCAGTTAGACAAGCTGGAAGTGATCATTTCCAGAGCATTCAGACAAAGAGAACTGGGAATACAACCAGGCAGTAGGTGGGACGGAAACCAACCTCACAAGGATTCTAAGAAACGAGGAAGGAAAATAGACTTGGAGTGAACAATCACAGTGGGTAAAATCCTGGTTGACTCAGGAAGATATGCTAAGATGACAAAGTATTACAAGCCTCTCCCATACAGTGAATCATGAAGCTCACTTCATGGAATGTAAGAGGACTAAACAGTCCTGGAAAACTCAGAATGATAAAAAACATGATAAAGCAGGAGCAGCCTCAAATTTTCTTCATGCAGGAAACCAAATGTAATAGTAGTACTCTCGGCAACATCCTCTCAAGAGCTTGGCCAGGATGCCATTCGGTTGCGGTGGACGCATCGGGCGCTTCGGGAGGGTTGGCTATTGCCTGGAACACCCAAACCATCTCGCTCTTTGATTTTCATGCCTACCATCACATCATCCAAGCAACTTTTCATATCATAGGTACCAATATTCATGGACATCTAACCAATGTCTATTTCCCACAGGAAGCAGGCAGTAAAACAGTTCTATTGGATACCATAGGAGAGCTTAACACTGATAGAATCCATCCTCTCTGGATCCTAGGAGGTGACTTCAATATGATCACTAAACTGGGGGAAAAGATGGGAGGCAGAGCCAAATTAGAGCCAGAAAGTGGTCACTTCAAAGACTTCATACAGGACAACTTGCTGATAGATCTGTAGTACAGTAATGGAATTTACACTTGGAGTAATCGCAGAGCAGGCCGCCAGCACATTGCCTCTAAGCTAGACAGATTTATTATCTCAGATAATGCAGTCCATCTGGGTGGTGACATTTCAACCTCTATCCTCCCACTCAACGGCTCTGACCATTGGCCGATCTCTCTACAATGGCAATGACCAGGGAATTCAACGCGGTGCCCTTTTCGCTTTGAGGCTTTCTGGTTGAATCACCCTGCCTTCAAGGACCTCATCAGCTCCTGGTGGAAGAACTTCGTGCCGCCAGAAGGGTCCAAAATGTATCAGTTCCAACAAAAGCTCAAATTCCTCAAAACCCACAGCAAACACTGGAATCACACTACTTTTGGCAATATTTTCCAGGCACAGCAAGACCTTAACAAGGAAATGTGAGCTCTTCAGCAACAAATCATCACTGAAGGTTATCCGAAAGAATCATTGCAGCAGGAAAAGAAGCTACAAACTCAACTGGAGGAAAGATCAAAGCAGGAGGAAATTCTATGGAGGCAGAAATCCAGAATTCGATGGCTGAAGGAGGGCGAAAGAAATACCAAATTCTTTCACAGGACCACCATTCAAAGACGAATGCACAACACAATAACCTCTATTAAGAATCAAGAGGGGGAAAAGGTAGAAGATCACGCTGAGATCGAGAAGGCATTCATCAATCACTTCCAGGCTGTTCATCAAGAACCTCCTTTGGACAGGGGGCCGACCATCGACAAAATCACTCAAAACATTCCTAAGATTATCACTGACGAGCACAACCAGCTCCTGCTACGCCCAGTCTCTAGTCAGGAAGTGGATCTCACCATGAAGCAGCTCAAAGATGGGAAAGCCCCTGGTCCAGACGGCTTCACGACAACCTTCTTCCACAATTTTTGGGACCTTATCAGAGAGGAGGTTTGGATGGTGGTAGAGGAATCGCGCTCAATGCATTGGCTTCTCCCTTCTTTGAATGTGACCTTCATCGCCCTAATCCCTAAAGAAGAGGATACCAGCACGCCCGAAAAATTGCCCAATCGCCTTATGCAATGTCATCTACAAAGTTATTTCTAAATTCATTGCAAATAGATTGAAACTGCTTCTGCCCCTCCTCATCTCGCCTGAGCAATCCGGATATGTAGAAGGTAGACAAATTCTGGATGGCATTATCCTCACACATGAGATCATTCACTCTCTCAAGCACACCAATCAGGCAGGTATGATCCTCAAGATAGATATTTCTAAAGCTTTTGATAAATTAAGTTGGACCTACATTCAAAAAATGCTATCTGCTTTTGGTTTCTCCCCCACTTGGGTTCGATGGGTCTATAGTCTTATATCATCTTCTTTTTTCTCGATCCTTATTAATGGGATTCCCTTGCGACCCTTCAGCCCCTCAAGAGGCATCAGACAGGGGGACCCCCTATCTCCCTTCCTATTTGTCTTAATGGCGGAGGGTTTGGGGCGCCATCTCTCTTCTGCCCTTAGATCCCAGCAAATCCAAGGCATCTCTGTTCACAACTCACCTGCCATCACTCACCAACAGTTTGTAGATGACAATATGGTGTTTGGGTACCCTTCTGTTCATGAAGCCTCCCAGCTAAAATCCCTTTTGAATGATTTTTCAGCTGCCTTCAGAGCTAGCATAAATAATGCCAAATCTCAGATTTTCTTCTTCTACACTCCTCCTTTAACTCAATCTGCCATAGCCTGTATCCTTGGTTTCTCAATTACCACTCTTCCCTCCAATTACTTGGGTGCCCTCTCATCGCCTCCGCCCTTAAGCATGCTTCTTGGCTCAAGCTCCTGGAAAAAATTGAAGCACAACTCTCTTCATGGACTCTCAGAACTCTGAACATAGCTAGCAGACTGGTCCTCATCAAGGCAGTGCTACAGGCTATGCCTCTGTATCTTTTCTCCATCCTGGCAGCGCCTAAATGGGTTCTTAAAAGAATTAAAGCCCTACAACGGAATTTCCTATGGGGATCCAAAGGCACCAACCACAAATGGGCGTTGATTCAGTAATCTATGGTCTGCAAACCCAAGGATCAAGGAGGAATAGGATTACAGGATCCTATCCACAGCAATGCCATTATGAGTGCCAAAATTTGGTGGAACTGGCTCACAGCCCCCAATAAGCCCTGGGAAATTCTTTGGACTGCCAAGTATGCCAATCACAGACCCCAAGAAGAACTCATTAGATTTACTCTAGAGGAGAAAGGCTCACTTATATGGAACGCGGCCAAACAACATTACTTACTCATACAACAACATAGCTTTTGGGAAATAAGAGATGGTAGATATGCCAGATTTTGGACAGACTCTTGGGATCAACTTCCTAAACTCACCAACACCTACCATCCGCCTCCTGGACCTGATTGGGACATGCAACAATTGGAAACAGTTCATCAACAATGGATGGCAATTGCAGAGCAGGGTTACGGGTAGTGGAAACAGGCAGCAAGGATTATAAGGAACACTGATGAATAGGCCAAGGATGCCTTAACAGCTAAACTCAAAACTCGGTGCATTAGAATATCTAATGACAGGGACATTCTCAGATGGGGATACACTCCTAAAGGAACTTTTTCAACCAAGGAAGCCTATAAAATCATTAGCTATGATCCTGTGCCCAAAGATCCTCTATGGAGCAGAATATGGAGTTTGGGAGTCTGGCCTAAAGTATCATTATTTCTTTGGCTCTTCGGACATCAAAGAATTCTCACATGGGATAATTTAAGGAAGAGAAGCTTTCATGGCCCCTCAATCTGCCCCATCTGCTGCGAGCATGAGGAAACATAGCAGCATCTCCTTTTCTCCTGCTCTCTAGCCACTCAATCGTGGGAGAAAGTCAGTTTTCGATGCCAAAAAAATTGCAGACTTGATATTGATATAATAAGCTCCATACGTAACTGGCATCAGAATCCTTTCAAAAGTGAAATTCTAAATCAACTCTGGAGAATAATCCCAGGCCTCCTCCTATGGACAATCTGGAAAGAGAGAAACAAACGCATTTTCAAAGATCAAAGAACTCCAATAGATATAATATCGAGGAACTTCTGCCTCAATCTCACTGAAACCTTAGCTTTGCAGTCCTGGGGCGTCGATGATTACCCTACTCTGGCTAAGGAGAAAGCCATATGGGACAATTGGGGTATTCAGCTTCAACCCGGAAAGCAAGTGCACACCGCCCCTAGAACTGACAACTCCACAAACTCTTGGATTCCTCCTCCCAAGAACAACTTCAAACTCAACTTTGATGGTGCTTCAAAAGGAAATCCAGGCAAGGTAGGCTTTGGGGGCGTTATCAGGGATCACAAAGGCACACCCATCGTTGTTTACCTGGGAAGTCTTGGATGGGACACGAATAATTCGGCTGAGCTGGAAGGATTATGGCAGGGGCTTCTCCTCTCTCAACAAAATGGGCTTCATCCTCTAGATATAGAGGGAGATTCCCAAATCCTCATTAATATGGCCACCCAGCTCCTTAATGGGGCTCACACACAAAAAATTGCCAACAGTTGGCGCCTTGAGGCTCGTTTGGAAGAAATTGAGCGATGACTTCACAACAACTGTGCTCTCCTCTTCAAGCACATCAGAAGGGATGGCAACAAAGTCGCGGATCTTCTTGCTAACCTGGGAGTCGACAGTGAGCACAATCTTATTACAGGGACTCTCGACATAATCTAGAATAATGAACAAAGACAGAAATGCGAAATATTGGTTCAGGGTGAGGCAGATCTCCTGGATGCGGGTGATGTCGATCGCGCTGGTGATGATGGGATGGGGGTCTAGCAGGACGGGAGGCCACCTGCCAACCCGCAAGGAGGACGTCATTCGAACCTCAAATACGCTTATGCTGTGATTAATTGCATTTACTCTGGGCACTCTTCACAACCAGGTTGCCGCACCTCGATGCATCTTCGCCTGCTGTGAAATGGATCGTGCTCCGGTTCATATTAATGGCAATTCATTGCAGATGGTCTACAGTTGCAAGGCCGACCAGTTCAAATTCATGGACCCGTCCTCTGTTCCGAACTCATCTCATTCGCCGGTGAATTGGTGGTGTAGCCTAGATGCTGGGATTGCAAATGCACGCACAGTCACTGGTAAGAGGAGCAGCATCAACTGCTGCTTGGAGCTAGGTGAAAACCCCCATTTCTCGCTTACTGGTTCCTGTATGCTTGCCTCTATCTTTCTGAACTCACATTCTACTCTGTCCTTAGTCATTTCCCCGGTTCCCTGGATTTCTAGCCCTGTCTCCGCTGCCAACATGCCTCGTCTCAGGCACATAATGCGCTGTAGGAGAGGCTCCACCAGGCGCCAAGTGCGGCGTTCTCCTTCAACCTCCAGCTCACCTTCTGAGTCTTCTTCCCCCTCGGACAACCTTCCTAGACTTATCCGGGGTCGTTTTCTCCGTTTTGGTCGCAGGCTGGACTCTCCCTCGTCTTCTTCTCTCCCGGCTCAATCCCACACTGTGCTTTTTTCTTTCGACTGCTCCCTCAATCGACCGAGAGTCACTGCTGCTATCTCTGTCGTGTTTCTTGAGGAGCCCCAGGACGAGAAGCACCATAATCCTTCAGATGGGAAGGATATAAATGGAAAAGCTGGGCAGGATCAAGTGCTTCAGGACTCTAGGGAGCAGCCCAGCGGAAGTAAGGATACTGTGCAGGGCATCACGGGGCAGGGCCAAGCGGAGCAGGTGGTCCCTCCTCCCTCCAGAAAGGTGGTCCACTCTGTCAAAGACTTGTACAACGAACATGGTGATCTGGACGAATAATGGTGCAGGGTCGAACAAGTTTCTCTTGATGAGTAGTTTCGCTTCTCAGTTATGGTTTCTTTGCTTCGTTTCGGCCTTCTCCTACGGGCATGTTTTTAATTATCATGCTGTTTCAAATCATGTTTTTTTTTTTGTTAGTTACAGTCTCCAGCACTCAAAGTATCTCGCCCCCCTGCGTGGGAATTTTCATAGTGGTTTCTACAGGCTGGTTTCCCTCCTGCAGGGCAGTCTTAAACTCTGTTTTTGTATGTCTAAAATGCCTCAAAACTGGGCAATGATAAGGCCTCGGCCCGCTGTACACTATTTCTTCTGTTAATAGATCACTTTTACTTAGAAAAAAAAAGCAATAAGAAGTTACATGTCTTTAATCTACCCCAAAATAATATTTCATATTCCAAACCCACCAACGAGGCCTTCCATTTACAATAATTAAAAGTCTTCTTCCATAGAGGACAAATTTCAGACTAAGGCCAAATTCAAGGGCCTAGCTTCAGTAATTTGCATGATCAGATTCACAACTTGAAGTACGGAAAGTGACAAAATGAAAATTGATCTCAAAGTCAAGGCTTCACTTTAGTACTGCACAGATTTTTCAATATACATGGTGACCATATGCATACTAACCCCAAAATCAAGGTCTTAATTCAATTTTTTTGCAGAGCCCATTTTATGACAAGTATCCACAGTGACCATTGCTAGTTGCAACAAGAATCTTAGAACTCATATGTTATTCATACACAATTGGACTTAAAAATACCCAAATGAAAATATAGAAAAATCATCAAGAACTGTAAGTTCTTAAACAAGACATCACCCAAAACAATCATTTCTTCACACACATAGAAAATATATTTCACTGGAAAATTGATATTGACACCAGCGAATCTTCCAGGACCAAAGAAAATTCCATGAATTTAAAGGAAACTTTCTAGTGAAAATACAAAAGGTTGGAATTACTAATTATTATATACACAATTTCTTGAGGGATTTGATCCTTGTACACACATAATCATACAAAGAAGGTTAACATAACGATGTGAAATTCACCTCAAACTAGAAAAGGATTTGACAATTAGAAGTTTGGGCCTATGTGTAATTGAGATTGCATGCAACACCATCTTTTTATTTTTATTTGGACCTAGGAAGTCCCTTTTGGATTTCAATTCAGACTGTAGCACCATGTCCTGAGAATCTTCCTTTACAAATATGAATTTGTGGCCATCATTGATTTGTGTGTAACCCACTGTAATTATCCTGATCTGTGATCATAGGAAATTTCCTAATGCTCATGCCCTTTGGAATGACACTCCCAACTCCCTTACCTTAATTTGTAGGGACAATTTTAGTTCTTAAAGCAGTAGAAACGTAACAATATGAGACTTGTACATTTTGGATTGTTTGTGTTGGTGTTTGGCTTTGTACACAATACATTTATAAACTCTTAGAGAGTCCCTTTGACATTGGTATTTAGATTTGTACCTACTACATCTATATAATTCCTAGAGAGTCCCTCTTCTCAGAGAAGTGATGATCTCATCCCAAGTCTCCCACCCAATTATGTTCAGACTTATGTTATTTTACCTACTCTAATATATTTTTTACCTTAATTTTACTTGTCATCTACCATAATGAAATGTTGTATAATAATTTGAAGATGATTTCTCACTCACAATCACTTTGATTGATAAAGTAATGATCCAAAAGCATACACGGGCCACTGGGAAGACCACGACATTGTTGGGGCCTTGGAGATGGGATTCACATCACACATCTGGGAATTTATGGGGATTTTTTCTAGATTCCAATCAACGACGTAGTATTGAACTATTTCGACAATTTATCTTGGAAATTATGGGGTATAGGAAGTTTTAAATGCAATCTTCCACTGGAATTTGTGACCATATGCAACATTCTTTGGTGCGCACTTAGAGGAAGAGGGATTTGTTATCTCTACTTCCATTTTCCTTTTCCATTCTCGGTGCCCAATTTTCTTCATTGTGTGGGGTGTTTTTTTAGGATACCAACAGGCAGCATGGGTGATATTTCATAAATTTAGAATGAAGATTCTTTTTTTCCCAATCTGCCAATACTTGGGAAGAGGAATGTGTTAGTAACGAGTGTGCTCCTTATGTGAACAATATTTCGCACTTCGAAAATCTGACAGGAAATGCAACTTGCTTTGGTCTTGTCTCAACTAAGTTGAAGATACACTAGAACCCATGTCATGTACCTATTTACTTTTCGTCGTCTTCCTTATATATTGTAGTTTTCGAGGTTCCTGGTATGGTGAGAGTCTATGAAGATGGAATAGTTAAACGCTTGGTTGACCTGGGTACAGTTCCCACTTCTTCAACACTGATTGGCGTAATTACAGTTTATTTTACCACAGTTCCATGTCTCCAAGACCACGGCGGGGAAATTTCTCCTCGTTTTTTCCACAATTTTTTTTTTACTGCGAAACAAGTCCACCCGTAAAACTTATGATCGATTTTTTTTTTTTCTCTCAACACCCAGGCAGTTTCAGACTTTGAGTCTCCAGTCCCATAGAATATTTTCATAATTTTACTGTTCTATAAAAATTTTGATCCCATTGATTTAATTTATGTTTGAATTAGCAGATCCAATTAGTAGAATAATAAATCCACGTTTAAAATTGACTTGGAATTACCATTTCCTGTTTCATTTTCACAGAATTAATCGTTGCAAAAAAATACCATCCATGGTGGATTAGAAATTATAACTGTAGAAACGAACTTCATGCTCTTAAACCAGGGGTAGATTTTATTGATGCCACATGCACATGAATGGTATTGTGCATTTCGTAATAAGTCAATACATATGCATGTGTGAGATGGGTAATGAAAATGGAGTAATTATATGTCTTCCAGTAGATCCGGACCTCAAAAATGGGTTGACAGTTAATTTTTTTATTTCCTATTCGTACAATAATATTATATTGAAATTCAGTTAGCTTGTTCCTTATCTTTGAAAAATGTATATTAATTTTCTCGAAGTTCCATAAGATAGGCAGTTTCCCTTTTAACAGTTTCAAAAACCTTCTAATAATAATAAAAAATAAATAAAAAACAAATTTGCCGACTATTTTCCTATCTCCATTAAATTAAACAAAACAACTTTTACAAGTATGTCATCTAACACCAAATGTCTTACTAACAAATTTCTTACTGGATTTGAAACTCTAAGAGATGTCCAAAATCTCCATTTTAAAGTGGAACTGAAACTCTAGTGACTGGAAGACACATCAATGGTATTACAAGGAAATTATTGAATGGATGTTGGAAAGATATAGGGTGGGAAAATATTTTGACAAAAATTGGGAAAGCCAGATTAGAGCAACCAAACCCATTGGGCGACTCGGGGAATGAGTTTTTGCCTTAGAAAAATATAGATATTTATATAATAATTACTTTATTAGAAATAATAGTTTTTAATGTTTAGTGATTTATGTTTTCAAAATAATCGAGTTCCAAATATGTTATTCCTTCGGTGTACCTTTTCACCTTTAAGGGAAATTGCTAGTTTTTACTAATAGATAAGTTTCGAGAAACACAAATGAATCAAAGCTAAATGTCTCAAATGCAGCATTACTAATACAAATCGTTAAATTAGTGGTGAATCATCTACATAATAAAGCCTATAATCAAAGTGTCGATTTAATGATTAATTTCAAGTCCAGTGAAATGGCATTCAAGCCTTCTCCCAAGAGAAACAACCCCTTCGATGTCTTCCATGTTTCTTTTTATCCCTTGGTAAGGTAGTTGTAACAATTATTCTTTGGTAACTATTTTCTAAACTCTAGATGGATTTTTATTTTCCTACAACCTCGAATAATGTGGAATATGGTGTTAGTGTCATTGTTACTACTAGCGGTGTCGAGGGGGGTTGTAATCTTGAGGTATATTTGATAATGGCCTTTTTTTTCCTAATTCATACAATCACCTACCATATAGCCTCATATATAATGTGATATTAATTCATTATTTGTACGACATCTAGATTGGTATAAGGTTATAGGTAATCATTGGAAGGGACATTTTGGATTTAGGAGACCATCACTAAAATTGAGAAGCCAAATATTAATTTATCATAAATAAAATGTCCCCAAATGGGACCACTAACATCTTAAAATCATTCTCGGCCATTTCCTTTTTTTTCCAAAATTCTCTAAATAGATATCAGCATCATAAAACCATCATTCAAAGCCCCATGGTCTAGGTAAGCCATATTCAAAAGCCTTTGGAAAATAAAATTCTAAAATCTTGAACAGTGATCCTAATATTTTTACATTTTTCATAAGCAACAAAGTAAGATTGTATTTTCCTTTCATTAACATAAATTCCATGACAAAAAAAATAATGTATATTATCCTTGAGGATTTTAAACCCTCTCTTGTCTATCTATTTACAATTTTTATCAACTCATCAACTATCCCCACTGTATTTCCTAAATGATTCCAGGATATTTTAATATGCAAGTGGAGACTTCTTTCCAAGTTTTCAATGTCTTTTAAAATGGTCAAATTATCCTTGAAACTACTCATTACATATTTAATTTTGTGCCAAAGACAATGTTTGGATCCTAACAAATATTTCTAGGCTTCCAATATCTGGTTAGAATTTTTTTTGAACTCCTCATATGCAACCACATTTTCTAATACTTCAGCATTTATTGTTGTTTTGAGCAATATCAGGATGATTTTGATTTATGAAATCATTTCATTTTTTCAATAATGATTACATATATGAAATTTTGAAACTTCCTTTCATATTAATTAAATTAAAATTATTTTTTGGTCGATGTTTTGAACCCTCTAATGTGGTTCATCCTTAGGAACAAGATGAAAAAACCAATCTATGCTTAGGATTAAATAGCAGAGATACATCTTGTTCTGCTAATTGTCGAACACGATGAATCTCTTTTATGTAATCCTAATGATAGATCATTTTTTTCATTTGTGTCTAGAGGATGAACCACATTAGAGGGTTCATAACGGCGACCAACAAATAATGTTAATGTGATTAATATGTAATGTTCCCAATTTTTAGCCTCAAGCTAAAAGGAACATTATAGTTAGCAGTATTTTATGTAGTTAAATAAAATGGGTAAGGAGGCCACATAATCCTTGAGAAGGAAGAATAAACAATCCTCATGTGAAAGGAGGAAGAATAAAGCAGCTAAATTGAGCACCACATGGTGTGAACAGGATTGTATCATGCTTGATCTAGTCATTTTGACCAAGTCCACATACACAGTCTAGATACAATGTATTTGCTTGGTGGTTTGCGCAGTTCTAAAGGAGGATCACATGCATGAGTTGGAAGGCACATGTGGATGGGACCCATGGTGGAGAGGAGCACTTGCTATATAAGAAGAGGAGGAGAGCCATTGTTATTCATGCTTTTGGTTTATCATTTTCGTATGGTATGCGTAGACTTGCATACCCGGGCTGTTTAGCAGGGTTGTATACTTCTTGAGCACAAGGGTGTTCCTGGTCGGGAATCCCTACCTCATCCTCAAGGAAGGAGAGGATTTCGAGCTCCATTTCCTCATTCTGGAATTTGGCCAAGCTTCCTCCTACAGCTGCAACGTTTTCCTGTTGGGCAGAAAACGTTGTGTTGCTGGGTGCAACAACAAAGGAACTCATAGAGTCATTCCTTGGCTTGTTTTTTGGTGGAGAACTTGTCTATTCATTGGAGGAGCAGCAGAGGAGAATCCCGGGCTTATTTTTAGATATTTGGCACCTGACCAACCACTCACGATCTCTCACAGTGTAGTCTAGGGCTAGAACTACGTTATTTTATGCAGGCAGTGTTGGAGAGTTCATTTGAGCTCATCAGGAGGAGTTGTTTCTGAGTAAATGGATCAGCCTTTTCCTTAGATACACCATCAGAGGAGGGCATCATCATTTCATATATGCTACAGCCTCATTCCATATTTTGATTTAGTTTCAGTGGCAAGTTAATTGTCACATTGTACATTCTCCGACATTTTTAGCAATCTTTCCTAGATTGGCTAGAAATCTTGTATTGGAGCCCATTCTTCTATTCTTCAAAATTTCTTGTATATTTCAGCCATATTTAATGTATATTAATCTATAGCAGCGTCTACTCTAATATAGGAAGCGCTTTCACTGCTCTCCGGCATTTTGTGTAGTTGCAGCAACTCATGTATTTCATAGTTTGATCACTGGAGGTTGATTACGGTAGCTTGAGTGGCTTGTCCCTCAAGATATTTCTGTATATTGTAGCTGATATATTAATAAAAATTATGGCTGTATTATATTCCATTTATTCATATTTACAGATTTTCAGAGTTTCATGATTATGCTCATATGTTGCTATAACTCACTCCCTGAGCAGTTTTTCAAGATACTAAAGGGAAGGAGATATGTTTAACCTTCCTTGAGGGATTTCTTTGAGCTCAAATTCTGGAAGAGAAGTGTTTAATGAGTTAGAAAGGGGATCCAAGTCCCCTTTCAGCTTATTTTTACATTGCCTTCCTTATACAGCGTCCTCATGGACCATATTGCAGAAATTCCTGAAAAACAGATATTACAATGGTATCAGAGCATCAATCTTGGCTCAACCTGTGTAGCCCAAGATGATATGCCATTAGAAGGAGAAGCTCCTCACTTAGAAGAGGATATGTACAAAGGAAAGAAGAAAAGAGGAATGACGGAAGAGGAGGTTTCCCTTCTTCTTTTCCAGACCATGGAAGGTATCATTAAAGACCTTGAGGAGATAGAAAGGGAAAACTAGAGGGATTTTCCGAGAGGGTTTGTGGATTAAGCAAGCCCTAGTTGTGACCACGTTGGGTGAGAGCATTCAGCCACACATGCAGATCCATAGCACAGTTCATTTACCACTTGCAATGCAGGAAGAATGGAGGAAGAAGCTGAGGCCATTGGAGTAGCAGTGCTGCAACTCAAAGGTATGGCTCATGATTGTTGGTTTGAAAATTTTGTTTCACATTTTCATGCAAATGTAAAAACATATGATGAATTCACTAAGGGTTTGGTGAAGAAATTTGATGGAAGTCAATGTGAATCATCATGTATCATAACTTCAAACACTTTGCATGCATTGGAAGGAAACATGAAACAAACTCCACTCCACATTTATAGAGGGAAAGAAAACTGGAATGATGAATTGTTAGAGGCAAGACCCCCATTGTATGAAGGACACTCTTCCATTTGTGATAACATGGAGGTCCCTCTTTCAAAGGAAGACTGAAATCCATGGTCTCTCATTGAAGGGGAGGCATACTCACATATTGGTGAAGAGAATGTGCATAGAAGAACCCACACCGCTGTATCATTGGAAGAAGATCCATCACCACATGGAGATGAGAAGGGAGCCATTGCTTCCATGGGAGGAGTCCTTGTTTCTATGCAAGGGATTCCAAGAGGTACCACATGTGGGGACCCAGTCACAAATCTTGAGTAGCGTATAGTAGCATTGGAGGATTGTGAGATGGAGGAGGAAGAGAAGGAGACTATACAATGTAGTGAAGAGAGGGACAAATCAGTCCACTCATACATACAGTCCACTCCTGAACTTGATGTCTCACTATATGGAGGCATTCCACCTGGGAGGCCACCTGATCTAGAGTTGATGAGGGGCATCTTGTCATTCGGTTCACCACTCTTGGATTCTGGGGAGGTGAAGACATTGGAGGAATCCAACACAACACAGAGAGTTTGGGATAAACCCAAGGAGGAGGGAGACACTCTCTCATTTTCAGTATCACCCACTCTCATCAGTTATACTGCGCTGACAGAGTTTGCTGCAGGGATGGAGGATGGCATCTTCATGATGCAGGATGACTACTCCACAGATTTGGGGAGGGAGAGGATACTTCCTTTGAGGGAGGACTCTTTCATACATAGGAGTGGATGTAGGCCACTCATGCTTACTTTGATCCAGCTTGGGAGATTCCTTGTGGATGACAGCTTCTCATGGGAAGCCAACTTCCAAAGGACTACATCACTATTTGAGAATGAGAAGCTACATGATGGGCATGGAAGCATTTTGGAGGATGAATTTGGCATGGGGGATGCCAAGGTAGTGGGCAACAACATGAGGGGAGCATCACATTGCAGATCACCAACGCTATCTCTGAGGAGGACAAATCCAGATGGGAGGTCTCGACTCTTGGTAGAGTACTCCAAGGATCTAGGTGCATGCATGTTTTTGGATGACCCGGATAGAGATGATAGGTACATGGTGAATGATATGCTCATCTATTATTATGAAAGAATCTTCTTGACTAGGGCTTCTAGCCTCAAGGAGAAACTATTACATGCAGTACATGAGGACTTCCTAGCTATGCACCTTGATGCATATCTTGTATTGCTAGAGGAGTTCACTTGGGAGGGCATTCAACATGATCTATATCAGCATGTGGACAGATGAATAGCTCGGATGACTTTAGAGAGGTTGGCACAACCATTCCTCTACTCATTGGAGGTGAGGGAGAGCATTCAGATGAGCCATTTCAGCTCAAGGACCGGAGTACATGGTAAAGAAGGTATACACTCTCATTTTTATTTACCTTTATTTACTTCATATGGGCAGCTTGATGAGCTAAGGATGATCACACCTCCTTATGCTCCTTATTATGATGTACTGGTGGCCCATAGCAACAATGGGAGTGGCTATTTTCATGATGGTTTGTGGGGGAAGCCACATACTTCTTAGTGTGCACCATTGGCACCAATTTGTACTTTCATGTTTTCACCTTATGAGATGTTTGTGGCAGCAAAAAAGTGGCTAGTAAAGCACTTGTTATCTTTTTTTTTGAGGCAAGCATGGAATGCACTGCGCTGGTTCCTCATATGGAACTATGACTTACTCTCCGGTTTCCATGTGGTAGCTTTTTTTCATTGTATTTTGCTTCCACATGTTACCGATGTTTGTATACTCATGGGAGGCTTTGTTTGGAGAGTGGGCTTAGAGTTGAAGATGCCCATTGGGAGTATGATTCTCCCCTTTTCACATGTTGAATGTTTCAGGAGAAACAATGGGCACACAATGATTTCCATGTCACTCATTTTCTCTTCATATAGGAGGAGCTATTGGGAGAAAATGCGTTGTTTGAGGAGGCATTTCATGGTTGATTCATTTTGTGGGGAGGCTTAGGCCAGTTGTGGAGGGCATGAAATTTCAGCCCAATATCAGAAACCTCCTCATACTTATCATAAATGGAGGGAGAAACTACTTGGATGGGAAAATCCAAACTCTCCATTCAGCCCCAACATGTTGCATAGATTTGGGGTTGAGGACTGCTTTATTGAGCTACCTAGGATGGCTCACTTCATTTGGATTATTTCATGGGTGAAGGAGTCACTCATTGGGAATAAGACTTCCCATGTTTTTCATCACTCCTACCTTGAGGAGGCCATTGAACAACAAGGAGCTTTCCACTTGCATCTTCTATTATCTCATGATGTATACTTTGGTTTTACACACTTGGAGGGATACATGGAGGACAGATTTATTGCATACTTTGATGAGCTATGGTGGGGTCTATTGATGAGGAGACCACAAGAAGAGGAGGAGGAATTTTTTCTCTACCTTGCAGTTGCTTGGGGACAAGCAACATTTTGAAGGGGGAGGACTGTAATGTTCCCAATTTTTAGCCTTAAGCTAAAAGGAACATTATAGTTAGCAATATTTTATGTAGTTAAATAAAATGGGTAAGGAGGCCCCATAATCCTTGAGAAGGAAGAATAAAAACTCCTCATGTGAAAGGAGGAAGAATAAAGCAGCTAAATTGAGCACCACATGGTGTGAACAGGATTGGATCATGCTTGATCTAGTCATTTTGACCAAGTCCACATACACTGTCTAGATACAATGTATTTGCTTAGTGGATTGCACAGTTGTAGAGGAGGATCACATGCATGAGTTGGAAGGCACATGTGGATGGGACCCATGGTGGAGAGGAGCACTTGCTATATAAGAAGAGGAGGAGAGCCATTGTTATTCATGCTTTTGGTTTATCATTTTCATATGGTATGCTTAGACTTGCATACCCGGGCTGTTTAGCAGGGTTGTATACTTCTTGAGCACAAGGGTGTTCCTGGTCAGGAATCCCTACCTCATCCTCAAGGAAGGAGAGGATTTTGAGCTCCATTTCCTCATTCTGGAATTTGGCCAAGCTTCCTCCTACAGTTGCAACATTTTCCTGTTGGGCAGAAAACGTTGTGTTGCTGGGTGCAACAACAAAGGAACTCATAGAGTCATTCCTTGGCTTGTTTTTCGGTGGAGAACTTGTCTATTCATTGGAGGAGTAGCAGAGGAGAATCCCATGATTATTTTCAGATATTTGGCACCTGACCAACCACTCACGATCTCTCACTGCGTAGTCTAGGGCTAGAACTACGTTATTTTATGCAGGGAGTGTTGGAGAGTTCGTTTGAGCTCATCAGGAGGAGTTGTTTCTGAGTAAAGGGATCAGCCTTTTTCTTAGATACACCATCAGAGGAGGGAATCATCATTTCAGATATGCTACAGCCTCATTCCATATTTTGATTTAGTTTCAGTGACAAGTTAATTGTCATATTGTACATTCTCCGGCATTTCTAGCAATCTTTCCTAGATTGGCTAGAAATCTTGTATTGGAGCCCATTCTTCTATTCTTGGGAATTTCTTATATATTTCAGCCATATTTCATGTATATGCATCTATAGCAGCAGATACTCTAATATAGGCAGCGCTGTCACTGCTCTCCGACATTTGTGCAGTTGCAGAAACTCATGTATTTCATAGTTTGATCATTGGAGATTGATTCCGGTAGCTTGAGTGGCTTGTCCCTCAAGATATTTCTATATATTGTAGTTGATATATTAATAAAAATGATGGCTGTATTATATTCCATTTATTGATATGTTCATATTTTCAGAGTTTCATGATTATGCTCATATGTTGCTGTAGCTCACTCTCTGAGCACTTTTTCAAGATACTGAAGGGAAGGAGATCTGTTTAACCTTCATTGAGGGATTTCTTTGAGCTCAACTTCTGGAAGAGAAGTGTTTAATGAGTTAAAAAGGGGATCCAAGCCCCCTTTTAGCTTATTTTTACATTTCCTTCCTTATACAGCGTCCTCATGGACCATATTTCAGAAATTCCTGAAAAACGGATATTACATAATATGAAAGGAAGTTTCAAAAACATCAATATGGATCACAAAATTATGATATCAAATACATATATGAAGTCTTTGTGACATTTTTTTGGCATTATTTCTACAAATAAGTTAATAATTTTTTTAATTAAATAACTTGATCTTGTTAAGATTCATCTTCAATTGTTTCCACCCATGGAAGAAAGTTATGTTTTTCCAAACTTTCAGCTAAAGTTGCTATCCTTTCTTCTTCTATATTTTTGATAAATTTTTCATCTTTTTATTAATTTTTGTGAGAGCCTTGAGATAATTTTTCATCTAATTTGTATCTTTTTCTAAATGGACACTAATTCTTTGTTCTAGTAGTATTCAATGGAAGACATGTTTAAGCTTCATCTAGGTTTTTGAATTTTGTTATATTTTTGTTTCAATATCAGAGCTACATTGGTCTATAGTACCAATGATAAGAATACTATACTCCAAACCTACATTAGGAATACATTTAGCTCTATTATTTTATTTTTCTATTCCAAGATGCTCTTCCATTCTCTGTTGTTGTATTTTCATTTTCTTGACATTGATGTAGGCCTGGATTAGGTCTCTAGCTACCACTTCTAATATGTGTTTATGCTAGTCAATATTATATTGTGCGGGAATACTATCTAGATCAATGGACACCTTAGTAGTCTCATAATCCTTTGTTCCAAGTTTACTTGTTGGTAGATCAACTTTTGGCCATGGAATAGCCATTTTTTATTGTCCTATATTATAATCAACAAAATATATTATTTTGTGGGTGCTTGAATTTATTTTTTCAACCCAATATATAAATTATGCTTATTCTTCTTGGAATATTCCTCATCAAGACTTATGAGAAAAAAATTATCCTTATCCATCCCTAAACTATTTATCTTGAATAATATGCTTGATGAAGTAGATAGCTATTATGAGGGAACACAAATAATTGTTGACATTTTCGAATTAGCCTTGATTTGAATGTGGTTAATGATCCTTGTTTTCTTGTTTAAGGTAATGGGGTATCCTCATCCATTGGATCCTTTGAATAATTCCTGATAAAATCTGGACTTTGTGGAGTTATCAATTCCAATTTTATTTCACTATTTCCTTATTAACATGTAGCTTCCCGAATCACTTGTAACTCAGAGTTTTTGTTGACCAACTTATCTTTTTCTACATCAAGATTGTGGGTATAGTGGGGTGAACTTCATATGATTTCTTAAATTAGATATTATTTGGTAAAGATCATATTTCCATATTTCATCTTCTTCAAAATTAAAAGAATTAATAAAATTACCAAAAATAGGAAGAGTTTCTCTTATATTGTTTAATAATGAAACAAAATATTTCAACAACAATAATTGACTTTTTGCCCTTGGACACAAAATCCAATTCATTAGAATAAATTTCCTATATGATATACTCATGAGAAAATATCTTGGGAGTTAGATATGTTGATAACTTGTAAGGTTTTAGCTCCACTTGATATATTCTTAACATGGTATAATCCCTCTCTGAAAATCAATAGACACATTTGCATTCAACATTCATTTGTAAGAGGAACTTGTAATTATTTATGATTCTAGGAGTTGGTTTACTATAAATTAGGGTATAGAAAATAAACATGATTTTATCAATAAACATTTTGTATCCATTTGGACTATCGCCATATTTTACCACCTATGTCCATTAAAAAGGTAAAATGTTCTCCCCTTACTAATTTTTCTTTTATAAACCTAGTAATTCAAAGTGAAATGTTTGTTGAACCATACTTTAATAAACTAGATAGGATTAATATATAAATATTTTCTCTCCCTCAAATTTAGCCAACTATTGATGCATTTTCTTTGAAATGAATGTCGCATAATTAAATCTTATATTGTGAAGGATCTTATGTAAGAATCCAATTATAAGATCACCATCCCTCGTATCGTCATAATAGCCTTGTAAAATTTTTAATACAAATTATGTATTGCCTGGACTCTCCTGATCTAACAATTATATGCCACTTTTAAATACAGAAGCGCTTCTACAAAAAATATTGTGGAATTTAAAACACGATCGCCAATTGCAATATCAAGAACAAAGATCATTAACACATAACACAGATGTTTTTACCGGTAAAGCATAAAGCTAAAAACCTACTATCATATATTATGTATATATCGTGGATCATGAAACAATCTCATGCAAAAATCTAATCCAAGAACTCTCAGTACAATATATAATCGTCTAACACTGTCATACAAATATTGCAAAGTCATGTGCCAATTTACTGCCTCCAGACAACCTGCCTCCACTACACAATCCCAAATGATAGGAATCCTTGAATGAATGAAATCCTGCTTGCCTTGACTGCGTAATCCTCATGGGCACATCAAATGTGTGTGTGGTTGCATCAGTGCACCCACTAATGTCACAACTGATAGTCAAACTATCCCTTTCACCTACATCTCAACTGGGTCTCCACTGGATCTTACATGCATGTAGTTAACAGTAGTAAATCTTCAGTTGCATGTGAGACCACTGATTGTGAATTAATTAATAATTAATTCATTGATCTCTCACTAGTGTATCTTTAGTTACAACTAGCACAACTGAGTTAAAATACTTTAAAACTCACATAACTACACATCCAACTTAGTTACAACTTCGAATCACTCAGTTACAACTAAGTCCACTTTCATGTCCCACCAACCAAACTTTGAACTCGAATTTCCTATAGCTAACTGATTTTCCACTTCAGTTAACTATTTCCAAGTGCTCATTAAGAATAGATTATTATTGATTGTCTAACTATTATTAAGGGATAATAATAGGCGATATGAATATATAAATAAAAATACGATCTATAAATAGAACTTGCACATACATATACAAATAGACCATCATCTATAAATAGAATTTTCTCAACCATATATAAATAGACATCATCTATAAATAGAATTTGCTCATGCATCTATAAATAGACCTCCACCTAAAAATAGCTTGAGGCTCCATCCTAGTGTAGGTGCATAATTTTCACTAGGATCTTCTTGTTGAATCTCAACACTCCCTCTCAACAAGAAAGGGATTATCCTTCACCCCGATCCTATCTCTATGGTATTAGAATTTGCTCCTGGTGAGCACCTTCGTCAGAATATCTACATCCTGATCTTCCATAGGAATGTACTGAAGCAACATGATCTTACGCTGCACACAATATTTGGTATGGTGATACCGGATTTCTAAATTCTTAGATCTATCATGAAACACATGATTAATTGAGAGTTTAATGCAACTCTGATTATCACGATGAATCACTGTCGGATCTAAATGAGAACCAAACAAATCAACCAAGATATTTCTCATCCAGATAGCCTCACATGTAGCTTAAATCACTGCATGTATTCCACTTTGGATGAACAGAGTGCCACAGATCTCTGCTTCCTGCAGTACTAAGAAGAAACTGTAGATACGATACTTAAGATCCCCGCTAATGTGTTCTTTTTGTCCGTTGGGATGCCTGCCCAATTTGTATCTGTGAAGCCATGCAACTTCACCTCATCCATCTTTCTGTACCATAAGACATACTCAGATGTGCCCCTCAAGTATCTCAGGACATGCTTACGCGCCTTCAAAAATAGATTGGTAAGCTTAACCATCGCTTGACTTAGCTGGTTAGCCGCATAGCAAATGTTCGGTGTCGTGTTCACTAGATACATTAGCGAACCCACTAAATGTCGATAAACAATAGCATCCACTATCTCTCCAGATGTAGCATCCTCTTTCATCCAATTTCCTCGAAGAGGAGAATCCATGGGTTTGTAGCTCTCCATGTGAAACTTACCCAGTATCTCCCTTGCATACTTGCCTTGACACTATAAGGAAAAGACTCTCTAGTGGATGTTTTTGAGGAACCCCTGATAAAAACACCCCAGACATTCGTTTCTAGTGGAGGTTTCTAGAGGAGGTTGGCAGGCAGAGGTTTTTGCGGATGTTTTTCATCCGGTGCGCTTATCATCATAAATCACACCAATGCGTTCAACAAGAGAAAGCACCAGTGTGCACAAAAAAATTACACACCGGACACTATGTGCTTTGTACACACCCACTTGGTGCGTCTTAGTATCGTAGCGTACCGGTGATTTACAAATATTCCGCATCAGTGCATCATAAAACACCACGCCAAAACATAAAAAGCTCGGTGTGGTCTTACGAAACCGCACCAGTGCGCCTATAAAACCTTGCGCACCGGAACATGGCTAAATAAATAAAAAATTACGACCAAGAAACCACATTTTCACTTTTCTTAGTGCTCCAGAGCTCTCAAGCACCGGTGCAATTTATCCTTGTCTGATCCGCCCTGACATCGGTGCTCCCATTGCACCCATTGCATGCACTGCTGCTGTGCATTGCTCACCAATCACCAACTTGAATTTTGCAAAACGGTGGGAAAATTTTCTTTTGCAAATTCTACAGCCAATGTTCCTCCTCAATGGCCAAATGTACAGGTATTTTTCTTGTTTTTCCATAATTAATATTTTTAGCCGATTAGAACTTTAAATAACCTTTAAATTAACCATTTAAAAGAGAGAAAAAAATTGTCGCGCAGTGCACTCGAGCCATTCAGCTAGCACCAATTCGCGGTGCTGCCTGTAAATTTACAGGCCACACTGCAAACAGTGCTAACGATATTCACATCGGTTCCAGGGCGATACCAAAAGGCGCACCACATTATTTTAAATTTTTTTGAAAAGTGTGGTGCGACCGTTTACCCGGCCACACCGTTGACCATGTGGAATAGCGGCAATTCAGTGCACTGACAACAGTCTTCAATCATACTCTCCTCATGCGAACCGGGTATGCTATTTAAATTTCTTTTATAAGAAGGAAAATTTATTCTGTAAAGTGCAGTATTGGAGCAATGGAGGGTTCTAATCGCAGGCAAAAATTTTTCTGAGGAGATGAGGGTTTGAAAAGACGAGAGTTCGAATTTCGGCTGAGAAGTTTATAGCAGAGAAAATGAGTGATTCAAACAGAAATATGGACAAATACAAAGGGGATGGCAGGGTTAGAATTAGGTCCCATGAGAAGGGGGGTAGTTTGAGGGATGGATTCTCTTATAGGTTTAGGAGGCCCTTTGATTCCCGTGATCATCATAAATATTACAAAGAGGGAGATGATGCCGAAAAGTATTTTAACAAGGAAGATAGCAGATCGAGAGAGGGACATAGGTAGCACAGGCATTTTGCAAAGGATGAAAAGGTGAAGGATAGAGCGAGCCATGGTAGTGACAGAAGCAGCAGAAGGGACGAAGATGATGACAAGCATAAAAAGGAGAAAGTCAGCAGGAGGATTAAAGATTACGCTTACAGGGATGCAGACGGCTACAAATCTCGACAGAGTACAAAAGGAGAAAATATTTATGAAAAATATTAGAAGGGTGGTTGGGAAAGCTCGGTTGAGACTAGCGATACAGTTAAGAGGCCTGGTCACGAGGGTAAGTATTTTCTTGATCATGCCAGAGAGAATTCAGTTGAGGTTGGTGATAGGGTTAATAGGTCCCATGATGGAGAAAGGGAGAGCAGAGTTGATAGCAGAGAAATACCTGTCGACAGTCTGGCAACTGGAAAGGTGAAACTGTCCTTCAAAAGCAAGGAGTACTATACGCTAATGGATGTTAGAGAGAGATAAATTGAGTCTCTTGAACGGGCTAAGAGATCACATGAAGGTAATGATTCTCTTTCTTACAAGGATGGCAGGGAAATATTGGATAGTAGAGAAAGATCAATCGAGGCAGTCGATAAATCCAAGAGGCACCATGAAGGGAAGGATTCTCATTCCCTTAAGGACAACATAGAAAGATCAATTGACTTTTCTGATCAAGCTGATAGGTCCCATGAAGGGAAATATTCTCATTTCTATAGGGATAGTAACAAAAGGTCAATCGAGGCTGTTAATAGGGGTAGGAGTTATCGTGAGACAAAGGATATGAATCCTTACGATGAAGAAATGGATGGAAGGTCTCGCAAGTGATGAGAGCAAGAGAATGACAGTGAGGGAAGGAAAGATAAGAGTGAAAAACGAAAGAAGTTTACAGAGGATGATACCAAATATGATAGAAAGCAAAAAGGAGAAAAGAGGAAATTGGATGCCAAGATGGAGGAGGAACTTACAAATGGGCAAGCAGATCATGGGTTAGCAAAAAGGTAGGTCCTTGATGATTGTTTCAGAGGATTTTCACATGCCAAAGATGGGTGGAAGGGTGTAGGAGCACTTGACAATGGTAGCACAGTGGTTAATGGTGTTGTACAAGTTCTACCTGTAGTGGACTAGAAGGATTCACTAAAGTCCCTGCCTAGTTCGAAGTTTCCTATAGACATAAAGGTATCTATAGTTTATTCAACCAATGTAGTTGAAAATAAGGCAGATAATATTGCCATATCTGACGAGGTTACTGGGAAAAATAGCACAAATGGGACTGCTTAAACAATCATGTATATGTTAGTAACTACACCCTTTGGTAGAACGAAAGAAAATTCAGGCAGATTCCTCAGCCAAGTAGACTGGCCATAATCAATTCCTTCGAGATCTCAATAGAAGAAATAGATATGCATGTCAGAGGCTCCTGTTGGCACCTTTTCTTGTTGCAGGTTGTGGAAAGGTTCAAGTTTCTTTTTCTGAAAGAAGAAGAGGTGTAATTTTGAAAATAAATGGCCCAAATATTTTCACAACAAAATGTACATTTCCAACATGTCTAAAAACTAAAATATCTCCAACTTCAATAAACTGCTCAAAAACAAAACTTTCCCAACCATTTGTGAAAATTTCCCACGTCTTAGCATAGCACAGGTTCACATGCCACAATTTCCCACTTGGGCCCTATAGTATTGCATCTTCACATGCCCCACATTGCATTCTCTCCACATAATCAGTGGGGACCTCCTACAATAAACAAAATGCATTGGAAGAATAGTTATTTCCATCAAGAATTTATCCAATTCTAATTCTAATTCTAATTCTCAAGAATAACCAAAATTCTAATTCTAATTGCATATTTCCATCAAGAATAAACAAAATTAAAATTCTCAATTTATATGGTTGGAGTTCATTAAATTTTGGTGTACACACCTAAAACTAATTTCGGTGCCTTAACCGCAAATCAGTGCTAATGTACAGATAACCTCACCGGTGCGTTTTTATTAATGTGCACCGGTGCCATGTTATCAATGGACACACCGGTGCGGTGATATTAAGTGATGCATTGGTGAATAATAACCACAAATAAAAAAAGCACAACTCTATTTTCTTTAAGTGAAAAAAAAAAAAACGGTAAATTGAAAAATGGGTAGCAAAATATTTTCAAAAATCTAATTTCATAAAACAATTCTTTAAATACTAAACACTTTTCATTATTTCACTATTTTTGCAAAAAATTTCAGCCAGAGATTTACAGGAGACATACTTGGAGCAAGAGAGCACGAGAGCACTGTGGAGTAGCGAAATACGTTCGAACATAAGTATTTAGACAATCAAAATCCAAACCTTTGGTGATTCAAACCCTGTAGCATAGAATTTCAAACGATCTCGTGATTGAATTTGATTATTTTTTTTACTTTTTCTGTAATTTTTTTATGAAGTAAGAAAAAAATTTCAATTTTCTTTTCATTTTCAGAAGCAAAAAAAAAAAAAAATACATTTTTACCCTAAACCCTTCATTCTTTTTGTTTCTACCCTTTCTTCTCCCTGTTTCTGTGATTTCAGAATTAGAGCTTTTCATTTTGGATTGACATTCAACCCATAGGATGACTTGCATAGTCAGATCCCAATCCATGTCGGCCATTGTGTGAATTTTTGAAAAAAAGAATTTTTTTTATCGGTGCGCCCTGCGTAACCTAGAGCACTGGTGCGCTGTATTATCCCAACACACCGCGTAAGTATTGTGTAATAAAAAAATTAAAAACAATATTTTTTGAATCATTGTGCCATATCTAAAATAGGGCACTGATGCGCTAGGTTACGAGGGGTGCACCGATAACATGCTATTTCATTATGGCGCACCATGAACGTGCTGTTTCGCAAAAAAATATTTTATTGTGTTAATCGGTACACCATGTAACATATACCACACCGCATCGGGTCTCCTAGTTGACAGAGAGTAGAGTATGGTGGTCCCTTGTTTTCGCAGAGCGTTTATGGTACAAAAACTAACACTGGACGATTTTTATTATTTTCTCTGTGTTAATCGGTGCGGTGGTTAACATTTAATGCACCGGTGCTCCATGTTGACATAGAGCACCATACAGTCTATTATACTGTTTGTGCAGTGCATTTATAAGACCCCCACACACCGATGTTGTTGTGTACAACATGAAAGGCACACTGGTTTCTTGAGATTTCTTTTTTTTACCTGAAAAGTTGACAATTTATTTATAAATATATTAATGAATGATATGGTATAGGTTTGAGATTGATAAAGAAATGACTAAAAAGAGATCAAGTAACAAAAATACTGATAACACATCAAGAAAAGCAAAAAAGACAAGTTCTTTGTAAAATCTTTACAAAAAATATTATGCTAGAACTATATATAAGTTTAACTAATATGTATTGTTTACTGTGTATCATGCGGAGCCACAAAATGACGAAGGTCGATAATATTATTTCTGATCTAGGACCAGAAGAGTGTAAAAGCTTGATGGAAAAATTGCAAAAGGATGAATCAGGTGAATGAAAAATACTATCGATCCAATATGAGTTTCTTTTTTTATTTTTCATTAATAATATAATTAAAATTATTAGATAACATGTGTCAAACAATTTATTAATTCATATCTGTTTAATGTTCTACATGGACCAACAACTCAGAAAAGGAATGTTGTTCTAAGAAAAGAAAAAAAATAGAACATGCAAATGAAAATGAATTGCTCCTTAGCTCATCTGGAGTGGTGTTGGATGTTAATGAAAGGGGGAAAATCTTTTACAAAAGTTTGAGGGATCTAGTGGAATGAATGTATAGACGTTCTTTCCACTTACAATACAAAAATCAATCCAATGATTCTAAGAACCAAATTTTATCTAAACTACAGGAATAGTTTCTAGAGAATTGGTCAATGAGACATGTCATACTTTTAATAGCAAAAATGTACAACAACAAAAAAGAATGAATGAAAAAGTAATATTCCTTTAAATGTTTTTCTAGAATTATTTATAAATATCACTTTTGTTATATTTAATTTTCATATATCAATATAAAAATTAAATAGTTTATTGTCATGTTACATCTTTAGGAAGATTATGAAAATCTCAAAAGATGAACGAGCTGATATTAGTAATATGCTAGTAGGAATGTCCAAAAAGGTGTACAAGGAGATGGTCAAAGAAATGGACAAAATTACATCGCAGGAGGAGCCATCTCAACAACAACGTGCTTCAAATGTAATATGTAATCATTAAATTTTTCGATCATTAGGTACAATAAATAAACAATTTAGCATTAAATATTAATTTCCAAGTATTTTCTTGCAGAAAAGAAAAGAAAATGGAACCCATTCAGCACATAAAATAGGACGACAAGGAAGAAAAGGGTTGATATCTAAGTTTGTGAGTAATTGTTACTTCCTTTAACAACTTAACTAGATTTCATTTTTTATTTTATTTTTAAGTTGTTTTACAAAAATTATCATTGAATGTCTTCAAACAGGTGCTAACATACAAAGAAGAACCATCAGATGAATTGAATTAAATTGGGTTAAATATGGGTTGTGAGTATATGTTGGCATATCATAAATTAACTATGGAATTTGTAAGCATCTATCGATCTTGTTTTACTTAGCTCCGTCTATAATTAATAGAACAAAAACATCTTTTATATTAAATATATGATTGGTTATGGGGTATAAAACTAGCAAGAAACAAAGTATGGAACTGCGCCAACAGATGAAATTTTGAAAGATGGCATAGTACATGGTTTTGAAAGAATGTGTATAGTTTATGAGACAATTGTTGTTATGGTACACCATTTTTATTTTTGATTTACATTGATTTATATTATTTAATATTGCAATTTTCATTATTCTCACCAATGTATATACACTCGTTACAATTTATTTTTATGTTTGTAGATGGAAGGTGAAGAAGAAGAAAAAAATAAACATCATGAACAAAACATTCCTAAAAATAACCCAAGTCATGGAAGTAGCTCTAGCAGTGACAACAGTTCAAGCGAAGACGGATGATTACTATGTTTGGATATCAAAGCAAGGCGCTGTATTTTTTGAAATATTTGTCTGTGAAATCAAACATTTTGTTTAATGTAATGGACATAGTGTCCCAAATGAAAGACAAAGGGATACTAACAATTGTCCCATTTTGTATGACAAATACTGTCTTATATATATATATATATATAATAACATATGTTTTAATTTATTCTATTGTGTTCTCCATTGTCGTTCTCAAATGCACTAATAAAAATTTAATCCATATGAATATAGTTATAAGATATATATATGTGTCAACTTTTGATGAATAATGAATTTTAAAAAATCACAATAATTATGATATGATATAACAAATTAATCCAAACATCACATTCAAATGCATTAATAAAATTTTAATTAATATGAATATTGTTATAAGATGTGTTGAATTTTGATGAATAATGAGTTTAGAAAAATCACAATAATTTCACTGTCATAGGTCGATGTTTCTAAAAAATAAAAAATGAACATCCGGTGCATGTCAGTTACTGTACACCAGTGCATTTGTATGCTGCAGTGCACCAGTGCGTTTCTAAAACCTATGGGCACCAAAAAAATACCAAAACCAACTAAAAATCTCGGTGTATTTGTGTGATACTGCGCATCAGTGCTTTTATGTGAGACTACGCACCAGTGCATTTGTACGACGTATGGGCACCGCACAAATACCAATACCAAATATAAATATCGGTGCATTTTTTTGATACAGTGCACTAGTGCGTTTCTATAAGTCTACGTATCGCTGTGTTGAGATGACCTATGCGCACCGCACAAATCCAAAGACTAATTAGAATGGCCCCATGCATTCTATCACCAAAATTGCACTGGGTGAAGTTTTATACCTTTACGTCCCAGTGCAGGAACCTTCGACCACCTTGGGGCCACCGTCTAGGTGACACACACCGATGCATTGAAACCTTAGTAGTGCACTGATGAAAAAAACATCTGTAATAACCTCTGGCTGCCAATTTTTTTAGTTGTGTTGAATTTCTGTTAAAAGCTCTGCCAAAACCTTCGTAACCATAAACAGATGTTGTAGCAAATGTTTTTTTGACAAATTTGGCCAATTTTATAACACTAAAAACATCTTTTATGACCTCCGCTAGAGGGTATTTTCCTTGTAGTGTGAGACACAAAAATTTCACCATCTCGCTGCCATATTTCCACTCCAAGGAAATAATGAAGGAGGCCCATATCCTTCATCTTGAACTCGTTTGCAAGGTCCTCCTTGCATGAGTATATCGGTTGCTGATCACCTTTCAGTATTAAATCATCAACATAAAGAACAATGATTAAAATCTTACCCTCCACCACAATTTGGTATAGTTATTCATCCACCTCACTTTTGGTGAAGCCTAGTCCGGTAAAATAGTTGTCTATCCGAGTGCACAAGGTGATTGCTTCAGCCCATACATTTCTCTTTTGAGTCGACACACATGTGACTCAGTACTGAAGATCTCAAATCCTTCAGGTTGCTCTATGTACACCTCTTCTTCAATGATCCCATTGAGAAACATAGTTTTCACATCCATTTGATGAATGCGCCAGCCCATCTGAACTGAGAGAGAAAGGATGGTCCTTATGGAAGAATATCGTGCGACAGGTGCAAAGGTTTCTTCATAATCTATCCCCTCGATCTGTGAGAAGCCCCGGGCCACAAATATGGTGTTGAGCCACACTTTTGCCCAAATTTTCACGATATTTATCACATCATTATATGCTTGTACCTGGTGTTTTTGTCCTTTTAAGATGATGATTAGAGGAATTTAGAGATAATAGTTGTTAATCTATGAATTCTTCTTATTATTTAAATAGATGAGTGTTTATGTGTAAATTTTGTTAATAGATGTCTTCTTGGTAGCAGGTGAATAAGTCTAGTGCAGAACTGCATTTAAGCACGGATCCATGCACCAGAGTAGAAATATATGTTTTGCCAAGAAATATGTTATGTTGTACCTTCTAGAAGATAAACCTTCTCCATTGAGTTCTGTAGTATATCACAACGAAGCAGGGAATATTTCCTATGGAACATGATACCTTACTGCCAGAAGATGCATAAAAGCAGCAGCTGGGTAGTTGAGTACGAGATTGCTGTAGGTGAAAATATCAAATTTGCGACCAAATGGAGCATAATCTCTAAATTACGAGAGGTGGGTTTTGTTCAGAGCACCATGTTTCATATAACCTAGAAACCGTTTGGCAAAATTCGGCTTCATGAATGAATTATCGTCACAGGAATATTCCACTGAAAACCATTTCTAAACGTGAACGTATTGGATCAATTTGGGTCTTGCTCATCCACATAACATATGAATAGTCACTTTTGATAATGGAAGAACTTGCCATAGTAGCAGCATGCACCCAAGTTCCACGAGTCTTGGCTTTTCTACAAGCAATCAAAACCCTTGCCTTGAGACAGGTCCTGCATCTATATATGGTTTGTATGGTTGCATGCGTGGCCATTTTGCAAGAATCACTCAAAGCAGAAGCATACATATTAACTCTACGTTTTCCATAGTTCAGCCTGGCAAATCAAGTGGGTAGAAAGGAAATTGCATCTGCTTCACTTGACATTAACCTTGATGTCACAGTTCAATATGAGTATGTCTCATTTACAAACAATCTGCAATCAAATCTTCCAAAACAACCTGCAAATCGATTCCGACAATCTTTATTTACAAACAATCGGCAAATAAACTCTCTATCTTAGACACAATCTACCTTTACGCTTGGTTTGTCTTCTTATATGCATGGGTAGATTGATATTAGGGTGCTCCAAGAGTCATTTGTTTACTGATGACCTTGTAACGCTTCTCTGTTCAGAAATACAAGGGATTTATTTTAGCAGAAGTTATTATTGCTAGAATTCTCTCTGCAAGTATTATAGATGCCGAGTCATGGAACTCTCACATAACCATTGTACTTCTCTGGAGTCTTAAGTTCGAAGGAGGACAAGTAGAAGTTGAGCAAGGATGGGCAATCGGAAATGATGGACCGAAGAACGTCGACACTACTTAGGGCAAGATTCTGCACAATGTTGACGATGCATTTTTACAGTTCAACTGCTATCCCAACACTTGTTCTATTCAAAGAATCCCAAGGAGAATAAGGCCATTATTATTATCATATTAATGGCTTCGATATATGCCATTGATGCATTTTCTGGCTTAGTAGATATTGAAGGAAACAAAACCAACTTCATGTTATTGGATTCAATTAAAGAGTGTTATGAGGGCCTGGTGATTTCGAAATTATTGGCGTTGATGTATAGCTATTTGAATATCTCCATCAGCCAGAAAAGAGCAGTTGGAATGCACCTTCCAACAATAGCAGCATCCCAGGAAAAGAGGAACGATTCACCAGAATCGTTCCCTATTTTGACACTCAGTTGCAAAACTAATTTTTATTCATAGAAAATTGTTCATACCGGTGATATGCCCTCTTGTATTTTAGTTGGCTAATTTAATTCTTCGAATTGTAAATAGAAGCCTATATGAGAGATTTCCTGGAGCAACAAAGGGAGATGAATTAGTTAGTATGTAATTTAGACAGGGGGAATTTCTCATATGTAAAATCGAATTTCTCAGATGTAGAGGGGGAAGAATTTCTCAAATGTGAAGTCTAATTTCTGAGAGGTAGAACTGATATTGAGTTGGAGAGAAATTTCATATAGAGGAATTTCTATGTGTAAACCAGAATCAGGTGCCAGACTTATGTAAATCGATTTCCAGATGTTGTTTTAAAAATACATTATTGCGTTCAAGTTGTGAGCAGAATCGTTGTTGCCATGATCCATTTTGAATTCAGTATTTGATGTCTTAAATATTTTCCTCTATTGCAGTAAGCCAACTTACTCCAGGCATGGGAGGGCCCACCACCCCTGGAGCTAAGCTTTATCAATAACATTGGCTAATTAGATGTCTACGATTTTAACATTTCATGTTTCTGTGTGAATGTGTGGTTCAAATTCAAAGCATTTCAGTCATCTTCATATTGCAAAAATTAATGTTCTAAGGAACTATTACTCATTACATAATCTGTGTTTGAGTTGCAATATATATTCCTCTTATGTAATGGGAGATAGGAATATAATTATTATGATTTCTGAGTTTGATTAAGGAATTAGAACATATTGTAGTGCTTTGAATTTGAATATGGAATTAGAACAGATTGTAATGCTTTGAATTTTAATATGTTAAAATTGCCCATTTAAAACATTAAATCAAGGTTTTCATTACTTAGTTTCTTTTGAACGTTTGCAGGATTTAATTTGATTTGTTTATGCATCCCAGGACTTTGCTTAATAGTTAGATTTCTTTTTAATTTGAATCCTTCTTGTTTTCATAGTGTAATCATTTCCTTGTAAGACTAAGTTTTAATGCAGATTTGATTGTGCAGGTAGAGAGATCAATTCGAATGCAGTGTGATCTAGTTACATGATTTGATTTTGAAGAGTGAGCTTGTTTATTGAATAATTCATTTCATTTAGATTTAAATATTTGAATTGAAGGTCATCATAAATTATTTGCAATTCCATTTTTAATAGGATATTTTAAGTGTTATTTTATATGAAGCAAAGTAGTTTTCTTTTAGAAATAGTTAATTTGGAATCTTGAATTTGTTATCAAGAGTAGTTAGTTTAAGGTTTTAAGTTATTATTAGGATTATATGTGTGTTCTTTTAGTTATCTCAAGCTTAGTTTCAAGTGTTAGTTTCAAATTGATGAAAGGAACAAATAGATTAGGGTTTTCAAGATATCATAGGAGAGCGAGAATGAATGAGGATTGCCTTGAATTTCCTTATATTTTGATTGCAATATGGAGTTTTCTTGATAAAAATTAGTTCAGTAGGTTTCCTTTTTAAGATTGTTTATTTTCCAACAAAGGTGTGCTTCATTCCAATACCTAGTTTATCATTACAAAGGAATATATTTATACTCTGACCATTAAGCTGAGCCAAGGTGTAGTACAACTTGCGTTTATGACTCCCCGATTGATAATTAATATTGAGAGGTTTAATCCAACAATTAAACCGCCCAACATTTTGGCGCCGTTTCCGAGGAGTTGTATTCTAGCTCAGGTAAATTTTTTCTTACAGATTTTCAAGGGTATTACAGGACGTCAGAGGGCGGAGAGTGTACGGTAAGATGTGAGTGAAGAGTCACGCATCCACTATTGTGGGGTTCCTCCAAAGTCTGGCCATATTGCTTATATCTTGAAATTTTATTTCTTTTCATGTAGAAGCAGACTTTAGATATTTAATTTCCAAATTGCTTTACTTTCAATAGATTAAATATTGTTTTGATTCGGCGTTTTCCTTTCATGCAAGCACAATGATATTTATTTCAGCCAATAGATTTTAAAATTCATTTATCTTCAGAGTCCAATCTTCAGTGTTATATCATTTTTTGGGTATTGTAAGAACCCTTTTATACTAATCCATGTGATGACAAAATGTACTAGCTGGATTGTTGAAAACAAGAAAATGGTATTTTGAGGAATCATTCAATGAGGAGTTTTCATGCTGCTACAAAGACATACAAGTCATCCGATGAAGAATTCACAAGTGCAGAATTTAATACTTTGCTCGAACATAAATTTAATATATTTAAATCTTTGATTTCGAAATTGGATGATTTTCAGGAACAAGAGAAGGATGAAGAACCAGTGCTTATCATTTGTGCCAACTGTAGAAAGAAGCACTTCCTTGGAAAGTGCCCACTTAGTGGTCTGAAAGTTTGGAAAATTTGTGAAGATGGTCATGCAATCGAACATTGCCCATCACTGCCACAATTACGAAAGGTACTCAAGGAATCAAGTAAGGAATCAAATCAACCACCAGGTATAAATCAAAACCCAACACCATTTGATACTTGGAATAATTCTTATTTTCCTGAGGAGGTTCCTCAACAAGTTTATAATCCTGTTGCTTCATGGAAAAATTTTAATCCTCCTCTGATTGAATATCCTACTTCATGGCCGCAGTGGCCCTCAACTTGGCCCTCATCCTCGAGCCATATATCTCCATGGCCTCAAGAATCATTTGGATCCTTCTCTCTATGGCAATCTCCCATGCAAATTCAATCATATGAACACCAACAACAACCACAATTTATTTCCAATGCACCATTAAGTTAGCCTCCTCCATGGTCCCAGCCGTATGTGCAACCTTACCCTAACCCTCATCCATACCCTAGTCCTAATCCAAACCCTAATCCAAATCCTATTCCATACCCTAATCCACACCGTAGCCCTAACCCTAATTCTAATTTAAAACCTAGACCTAACCCTAGTCCAAAGCCTAACCCCAATCCAAATCCAAATCATAGGCCAAGCCTTAACCAAAAACCTACCCCAAACCATCTTTTAAACCCTAATCTAAACCATCAGGTTGCACAGCAGTTTCAAACACCTATTCTTCCTATTGATTCCCATGTTGAACAAAATGCTACATCTTGCATGTTGGGAAAAAGAATGAATTTGGAAACTTCCCCATTACCGTAGAACATTCACCCTCGGAAGATGTAATTCAATCACCACTAGAGGAGAAATATTTTATTGGAAATTTTTCTAAAAATGTTGTGGAAACTCAAAACCCTAGCATCTCTCTCAACCATTCTTGTCAATTTGAAAAGCAGATATTTGAGCCTGAACTTGAGGGATTTATCTTTTCTCTTTCACCAGATTCTTTGTGCCTCCAGGAGAGTGAATATCAAGTTCTGGAAGATTTTCATCAGTTGGAGAATCCTAAATATGTTGATTCCATTGAATCATGGTTTCGAGCAGTCATCATGCCATCTTATTTCCTCAGCATTTAGAAACTCTTGGTACCATATCATTTGAAGCAACTGGTTTCTCATGTTTTCGTATGTCTTGAAGTCTATTCTTTAAAGCTAAGTGTGAGTATAATCAAAATTTTGTTACACACATGGCTTCATTAGAGGTACTCCTATACTTAAAAAGGGAGTCTTTCGCCTCTTAGGGTAAAATAGGGTAGAAGATTAAATGAATAAAGCTATTATAATACTATTATGGTTTTGAATTATAAATCATGGATGTTAAAACTACTTTTGATCCACATTAGTTGTTAACACGCACATTTGTGACAAATCTTGTTGAGTACAATTCACTCTAACACCTCATGATTTTTCAAAAGTAACCATGATTAATCACTCTAATAAGTTGTCGTCTCGGATATATATTTTTAGTTTCCCTTAAAAGATACTATTGGAAAAACCCCTATGGTGGACCACTCTTTTTAAGATCATAATGAGATATTTAGGAGAACACTAGCATTCTTAACTCAAAGAATCTTTCAGTCATTGTCTGGGATATCTTTAACAAGTCTTTAGGGTAGAGGAATTAGCCAGCAATGATTAGTCATTAAAAACTTTTCATGCCATCTTGTACTCTTAAGGAGTAGATCTGTCTCCCCACTTATTAAGTAACCTTTAAGGTTAATCATAATCAGAGCTTACAAAGATTTAGGAAAGGATAGGAGGTCTCGTGATGAGTCGACCTACCACGATCATGAGATCTAGCGTACATGACATTACTGTTACTGGTCACTGTTGGTCTCCCGTGTTTTGATAGATTGGAAAATCAAAAGACAAGGCAACATCATAACCAATCTTTAGAGTTATAGGATCTAGTCCTCCTGCTCTCAAAGAGGGATCTCTCAAATTATTGTTTTTTGCAAATCTTTATCTTGTGTGCTTTGGGTATTGGTTTTAGGCTAGTTATTAAGTGCAAGTGTTTATTTGTTTGTTTGGTTGAATTGATACACCAGAACATGAAAGATCTAGGAAAGATAGATAGAAAGGGGAAATATCAGTTTCATTGGGCAATGGAGTCAAAAATAGGTTATAACAAACTTATCAATGGATATGGAATATTAAAGGGAAAATCTAACTTCGCCGCAGGATCCTTTGGTTTTGGAATGAGATGGACATCAATGATTTGGAAAAGATAAGTTTAATTCTCAACAAAGGGAATTTGAAAGCACGACTTGAACAATAAAGAGTTATTTGATAGACAGGGCTAACCATGAATTCTACAAATCACACTTTAAGCAAATAATGACTTCAAAACAACTTTTAAAATGAAATATAAGATTCGGGGAACACCCTATTTCCTCAAAGATTTTATTTCAAATGACTTAGAAAACATAAAATATTCATTGATAATTATGGTCATAGAAGAGGGAACACCTAAATACATCTATGATCACAAATATAAAGACATTTAAGCCAACTGTTCAAGCAAGGACAAGGGGCATGATTAGAAAAGACCCACTTGGCTCACTATAAACAAAGATACTTCAAAGGGAGACTTCAATAACAACCTTTAAGTGGTAGCAGACAAGCAGGGAGAACCATAAATCATGTTGAAACCAACTATTCGAAATATTATAGAAATAAACCATCATGAGGAATAAAGAGAGAGATTAAAGACTCTAAAATACCTCAGCAGAAGAAAACATAAAACATTGAAGGATGAACAGGTCTAAGGTGCTTCCAAGAGTCATTTCGTAGCCTAAAACTTTCATCCTACTGTAGTAAGAATTTATGGAACAAAATGAAAACAGGGGAAAACACTTAAACAATTTAGAATACTTCACCAATAGCCAAGCTCATAGATCCAATGATAGAGCCTTCTCAAGAACAAGCATGCAACAGCATCATCGGGACTTCCAAGACTTCAATTTCTTCTTCAACTTCAACAGACTATGTATTATTTCAGAGAGTTTCAATATTACAACTAGTGATCAACCAATGCTTTACAATGAGCTCCTCAAGAAGATTTTATAGGAAAATGAGGAGGTCGAAAGAGAAAAGATCTAAGGGTTCAATTAATACAGTTAATGCTTCTCGGCCTTTGAGGGGCTCAATGGAGAAGCTTACAAATATTTTCCTGTATTAATTGGTTTACATTAAATATTTAAGCTCGGTGGGATGATTTTATTGACTTTGAGGCCCTGTGTCATCTCTGTAGTAACTCAGCAGATATTTTGCAATAAATTTTTGGCTGAATTAACTGTTCGGCTATCGTGAGGCAAATATCCTCTGTTTTGGTCATTACTCGACCTCTCTTGAATGCTGTGAGGCCACAAGTGGAAATTTGGTAGCTGAGAGGAATCAATTAGCCTCTGATGTGGCGGTGGAGGCTCTCTCTGATAGACAAATATTTATGATTTGTCTTTAACTGTGTTTAATTTAATGGATTAGTCTTTTGATAATCGACCTTAGTCGTAATCCATTAAACTGTAGAATTAATCCTCAATCCTCTGTTCTGCTGTGTTTAAGTCTTCAACACTGATACTCTTTTGAATTTCACTGTTTCTTGTTGATGTGCAGGTATGACAGGGGCTCATATGGCTTCAGCATCCATGATACACTGATGAAACATGGCATGGAACCCCGCTCAATGATTTTTCTTTGATAAGTGAAATCTTGGAGGATTGTCATCCTTGGCTTTTATTTTCTTTAATATAATGGAAGAACCATTAAAACTTGCAAAATACAAAAAATGTTATAAAATCTTGCGTTATTGGGTAAGACTGCTTAGGAGGCTTAGTTTTGGAGCGTGGCCGTTGGATGACAACATCCAACGGTGGATATTGTGTGCAGAAGTCAAATGGAGGTGGTTTGGAAAAAATGGTGGTGAAAATCAAGTCAGATTCGTCGATCTTGCAGAGATCGACCGTTGGGAGCAACCGAGGAAACATAATGTGGAAAGGCCACTTTATAATGAAATGGGAGAAAGTGAAAAGGAAAAAGGTTTAAAACCTTTGGTGGGGGGGAAAATGCATTGAGGAAATTCGGGGTTTCCTGGGTGATCGTGGGCCTTCGGATTAGATCAGCCCAATGAGATCAACGGTGGAGATCGCTTTTGAGAAGCCCCTTTGGAAAAGGTGGATGGTGATGGAACAACGCGAAAATGATTTGAGACTGCTGATCTACAAAGATCAACGGTTAAGGAGGAATGCGATAGATCATAGTGAAAAATGGGGAAGGGTGGTTTTGGTCCAAGAAACCAGCAGTATCACGTAGTGATAAGGTGGGTAGGCGGTATTGCCTTTTCGAACGTGATATGCGTTCCCGCCTGACACGTGGAATTTGAATACCGCCCATTTCACATGATTTCTGGAGATTAACGAATGTGCTCAAAGTTACGCGATATGGAACGTCAGCTGTTAGATCTGGGGCCTTAGATCTAACGGTGGGGAGTGAGCGTGATATTGATAAGATGAGCACGCGGAACGAGGTGGGGACAGAGAAAGGCGGTTTTAATCTGAGCCGTTAGATCTAAGATTGGACGGCTGAGATCAAATCTAGAGGGAGGCAGGACCCACAGGGGTTGGGGCTGTCGGGATTAATCTGGGCTGTTAGATGTAAAGGATCAACGGTGGAGATTGAATCTGGGGTATAAAGAAATAAAATATGAGGCGGAGGAAGGGATGAATGTGGGCCGTTGATCTATAGAGATCAACGGCTAAGATTGGCTGAAAAAAATTATGAAGCGGGGCGCATGAATTTTAGCTAAGGTCGGGAGGATTGATCTAGGCCATCGGATATTGACACGTGAATGGCCCAGATACAATCAGAGCTTCGCAATCAGAGGACGAAAAGGTTGAAAGGGTGCTGGTGCGATTGGCTGTGGGCCGTTGATCTGCAGATCAGATCGATGGTGGAGAATGTATCGGCAGGTGGCAAATCGGGGGCGGTAAATAAAATATTAAGCACATCCAATGAGATCTCCCGATGCGATATTGCGCAGGCTGTTGATTGGTCTAAAGATCAACGGTCGGGAAGGGCTTCGACCAATGAACGGTGGGCCCTTTTTTTTTTTTTTTTTTAAAAGGCAGATTTTTATTAAACACAAAGGTTTAATGGCTCGGGGCGGGTTATATATAATGTGGCTTGGTGCCTGATTGCGGGCCCAAGGTTATGCAAATAAGACAAGGGATTGGGGTATATTCAAAGGGGCCAATCAACATCGGAGTTTCATAAAACAAAAGGACTTGCGCGCTTTGACTTGTTCCGATGCGATAAGTGCTCAATGGGGATAGCGCCTGGTTATAGGGCATGGGCATGTAGTGGGGAAGTGGTTAGGACTTAGCCCAAAGGGGCTTAAGCCCATAGTCAAAAAACTTATTTTTTATGAAAATTTTCAATGTTTTTGATGGATTTGGGGGTTTTGGTAAGGTTCAAAAGTGAGTTTCAAACCTTATAAAAGGGATTTTAATGAAGGGAAGAAGGGAATACATGAAAAATAGAGGAATTTCATGGGGAAAAGGGGTAAAAATGGAGGTTAATTTTGAAGTGAGAAGAGGGTTAAAATGAGGGAAAAATCGGGATTTTTGCAGCAGTCTTTTCTTCATGAAATCAACAGAATTTCATAATTAAGACGGAAACAGCAGTGAAGAATTAAACAGAGGGATAATATGTCTTTATAAGACTTCAAGAATTAACAATTTTGCAATAAAAATTGTTTCTTGAAGGCTTCAAAAAATGATTTAGCCACCATTTGATATGACAAATTTTATAGGTGGATAACAGTGGCTCCACATGGGGATGGTGCCTTCTTGAAGGCATCAAGAACTTCAGACTGGCATTCTCTGGGGGGCTGATTAGTGCTTCATCCATTGGGCTGCAACCTTCCTTACTTGGATGATCTTCTTCTGTTTTGAAAATGTTAGCAACCATGAAAAAACAATGGAACTTCATCAATACAAGCTTTCTACCTACCCAATCCTACTGATCTAACATTTTTTCTTCTTTCAGAGTGCACTTGGATTGGCAAACTCTTCTACAAGCATTTTATTCTTTTGAAAACAAAAAACTAATCTAAGTCTACTTCTTATTTCTCCATGAACTCAGATTAAACATTTGAGTTCATAAGCTTCTCTACCTAATCTACTATCTGTTAGGATTGAATAGTCTAAACAGATTTTTATTTTCTAACTTCTAAAATAGAAATTTAAAAGCATACAAGTTAGGATTGAACAATCTAACTTGTTGCTGATCGCCTAAAACTTTCATCCTATTGTAGTAAGAATTTATGGAACAAAATGAAAACAGGGGAAAACATTTAAACAATTTAGAATACTTCACCAACAGCCAAGCTCATGGATCCAATGATAGAGCCTTCTCAAGAACAAGCATGCAACAACATCATCAGGACTTGCAAGACTTCAATTTCTTCTTCAACTTCAACAGACTACGTATTATTTCAGAAAGTTTCAATATTACAACTAGTGATCGACCAATGCTTTACAATGAGCTCCTCAAGAAGATTTTATAGGAAAATGAGGAGGTCGAAAGAGAAAAGATCTAAGGGTTCAATTAATACAGTTAATGCTTCTTAGTCTTTGAGGGGCTCAATGGAGAATTTTACAGATATTTTCCTGTATTAATTGGTTTACATTAAATATTTAAGCTCGATGGGATGATTTTATTGACTTTGATGCCCCGTGTCATCTCTGTAGTAACTCAGTAGATATTTTGCAATAAATTCTTTGGCTGAATTAACTGTTTGACTGTCGTGAGGCAAATATCCTCTGTTCTGGCCATTACTCGACCTTTGTTGAATGCTGTGAAGCCACAGGTGGCAATTTGGTAGCTGAGAGGAATGAATTAGCCTCTGATGTGGTGGTGGAGGCTCTCTCTGACTAAAAAATATTTATGATTTGTCGTTAACTATGTTTAATTTCTTGAATTAGGCTTTTGATAATCGACCTTAGTCGTAATCCATTAAATTGTAGAATTAATCCTCAATCATCTGTTCTGCTATGTTTAAGTCTTCAACATTGATACTCTTTTGAATTTCATTGTCTTGTTGATGTGCAGGTATGACAGGGGCTCATATGGAATCAACGTCCATGATACAATGATGAAACACGGCATGGAAACCCACTCAATGATTTTTCTTTGATAAGTGAAAGCCTGGAGGATCGTCATCCTCGGCTTTTATTTTCTTTAATATAATGGAAGAACCATTAAAACCTGCAAAATACAAAAAATGTTATAAAATCTTGCGTTATTGGGTAAGACTGCTTAGGAGGCTTAGTTTTGGAGCGTGACCATTGGATGACATCATCCAATGGTGGATATTGCGTGAAGAAGTCAAATGGAGGCGGTTTGGAAGAAATGGTGGTGAAAATCAAGTCAGATCCGTCGATCTTGCAGAGATCGACGGTTGGGAGCAACCGAGGAAACATAATGTGGAAAGGTCGCTTTATAATGAAATGGGAGAAAGTGCAAAGGAAAAAGGTTTAAAACCTTTGGTAGGGGGAAAAATGCATTGAGGAAATTCGCGGTTTCCTGGGTGATCGTGGGCCGTCGGATTAGATCAGCCCAACGAGATCAACGATGGAGATCGCTTTTGAGAAGCCCCTTTGGAAAAGGCGGAGGGCGATGGAACAACGCGAAAATGATCTGAGACCGCTGATCTGCAGAGATCAACGGTCAAGGAGGAACGCGATAGATCATAGTGCAAAATGGGGAAGGGTGGTTTTGGTCCAAGAAACCAGCAGTATCGCGCGGTGATAAGGCAGGTAGGCGGTATTTCCTTTTCGAACGCGATATGCGTTCCCGCCTGACACGTGGAATTTGAATACCGCCCATTTCACGTGATTTCTGGAGATTAACGAACATGCTCAAAGTTACACGATATGGAACATCAGCCGTTGGATTTGGGGCTTCAGATATAATGGTGGGGAGTGAGCGCGATATTGATAAGATGCGCGGGCGGAACAAGGTGGGGACAGAGAAAGGCGGTTTTAATCTGAGCCGTTAGATCTGAGATTGGACGGCTGAGATCAAATCTGGAGGGAGGCAGGACCCACAGGGGTCGGGGATGTTGGGATTAATCTGGGCCATTAGATGTAAAGGGTCAATGATGGAGATTGAATTTAGGGTATAAAGAAATAAAATATGAGGCAGAGGAAGGGTGAATGTGGGTCGTTGATCTGCAGAGATCAACGGATAAGATTGGCCGAAAAACATTATGAAGCAGGGTGCATGAATTTTAGCCAAGGTCGGGAGGATTGATCTGGGCCGTCGGATATTGACACGTGGATGGCCCAGATACAATCGGAGCTTCGCAATCGGAGGAGGCAAAGGTTGAAAGGGCGCTGGTGCGATTGGATGTGGGCCGTCGATCTGCAGATCAGATCAACGGTGGAGAATGGATCAGCAGGCAGCGAATCGGGGGTGGTAAATAAAATATCAAGCACACCCAATGAGATCTCCCGATGCGATATTGCGCAGGCCGTTGACTGGTCTAAAGATCAACGGCCGGGAAGGGCTTCGACCAATGAACGACGGGCCCTTTTTTTTCTTTTCTTAAAAGGCGGATTTTTATTAAACACAAAGGTTTAATGGCTCGGGGTGGGTTATATATAACGTGGCTTGGCGCTCAATTGCGGGCCCAAGGTTATGTGAATAAGACAAGGGATTGGGGTTATATTCAAAGGGGCCAATCGGCATTGGAGTTTCATAAAACAAAAGGACTTGCGCGCTCTGACTTGTTCCGATGCGATAAGCGCCCAATGGGGATAGCGCCTGGTTATAGGGCATGGGCATGTCGTGGGGAAGTGGTTAGGACTTAGCCCAAAGGGGCTTAAGCCCATAGTCAAAAAACTTATTTTTTATGAAAATTTTCAATGTTTTTGATGGATTTGGGGGTTTCGGTAAGGTTCAAAAGTGAGTTTCAAACCTTATAAAAGGGATTTTAATGAAGGGAAGAAGGGAATACATGAAAAATAGAGGAATTTTATGGGGAAAAGGGGTAAAAATGGAGGTTAATTTTGAAGTGAGAAGAGGGTTAAAATGAGGGAAAATTTGGGATTTTTGCAGCAGTCTTTTCTTCATGAAATCAACAGAATTTCATAATTAAGAGGGAAACAGCAGTGAAGAATTAAACAGAGGGATAATATGTCTTTATAAGACTTCAAGAATTAAAAATTTTGCAATAAAACTTGTTTCTTGAAGGCTTCAAAAAATTATTTAGCCACCATTTGATATGACAAATTTTATAGGTGGTTAACAGTCACCAAGCCAGAGTAATGGCTTTCCGCCAAAAAGCTGGAAGACAGGAGTTCTCATCACGAGCTGACCTGTTCATCCATGTTACTTCTTGTGAGTGGCACTGTCACCAGCTGGTTACCAAGCCAGGACAGTGGCCTTCATCTAAAAATTCAAACAAGCTAACTCTGAATCCATGCCTAGTAAGTGGGACACAGACATTTCGATGGGTCAAAAGACATCCCTGCCGAGGTTATGGACACCTGTGGGCAACAGGGCCATGTCTGTGGTATTAAAGTTAACTGCATACTATTATTTGCTTGGTTGTACTTCTCTTTCCCTAAGACTCATCCTTTTTCTTCGACAATGGTTTTAAGATGATTTGAACATGATTCTTTGAGTTCTATCTTTCAAAAATTGAAGAATATTTAATGATGTGGTACCCTTAGGGAAGGTTATTATTTGTACTAGATAAAGAGGAAATTCAGTTTTAAATCCGGATAACAACGTAATTTAGAGTGTTCAGTAAAGAGGTTGCTGATTGGTATCATAACTCACTTTAATTCTCATGGTATTCAGAGTGACGAATTACTCACTGATGACTATTCACAAGGTGTTGGTTGCCATCAATGTGTATTGAGTGTGATTGCCTATAAATATGTGCTACATAACCTAGGTACAAGATTTCTATAGTAGGTGCACGAAACCTATGGTAGTATTTGTAAAATTGCACCTCTTCAGTGAAATTTTATTCTTATCATAAGACTTTGGGCAGAAACAAAAATATGGAATTCATTTGGGACAAGGTAACAGGTATGTGCAACACTTTTCCCCATAATGTCTACTTGATCTTGTTTTATCATTTGACATGGTTTTAGCTGTACTGTAATAGTAATGTTGCGGGTTAATGAATGCATTATTAGGCACCTTCATCCTTACTTGCTAAACTCTTTGATGAAATTTTCCCTACCTTATTTCATCATCTTATAGTTTTGGCTTGCACGAGGACGTGCAAGAAGTTCAGCGTAGGCAATGTTGAGCTGCACTTTTGCCCAAATTTTCATGATATTTATCACATCATTATATGCTTGTACCTGGTGTTTTTATCCTTTTAAGATGATGATTAGAGGCATTTAGAGACGATAGTTGTTAATCTATGAATTCTTCTTATTATTTAAATAGATGAGTGTTTGTGTGTAAATTTTATTAATAGATATCTTCTTGGTAGAGGTGAATAAGTCTAGTGCAGAACCACATTTAAGCATGGATCCATGCACAAGAGTAGAAATATATGTTTTTCCAAGAAATATGTTATGTTGTACCTTCTAGAAGATAAACCTTCTCCATTGATTTCTGTAGTATAGCACAACGAAGCAGGGAATATTCTGAATGGAACATGATACCTTACTGCCAGAAGATGCATAAAAGAAGCAGCTGGGTAGTTGAGTACGAGATTGTTGTAGGTGAAAATATCAATTTTGGAACCAAATGGAGCAGAATCTCTAAATTCCAAGATGTGGGTTTGTTCAAAGCACCATGTTTCATATAACCCAAAAACCGTTTGGCAAAATTCGGCTTCGTGAATGAATTATCATCACAAGAATATTCCACTGAAAACCATTTCTGAACGTGAACGTATTGGATCAATTTGGGTCTTGCTCATCCACAGAACATATGAATAGTCACTTTCGTAATGGAAGAAATTTCCATAGTAGCAGCATGCACACAAGTTCCATGAGTCTTGGCTTTTCTACAATCAATCGGAACCCTTGCCTTGAGACAGGTCCTGCATCTATATATGGTTTGTATGGTTGCATGCGTGGCCATTTTGCAAGAATCACTCAAAGCGGAAGCATAAATATTAACTCTACGTGTTCCATAGTTTAGCCTCGAAAATCAAGTGGGTAGAAAGGAAATTGCATCTGCTTCACTTGTCATTAACCTTGATGTCGTAGTCCAATGTGAGTATGTCTCATTTACAAACAATCTGCAATCAAATCTTCCAACACAACCTGCAAATCGATTCCGGCAATATTTATTTACAACAATCTACAAATAAACTCTCTATCTTAGACATAATCCACCTTTACACTTGGTTTTTCTTCTCATTTGCATGGGCAGATTGATATTAGGGTGCTCCAAGAGTCATTTATTTACCGATGACCTTGTAATGCCTCTCTGTTCAAAAATACAAGGGGTTTATTTTAGCAGAATTTATTATTGCTTGAATTCTCTTCGCAAGTATTATAGATGCCGAATCTCTCACATGACCATTGTACTACTCTGGAGTCTTAATTTTTAAGGAGGACAAGTAGAAGTTGAGCAAGGATGGGCAATCAGAAATAATGGACCGAAGAATGTCGACACTACTTGGGGCAAGATTCTGCACAATGTTGACGATGCATTTTTACAGTTCAACCGCTATCCTAGCACTTTTTATATTCAAAGAATCCCAAGGAGCAGAAGGCCATTATTATTATCATATTAATGGCTTTGATATATGCCATTGATGCATTTTCTGGCTTAGTAGATATTAAATGAAGCAAAACTGACTTCATGTTATTGGATTCAATTAAAGAGTGTTATGAGGGCCTGGTAATTGCGAAATTCTTGGCGTTGATGTATAGATATTTGAGTATATCCATCAGCCAGAAAAGAGCAGTTGTAACGCACCTTCCAACAATAGCAGCATCCCAAGAAAAGAGGAACGATTCACTAGAATCGTTCCCTATTTTGACACTCAGTTGCAAACCAATTTTTATTCATAGAAAATTGTTCATATCGGTGATATGCCCTCCTGTATTTTAGTTGGCTAATTCAATTCTTCGAATTGTAATTAGGAGCCTATATAAGAGATTTCCTGGAGTAACAAAGGGAGATGAATTAGTTAGTCCGTCATTTAGACAGGGGGAATTTCTCATATGTAAAATCAAATTTCTCATATGTTGAGGGGGTAGGATTTCTCAAATGTGAATTCGAATTTCTGAGAGGTAGAACTGATATTGAGTTGGAGAGAAATGTAATATAGATAGAGGAATTGCTCTGTGTAAACCAGAATCGGGTGCCAGACTTATGTAAATCGATTTCCAGATGTTGTTTTAAAAATACATTCTTGCCTTCAAGTTGCGAGTAGAATCATTGTTGCTATGATCCATTTTGAATTCAGTATTTGATGTCTTAAATATTTTCCTCCATTGCAGTAAGCCAACTTACTCCAGGTGTGGGAGGGCCCACAACCCCTAGAGCTAAGCTTGATCAATAGCATTGGCTAATTAGATGTGTGCGATTTTAACATTTCATGTTTCTGTGTGAAATATGTGTGGTTCAATTTCAAAGCATTTCAGTCATCTTCGTATTACAAAAATTAATGGTCTAAGGAACTATTACTCATTACATAATCTGCGTTTGAGTTGCAATATTTATTCCTCTTATTAAATCGAATGTAATGGGAGATAGGAATATAATTATTATGATTTCTGAGTTTGATTCAGGAATTAGAACATATTGTAGTGCTTTGAATTTGAATATGGAATTAGAACAGATTGTTGTGCTTTGAATTTGAATATGTTAACATTGCCCATTTAAAATATTAAATCAAGGTTTTTATTACTTAGTTTCTTTTGAACGTTTGCAGGATTTAATTTTATTTGTTTATGCATCCTGGGACTTCGCTTAATAGTTAGATTTATTTTTAATTTGAATCCTTCTTGTTTTCATAGTGTAATCATTTCCTTGTAAGAGAAAGTTTGAATGCGGATTTGATTGTGCAGGAAGAGAGATCAATTCAAATGAAGTGTGATCTAGTTACATGATTTGATTTTGAAGAGTGATATTATTTATTGAATAATTCATTTCATTTAGATTTAAATATTTTAATTGAAGCGTATCATAAATTATTTGCAATGCCATTTTTAATAGGATATTGTAAGTGTTATTTTATATGAAGCAAAGTAGTTTTCTTTTAGAAATAGTTGATTTGGAATCTTGAATTTGTTATCAAGAGTAGTTAGTTTAAGGTTTGAAGTTATTATTAGGATAATATGTGTGTTATTTTAGTTATCTCAAGCTTAGTTTCAAGTTGATGAAAGGAACAAATAGATTAGGGTTTTCAAGATATCATAGGTCCGAGCGAGAATGATTGAGGATTGCCTTGAATCTCCTTATATTTTGATTGCAGTATGGAGTTTTCTTGATAAAAATTAGTTCAGTAGGTTTCCTTTTTAAGATTTTTTATTTTCTAACAAAGGTGTGCTTCATTCCAGTACCTAGTTTATCATTGCAAAGGAATATATTTATACTCTGACCATTAAGTTGAGCCAAGACGCAATAAAACTCGCATTTACAACTCCCCGATTGATAATTAATATTGAGAGGTTTAATCCGACAATAAAACCGCCCAACATCTGGCCTTGTATTTCTCAACACTCCCATTAGCAACTTTCTTTACCTTGTAGATCCATCTCAAACCTACGACTGATTTATCAACTGGCCTTGGAACAATTTCCCAATCACTGTTTTTGACAATGGAGTCATACTCCTCCACCATTGCATCTACCCATGTGGGATCCTGCACTGCTTCCTGAAAGGAAGATGGCTCAGTCACGATACTTTTTCTCATGAGAGCCATGTATCCAATAAATCGGTCAGGAGATTGTCTTTATCTGCACCGTGAAGTAGGGGCTCCTACATTCTACACAGCATCAAGTTTGAGCCTATCAGATTTTGTGGTACACCTTCTGCCAGTTATGATGTTTGGATCTGCGTGAGTGCAATCATCCACTCCATGAACCTCCTCCTGTCGCTGATCCATATCTAGAGACTCATCTTTGGGAACCAACAGTTCCTCTTCCACATGCAAGTATAACTCCCTCTCAAGCGACAACCGCATGGATTTGCCTTCATCGAATTTTATATCTCATCGCATAACAGTCATCTTACTGTTAGGAAAAAACACATGATAATTATGGGGTGTTTCTGTGTACCCCAAAAATATCTCGAATTAAGCAGTCGGCTCCAGCTTCTTCCTGGTGTTCTTGGTCACATGGACATAAACAAATCAACCAAAAATCTTAAAATGTGAAACGTCTAGTTTCTTACCAGTGAAAGCTTCTTTAGGTTTACTCATGCCAATTACTCTATGAGGACAACGGTTTTTCACATAAACCACAGTGTTGCATGCTTCTGCCCACAAATGAATTAGTAGGCCCTGATCATGAAACATCGCTTGTGCTGCACCCATGATCGTTCTATTATTCTTCTCCACGACCCCATTTTTCTGTGGGTTATGAGGCGCTATGTCTTCTCTTCGAATTCCTTCTTCGTTGCAGAAGCCTTTGAATTCGTTAGAGATGTATTCTCCACCATTATAGCTCCTCAAAGCCTTCACTTGCTTCCCCGACTCTTTCTCCACCAATGCTTTAAACTCACAAAACTTTGAGAATGTTTGATCCTTCTTCTGCATGAAGAAGATACGACATTTATGATAAAATTCATCAACAAAAATAACATAATACTTATGTTTTTCTGTTGAAGCAACCGAGAATGGTCCACACACGTCTGTGTGAACTCTCTCATGTGTTTCCTTATATGTAGTTAGAATTACCAAGAACTATTCATTTGTTGAATCCTTCGTTTTTGGAGAAGTTTTGATCAATTTTTCAAAAAAAGAACCACAAATATGACCAGTGAAAGTAGGAAAATTAAATGGTAAAACAAGTCGGAAAGTAGGAACAAAAATATGAAAGCAAAAAACAAAGAAAGAAAGTAGTTACATTGGGACTAGCCAAGGCTACGAATGAAGGATCGAGATGTTAGTTTTGAAAGAATCAAGCGAAGGTGGACCACATCGGTTGGATCTCATCAAAGGGGTTAAGCTAGACCAAATCAAGAAAGCGTGGATCAAAAAAGAAGGCTATATATATATATATATATATATATATATATATATATACACACACACACTAGGGTAGAAGGGAATACAGTGACATATTATCAGAATGTGATCTAAAATATTTTTGCATGTATTTTGATGTTATCCTGTCTTGTTTCTATATAATTATGAGAGAATTTTGAGAAGATCCTGCACATTCTCTTTAGATATACATCGTAATATCTTGATCCTTTGAAATAATATGAGAAGAAGGTTGCAAGATTTATTATTTGATGTTTTTTGATTGAATGGTGTTGTGTTGTGCACCCATTTTAAAATTTTTGTAATGATTTATTAATCTATTTGTTACACATTCTAACATTTTTTGCAAGGTTGTTTGAGTATCTCTGAATAATTAAGCAATTGATTTATATTTTATGCAATAATCTAAATCATGCCATTGTCTAAATTTCCCTCATAACATTTAGAAGTCTTGGCATGCCTCGAGTGAGAATTTCCTCCTTTGCAGAGGAATGAAAATTATTGTGTTGTGCTACACTACGACGAAACCTTTTGTTGGAAACCTGTGGTCAAACCCTGGGTCTTTATGGTAAAAAATTTTGCCAACGCCATTTTATTTTTGGTTGGGGTTTCAAAATGTATTTCAATATCCCCTTATCAGTGATTTATAAACCCTTTTCTAGCCTTAATAATTTAGAAATATCTTGTTATTTTAAGATGAAAATTATATTGGAATTGTAACTATATTTTACAACCATCTCAATGGGATCATAAAATTTAGAACATATATGAATAAATTCAAGTAAAGAAAAGGTTCTTGTAATTAGATATTTTGGTAACCCAATGGCCAATGTTTATTTTTATGTAGCATTGAGAGGTAGTCCCGCTTTCCAAGAGGCCTCCTACGTTGGCTAGAAGAATTATGGAAATTAAAATAAAATAAATTTTATTTTGGGCATCATGTAGCCTCAAGAAGCCAAGTCAGCCCCACCGTGAAAGGGTGCGTCCCTTGGTAAACCCATCCATTCGATATATATATATATACAATGTGGCATCTTCATTTGACTGAATCATATGATCATATCTCTTCTATAAAAGACACACATGGGATCAGATGGAGGACGAATTGACTAAATTTTGCATTTGAATTTTGGCAAAAATTTCTAGAAAATTTAGAATTGTAAACCTTGATGAAGAATAATTTCTCCTAGAAGAAGATCTGTTGGGTTTTGTCTGAAGTTTGGGTTTCCTAGGGAAAATTTGTTGCATTTATTGTGCATGGATATCTCTTTATATTTTTATTTTTTTTGTTACATTATTGTTGATATTTTCTAGGTATAATTGCTCAATGATATCAGTGAAATAAAGATAAATTGTTAAACATCATTAGGTAGTAATTATCAAATCAAAAGATTGGTTTTTACTATGTATATTGTAGAAAATTAAACATGCTAACAAAACCTTGTTAAAAGAGAAGTTACCAAAGTTAGCAATGAAATGCGACTTCACTTGTGCAAGATAAAAATACCTAGGGGAACCACATATTTATTAAAGAGGCTAATTTTTGGAAAGCCTATATTTCTTGAATAATTTGAGTATAATGTAAGCAAGTTCGAGTATGAATCTATCCAAGTAGGAGAGTGAGTCGAGACTAGTTAAAAAGTATTTATGAGTTTTTTTAAGAGGTTGCAACCCTATGGAAGGAATCACAGGCCTAAAGTAACAAGGTGAGTTGTGGCCAGGCTACTGTGAAAAGGTCGAGGAGTTTCATATGGTTGCTTCTAGATGAGTGTGAATAAGGTAGGCTAGAGTGTCATATGTTTGCTTCTAGATGAGCCACATTCTGGACAAACATAGACGTGGCTAGAAGAGGGCCAGATTAAAAGATATTGGAAGTCTGGAGTAGGGTTTGTTCTATGTAAAGGAAGGGAAAAACATTAGAAGAGGGCCAAGGGCCTCAAAATTTGTTTCTGGATATGCCGAGTGACATATTAGGCATGAACGAAGTGGTCTGATGGCTTAATATTTGTTGCAGGACTGAGAATTAGATTAACCATAGTAATCTACAGTTTGGTCTCTCTATGGCTATAGTTTGTTTATGGTTATTAGTGGTTGTTCTATGCCCTAATTTGGGCCATAGCCAAGAAAACACCAAGACCAAAGTTGGGCAGAGATAACATACCTCACTGAGGGCTAGTTTAGTAAGGTTGAAGCTACCAAAAATAACCAAAGTCAGAGTAGACTAAGTTAGCATCAAGAATACATATCCAAGCCATAGCTTAGGGATGGTCTATGGAAGTTAGGTAGGTTTTTTGGAAATTGGATAAAACAATGCTCCCCATGTGTTTCGTGACATGGAATAACCACCTCTCATGGATCCTTATCTCTAGCGATGTGATCGTTGACTAACACCTGCAAATTTTGGTCCAATGACAATTGTGATTCCCAACAAGTGGTATCAGAGCTTTGGTCACCAGTTTGATACACACCCAAATCAAATTGGTGGGGTGATTGTTGGATATTAGATAAACCAATGCTCCCCATGTGTTTCGCGACATGGACTAACCGCCTCTCGTGAATCCTTATCTCTGGTGATGAAATCGTTGAATAACACCCGCGGGTTTTTGTCTAACGACAATCGTGAATCCCAACATGTTGATACCTACAATAGTGGACAATAAGGGAAGAAGGGTGGATTAAGGGCCACTAAAATAATTTTGTTATCTTAAGGATGACCTAACAGTAATGATAATCCTGTTGGTATAGTAGGGGTAACTAAAGGAGAATCCTACTTGTGAGAAAAAAATTAACAGTGATAAAAAGGATTTGATATTTGTGTGAACATTAGAGGCAAAGGAAAACCTAGTGCATGAGTTGGTAAACCCTAAAGCAATACTTCGAGTGTCAATGCAAGCATATTTTATGTGATGCACATTTTCTTCACCTCCTTGATAACATCTGGAATGACTTGGTATTGATGCTAGATTTCTATTGAAACCTTGATGTGTCCAAAATATGAATAAAATCTAGCCCTTATACTTCATGCATGGAAAAGAAAGAAAAGTAGTATGGATAAATAACTGATGTTAAGAATGAAGATGAGCATCCAAATTAGAAGAAGATACAAGAATATAAGATTGATAAGAGTGAAGATGGAATTAATTGATTTTGTAAGGAATCAATGATTAAGATGGAGTTGACAATTCCCTACAACCCCCAACAGTTTCCTTCCTAATCAAAAGATGAGTACTCCATATTCTTCTCCCTTGATTATTATTATTATTCCTTGGTCACCCTCTGCTATTTGCGTTTTTTCTTGGTTATGATTATTTCTTCCATGGCCTCCTGAATGAGGTTTGTAGGTACATCGAGAAGGTTTCCAAGCCAATGATTCTTGTAACAGATGGTAGAAACGGGAAGAAAAAAACAATGCTTGGGGCAAGAGGGTTATCCTAGTAAGAGAGATTACAAGGATATTTTTCTTCTCCATTTTTTGATGGATAGGATCTTGTATGACTTAAGGGCTTGAGCATAGTTCAAAAGGAAGAAATTGTATAGATTATTAGGACATCAAGGTTCATACCATATGACAGGATTAGCTTCTAGTTTTGAGGGAGCAGAGTGTCAGGCGGAGTGGAAGGAGCATCTTTCATAGAGAATGGCATGGGTTAATATTGTTAAAATTGTTATATATAGAAGATCTCTAGGAGTAGCATTCCTTCTTTGAGGAGACCATATGAAATAGCAGAAGAACTTACATGACAAAGGGATAAACAATAGAAAAAGGACTTACTTACATGAGAGAGGGAGAATCAAATTTTGGAGGATTTTCTTCTTTGAGATAGTGAGCAACTAGGACTAACACAAGAATTCATACTTTAGTGCTAGAAAGAGTTGGCCTTGGAGATTGAAATGAAGTATTCTAGCTAGATCCATTATTTCTTGTGAGTGGAGATTCAAATTTAGTGGATCTCACAATGTACATGGAGTTAATTGGATCCTTGATATACATGGTTAACACCAGGCTAGATATTTTCTTCACTGTGAGCACCCTAAGATAGTCTATGGTTGAGTCAAAGCATGTACATTAGGTTGTAGTGAAGTACCTCAATGGTAAAATTGGATATGGTTTGAGAAATGTGTTGTGAAGTAGACTACATGAATATACATATTCATATTAAGAAGGGAGTGCAAAGGACATAAATAACACATCTCGGTGTTTCTTCAACTTGGGATCAGATATGATATCTTGGTTTAGTAGGCAGCATATTTTTGTCGTACTCAAAACAGAAGGATCATATTATATCACAACATGTCGTAATTCGTGAAGTAGTGTGGCTTCAAAAGCTTCTTGCAGGACTCCTTGATCAAGACACTTCATCCGAGACATGGTTCACAGAGGAATAATGGATCTCCAATACATACATACAAGTGACAACATTGCATGCGTTCTCACCAAGCCTCTATCTAGAGTGAAGTTTGTATAATTCAAAGAAAACCTTAGCATGATGGAGAATGTATCCCTAATTGAGAGGGAGGGTTTATGTATTTTTAGGATTAGGGTTTATGTATAATCTAGAAGGACTTGGTTGGGTCATAAAGGGATTTGAACAGAGGTGAATGGCTTAGGGAAATTACAAGATTGGATAGGTCTTCTCCTGAGAAGCCGAAAGAACTTAGTTTCTAGAAGGACTTGGCTAGGTCATCAAGGAATTTGAATAAAGGATATAGATGTAACTATCCTAAGAATCCAGAAGGATTCGACTGCCAAAAGGACCTGGTTGGGCCATAACGTACTTTGAATAGAGGAGATAGATGTAATTCACCTAAGAAACCATAAAGGAATTTGGCTAAGGATGAATGGTCTAACAAAAGATTCTATCCTAAGAAGCCAAAAGGATTTGGTTTGACTCTGTTATAAAGGACTTTGATGAGAGGAGATTGATATATTTTTCGAAGGAGACATAAAGGATTTTTCCCAAAGGAAAAAGGCTCTGGATACTCGCATTTCCCACTCCATAATGTATTTATCCATATACATACACCAACATAACAAGCTCGTGACTTTTTCTTATGGAGGAGAAATTTTAGCAAAGGGGAAATCTATTGTAGACAAGGAAAATAACACCCTCTCTAAGAGGGAGTGTTTATTTTTTTGTAGCATTGAAAGGTATTAATACATGCCAAGAGGCCTCCTAAGTCAGCCTAGAACAATTATGGAAATCAAAATAAAATGAATTTTATTTTAGGAATCCTGTAGGCTCAAGAAGTCAAGTCAGACTCACCATGAAAAGGAAGTGTGTCTTGGTAAATTCACCCATTCAAATTGTATATATATAATGTGACACCTTCATTTGGAAAATTCATATGATCATCCCACTTTTAAGAAGAGACACATGGGATCATATAAAGGAATATTTGACTGAAGTTTGGACTTGGTTTTGTTGAGAATTTGGTAGGGCATAGTTTAATTCAATTCTCTTAATTGATAACTGCTTGTGTTATACTTGTTATGCTTCTATTACTTAGATCATATCTTTTTTAGCGTTAGCACAATTCTTTGCTAAGTCATGAGTCCATTTTAAAATTTTTGTTTTTATGATTACACTTTGAAAATTTCAAAAAAAAATTCCAGTAGTGGATGTTTTAGCCTTTTTGGACAGTCTGTTATTTTCGTGTTTCTGCCTATTTTTATTTTATTCTAACGCTGCCAAAAATTCTGGTAACATGCTCTGTTTTTAAAAATAAAAGACAAATTGCATCTGCTTTTGTCAAGCCATGTGTTCTAGTGTCAACACATTTCAAATATTCTTTTTAAAAGATTTATATCTTGTGATAGGAGTCGTATGCAGTTAGTTTATTTTAAGTCAAGTCATGGTATATGTGTAACACTTAGGTCTCAACCCAGAGTAATACACCCAACCGTTAATCTCGTCCTATCTGTCAGCCCAAGTCATTGAATCTCATGACCAGGTACGTGTTTTTAGAATGGAGGAGATCGTGGATCATCAAACTTAACGCAATGACATTGGCTGGTCGCACAGGAGCGTTGCCAAAATTTTTGGCCAATAATTAGAAAAGATAGCGGATGTCACTGCCAATCACAGATCTACTTGCCTCAAGACATCTTTAGCATTCCATACGAAGATATGCAACCAACTGAAGATAATGATGGCCATCACATGGTTCACACTATGATCAAGAATATTTTCCATAATGAAAGTTGATTTGCATGGGGTGATGAACCATGGTTGTTGTTTTAAAACCACTGAAAAAGAAGGAGAATTATTAGATTGAAAGTTTAGCTATTGGAGATCGAATTTAATAGAGTTGCAGTTTTAGGACGAGTCTAGATTTCAGAGGGAAACACAAGTAACACTTGTAAGGTGAAGCTATTCTAGCTTTTCCACCTATCAGTTAAAGAGACAGATTCATTAATTTCTTAAGATGATTAAAAGAGGTGGGAAAATAAAACGAATTGAGCCACAAGGTGCAGACCTAGTGGATGAAAATTTGAAGGTGAGAAGCTTGTTTATCCAGGCATGGTGGTATTCTCTGTGCACTAGGTTACGAAGCTCTCACTTAGGAGTAGCTCAAGAGTTTTCAAACTCTTTCAATGGAAAAGAAGCACAGTCTATGTTCTTACATTGCAGGTTTTAGAAGACTCCATTATTGAATCATTTAACCTTCCACAGGAATGAGAGAGGTGGTTTAAAGATTGGTTTATCACTGGAGGAGACCTCAACAGTTTCCTCAAGGATGCACATAGAGATCCAAATTGGGCCAAGGGAATTCCAAACAACTATCTTAAAAATGGATGGGCAAAAGATATGAAAGTTATCAAGATATACCTCACTTCTGAAAGGAGGTATACAATTGTGTTTCTTTATCATATGAGGTTTCTTTTTCATGTTGCAGGTATGAAGACCTTAAATCTGCCATAATCCTTGCTGAAGATTTTGACAAATATTTCAGCAAGGATCCAAAATCACACTATTATTTCAGAATATAGCTTGTATCATCAAGCTCTCATTAAGGTTATAGGTGAAGAAGAGTTAAGGAAAAGAAATAAAACCTGGGATCATTTCTTGTTTTACAGGGCAGGCCAATCTGCACCTACACCTCCAGTTTCACAACCACACCCTCAGCCTACAAAAAGAACCAAGAGGAAGGCTAAGAAATAAAACATCCATAAGGCCAAGAGAAAAAAATAAAAGGTTTCTACAGTCAAGGCTGAGAGAAATTGGAAAAAGGAGAGAGCTCCACAGAAAATAAACCCAAATCTATGAAAATGGTGCCTCCTGTTACTCCTTTTCCTAATGTCTATACCAGAGCCCGAAGAGGAAGGTTTGCAACTACATAGAAATCCAAAGCGCAGATGCTACCGGAAATTCTGGAAGTAGACATTCATCAAAAGATGCAGAAAGAGTATCAACCTACAAAACCTGATGAAGAACTCCTCAAAGATATTGGATATGAGATTAGTAGTAAGAATATGAAAGAATAAGCCAAACATGTTGCTTTTTTATGAAACCAGCTCCAAAAATAAAATAAAAGAGAGATCAACTCCTTAGAAATCAGCTACTTCGAGGGGGAAAGCTCCAATACATTACATAAATGAACAATTCTTGGATGATAAAAATGACAAAAACTCCTTTCTATATATAGGAGTCCATGGGGCCACAATATAATCCTATCCGACCTGACAATAATAATGTAAGGGCACAATAATAACAATATGGGGGTTACAGGGGTACAAAAATAACAATATGGGGGCTACACTAACAAAAATAAGGGGATACACTAGTATTATAGGGACCTAACATGCCCCTCTCCTTCAAACAAGTGTTTCCCTCAACGCTTGATTATTTTTGGATGCTTCTGTATAAAATTCTCATCCTCCCATGTGGAATATTCAACGGGTAAGTTATTCCACTTGTTGAGATACTCTTAAATTGATCGATTTGGTAGTTTTCGAGTTCTTGTTTCTGTGACTGCTTCAAAACTTCTTTTGTCATGGTGTTGATCTTCTCATTAGGGGAATTTTGAGGTCTAAAATGGGCCTCCTAAGGAAATTATAAAATAATAGTGGAAAGAATCAAATAAGATTTGATGACATCATCAAATTTTAGAGGGAAAAATGAAAAAACTATTTTTTCAACTCATATTTTCAACTTATCTCCCAAAGTTTTTACTCAAATTTTGAGCGGGAGTACTCATTGGATGAGAAATTTAATTCCTCATCCAAGGAGTACTCATGTTGCATACTTTCAATGGGTCCTACTACACGAAAAATGAGAAATACATGAAAAACGTGATTGTAATCACGTTTTTTTTTATTTTTTTTATTTTTTGTTTTTTATTTATTTATTTAATTTTTTATGTATTTCTCATTTTTCATGTAGCAAGGTTCATCAAAAGTATGCAACATGGGTACTCATTGGATGAAGAATTAAATTTTTCATCCAACGAGTACTCCCACTCGAAATTTGAGTAAAAATATTGGGAGATAAGTTGAAAATACAAGTTGAAAAAGTAGTTTTATTATTTTATTATTTTTTAATATTTTTACCCTTTTATTTAAAAAATGGTAAATCATCCCCCATGGTTGAAATCATCATCTTGAATCCTATTGGTTGTTATAAAGTTTATTTTTGTTCTACATTTTTCTTAGGAGGCCCATTTTAGACCTCAAAATTCCCCTAATGTGTTGTTTCATTCGATTCTGCACCAAAGTTTGGTTATCCTTTGAGAGTTGGAGAACTTGTTGTCGATGCTCGATGTGATCTTCCACTATTTTATCATCCATATAAGCTTTCATTTGATCCTTCAAACCATCCAAATTAGCCTCCATTTTTTCTTTTAAACCATCTATGTCATATTTGATTCCTCTTTGTAAGATCGAAATTTGTTGCACTTGGTACCATAATTTTGATATCTCATACTTCTATTATTCCTCTTCATGCATCATAGTATATGTTTTTTATGGCTTAATGGGTGTGGAATTATTTTTGGGAGGAATTATATAACTCAATATTGATATCTATGCTTCAATATGCCCTTGGAATCACTTCAAACTGATTTTTCAAACAAATGTTATGAAAACTTGTTTAAAAAATACACAAATTTTTCTTTCTTTTGAGGAGCTTGATATTGAGACTAAATTATCTCTGTGATTTTGGATCTTCAATATCTTAAATTTGGCCCTTTAGTGGCCCTATGAATCATCTTTCAAATGCCACAGGTCTGACCTGATTTGGATGCTTCAAGACAAAGTTATTCCCAATCTCCCATAATGACCTAATTATGGACTGTTTCCATAGAGCGCACTTGTACAACGTGCCATGTGTCACTGGTTCCTCCTTTGGCTCTGAAATTTATACACAGGAAAGTGCAGTCCATGCACTTGTGACCAATTTTTACAGAATTCCAATACAACACTCAGAGAGACAGTTAAGATGATTTTCCCACGGTCACCTCTTTGAGATGAAATTCGGGAGCCTGAACAAACCCTACCTTCCATAGATCATATCTCCAAAAATATTGTGAACCAAGATCAGAAATGTTTCCAGGAAGTTCCCCAGGATTTTGGCTTCGCTCTGTAAAAATTTCATCTTTTGAACCTTCGTAGAAAACAAGTTATAGTGCAAATTCCACGATGACTTGTTTTATGTGAAATTCGGGAGCCTGAAAAAACCCTAACTTCCACAGATCATATCTCCGAAAATATTGTGAACCAAGAGATGAAATATTTACATGACGTTCCTCAAGATTTCGGCTTCGTTCTCTAAAAATTTAAGCTTCTGATCCTTTGTAGAAAAAAAGTTATAGAGAAAATTCCACGATGACCTGTTTGTAGCAGCGAAACCCTAGAATCCAAAGCTCTGATACCAAATGTTATGAAACCAGCTCCAAAAATAGAAGAAAAGAGAGATCAACGCCTAGAAATCAGCCACTTCGAGGGGGAAACCTCCAATACATTATATAAATGAACAATTCTTGGATGATACAAATGATAAAACCTCCTTTCTATATATAGGAGTCCATGGGGTCACAATATAATCCTAGCCGACCTAAAAATAATAATGTAAGGGCACAATAATAACAATATGGGGGTTACAAGGGTACAAAAATAATAATAAGGGGGCTACACTAACAACAATAAGGGGCTGCACTAGTATTATAGGGACCTAACATGCTGGTACTAGAAAAAGGCATACCAGAGATAAAGAAAATTTTCGGCTTAAGTCCAAGGCTCTACACAATCCAAGCATAATGACAAAGGTCATTGATATAGAAGGTAAATTTGAAGGGTCAAAGACAGAAAAATCCTTGAAGAGCAACAAAAACAAAACCCCTTCAGAGCAGCACTTAGAGCCCTCAAAGAGAAGAAATATGGGTAAACCCACGAAGTTGGGTTACACCTTTGTGAGAATTGGGAGCGGAATTTTTTTTTCTCAATAATTCGGCCGAACTTTTATAAAATTTCGGCCGAACTATTCGAGATTTTGGCCAAACTTTTGAAATTAGTTCGGCTGAACTCATTCTGCCGTTTACATTGACAGTGTATTGACGGCGTGGGCAACCAAATTTTTGGATAGAGATGGGAAAACTAGCAACAAAAGTTCGACCAAACTATTAGTTCGATCGAACTTTTAAAATAGTTCGACTGAACTTGTTCTTATAAATATATCGGCCCGCAAACCTTAACGGGTTTCTTATGCACATGTGTCTCGCGTCTGTCTCTGTCTCACTCTGTTGCGGTGTTGCTCTGTTGAGGTTTGTTGTGGTGTTGCAGTTGCTCTGTTGAGGTTTGTGTTTTTTAGGGTGTTGCAGTTTCTATGTTTTTTTTGTTGATTTTTTTATTTTTTATTTTAATTTAATTGTTTTTGTTCGTAGGGAATTTGGTCCCGACTTCGTCCTCGTTATAGATTCATTTACGAATTTCTACAAATTGATCTCCCAGCTTCGTCATCGTTGCGGCTTCGACTGTGAATTTCTGAGAATTGATCTCCCGGCTTCGTCCTTGTTGCGCCTTCATCTGCGAATTTCCAAATATGAAATCTTGTCATTGAAATCATGTTAAACATTAAATGGTTAAACTAGGATATGATACCATGCTAATTTTTAACAATGGTATGTTCTATTCTTGCAAAAATTACTTCAATGTCCTTTTATTATCCAAATTACAATTCTACTTTAAATAGAAATCTTTATTGTTGAATAAGTTGAGCTATTCATGTGTTATTATTTCTTGTTATTTCTTTTCAGAAATAAAAAACTCTGGTTTATATAATGTACCAGTTCAAATTGTCTCCAAAATGTCTTCAATTTCAAACCTTACATAGAAACTTTGATATAAACTCAAAAATGGAATCCCTACTATCCTTCCAGAAAGTCTGGTTGCCACGTTGAATTGTAGATTTTCTTACATAATATCTTTAAGGAAAATAAGCTAATTCAGTTACAGCCTTGCTCTGTATGTTGGAAACTCCAAACAAAATTTTAACAGAAATGAAACAACCTTGCTATGTGCGCAAAAACTCAAAACATAAATATAACAGGATTAAAATAGAGAGTGATTTGTAGCCTGTAGAGGCAGATCCTCCACATCCCTTAAGATTTTCAACAAAAAACTTCCCCGGAATAGAACTTTTCTAGAATGTAAACCTTGAAATGCTGGAGATTTATCATTTTAGTGCACGGAATCATGCATGCATGTATGATTAATTTACCTTCACTATATATAGGAAAATTAATAGTTGCACAGTATTTAAAAGGAACACATGTTACTAGAGAAAATTAAAGAGGATTTCTGGGCTGAAAATTTCCCAGAACAAAATTATATTATGTTACAGCCAATGCACATAAGCTACCACCCACTCCCTAACTATACCCAGTAAGAAAGAATTTACAATAATGTCTAGATTGGTATAAGCATAAGGTCCACAATATCTTACATAATATCTTTTAGGAAAATAAGCTAATTCAGTCACAACCTTGCTGTGTATGCTGGAAAATCCAAACAATATTTTAAAAGAAATGAAACAACCTTGTTGTGTACACAAAAACTCAAAACAAAAATATAACAAGATTAAAACATAGAGTGATTTGCATCCTGTAGAGGTAGATCCTTCACATCCCTTAAGATTTTGAAGAAAAAACTTCCCTGGAAAAAAACTTTTCTGGAATGTAAACCTTGAAATGTTGGAGATTTAGCATTTCAGTGCACGGAATCATGCATTCATGTATGATTAATTTACCTTCATTGTATATAGGAAAATTAATAGTTGCACAGTCTTTAAAAGGAACACATGTTACTAGAGAAAATTAAAGAGGATTTATGGGCTGAAAATTTCCTAGAACAAAATGATATTATGTTACAACCAATGCACATAAGCTACCACCCACTCCCTCACTGTACCCAGTAGGAAAGAATTTACATTAATGTCTAGATTGGTATAATTTACAATTCACATTAACATATAATTGTGATATTTTCCCTTCTTTCCAACTTAGTCCATCCTTCTAGAAAAATCCCTTTTAATGAAGCAGATATATCCATAGTGATCCACTGATATTTTTTCACCAACAACTATTCCATTTTGGACTTATATATCTCAAAAGTATGCTCATTGAATTTATGCATCTATATCTTTAAACTGCTCAACTATTTTATTACACCATAGGAATCATTTCGATATGTCTCCCATTTTAATGGGGTCTATCACATTTTGAGAAAAACACATTAGCCATAAAAGTTTCCCATTGAAACCAAAAGTGATTTGATACAAAACATAGGTTTTAACCTTATATAGTTAATTGTTTCAAATAGATTCTTAATAAAATGAAAAATATTCAATGTAAAACACATGCATTAGCATATAATTGTGATATTTCCCTTCTTTCCAACTTAGTGGACATCCTTCTAGAAAATCCCCTTTTAATGAAGCAGATATATCCATAGTGATCCACTGATATTTTTTCACAAACAACTATTCCATTTTGGACTTTCATATCTCAAAACTATGCTCATTGAATTTGTGCATCTATATATTTAAACTACTTGAAACTATTTTATTACACCATAGGAATCATTTCGATCTATCTCCCATTTTAATGGGGTGTATCACATTTCAAGAAAAACACATTAGCCATAAAAGTTTCCCATTGAAACCAAAAGTAATTTGATACAAAACATAGGTTTTAACGTTATATAGTTAATTGTTTCAAATAGATTCTTAATAAAATGAAAATATTCAATGTAAAACACATGCACATTAACATATAATTATGATATTTTCCTTTCTTTCCAACTTAGTGGACATCCTTCTAGAAAAATCCCTTTTAATGAAGCAGATATATCCATAGTGATCCACTGATATTTGTTCGCCAACAACTATTCCATTTTGGACTTATATATCTCAAAACTAGCTCATTGAATTTATGCATCTATATCTCTAAAATACTTAACTATTTTATTACACCATAGGAATCATTACGATATATCTCCCATTTTAATAGGGTCTATCACATTTCGAGAAAAACACATTATCCATAAAAGTTTCCGATTGAAACCAAAAGTGATTTGATACAAAACATAGGTTTTAACCTTATATAGTTAATTGTTTCAAATAGATTCTTAATAAAATGAAAAATATTCAATGTAAAACACATGCATTAACATATAATTGTGATATTTTCCCTTCTTTCCAACTTAGTGGACATCCTTCTAGAAAAATCCCTTTTAATGAAGTAGATATATCCATAGTGATCCACTGATATTTGTTCACCAACAACTATTCCATTTTGGACTTATATATCTCAAAACTATGCTCATTGAATTTATGCATCTATATCTTTAAACTACTCAACTATTTTATTTCACCATAGGAATCAATTCGATATATCTCCCATTTTAATGGGGTCTATCACATTTTGAGAAAAAAAACATTATCCATAAAAGTTTCCCATTTAAACCGAAAGTGATTTGATACAAAACATAGGTTTTCACCTTATATAGTTAATTGTTTCAAATATATTCTTAATCAAATGAAAAATATTCAATGTAAAACACATGTATTAACATCTAATTGTGATATTTGCCCTTATTTCCAACTTAGTGGACATCCTTTTTGAAAAATCCCTTTTAATGAAGCATATATATCCATAGTGATCCACTGATATTTGTTCACCAACAACTATTCCATTTTGGACTTATATATCTCAAAACTATGCTCATTGAATTTATGCATCTATATCTTTAAACTACTCAACTATTTTATTTCACCATAGGAATAAATTCGATATATCTCCCATTTTAATGGGGTCTATCACATTTCGATAAAAACAAATTAGCCATAAAATTTTCCCATTGAAACCAAAAGTAATTTGATACAAAACATAGGTTTTAACCTTATATAGTTAATTGTTTCAAATATATTCTTAATAATATGAAAAATATTCAATGTAAAACACATGCATTAACATATAATTGTGATATTTTCCCTTCTTTCCAACTTAGTTCATCCTTCTAGAAAAATCCCTTTTAATGAAACAGATATATCCATAGTGATCCACTCATATTTGTTTACCAACAACTATTCTATTTTGGACTTATATATCTCAAAACTATGCTCATTGAATGTATGCATCTATATCTTTAAACTACTCAAATATTTTATTACACCATATGAATCATTTTGATATATCTCCCATTTTAATGGGTTCTATCACATTTCCCATTTTAATGGGGTCTATCACATTTCGAGAAAAGAACATTAGCCATAAAAGTTTCTCATTGAAACCAAAAGTAATTTGATACAAAACATAGGTTTTAACCTTATGTAGTTAATTGTTTCAAATAGATTCTTAATAAAATGAAAAAATTTCAATGTAAAACATATGCATTAACATATAATTTACTCGAGAAACCCAAAACAAGAAGATCATTTTTTTATCAGCATATTAATTTTTAGACCATCAGACACACACACACACATATGTACGTATGTATATATGTATATATCCCACGACAATTATAAACTACCAATCCATTACCTTGGATCAGATAAAACTTTAGTTCTTTAACTAAAACTATAGAACCATGGGGTAAACTACCATGCACTAGAAAAATGCTAAAAGAAAAAAAATGTGATGAAAACCATCATAAAGGGAGAATTTTTTTTCTCAAAAACGTCTTTTTGGGGCACTTCCTTTGAACACCTGTGTGTGGGAAATTTTTCATCTTTATGAAACCCTAAAGTGGGGGTCCTTTCCTCCCATTTTATTCCCACCACTATGCTTAGAAAAATATATAGTGCATGGTGGTATTCACATAAAGAATATAACACATACCAAACATCCAATAATTCTCCTTAATGTGACCATCAATGTTGCAATGGTTAGAATTATTTCTACTACCCTTGCATGGATGTATAGTGGCTATTTTATTCTTATCCTCCTATTTCCAGTTCTTATTCCCCTCCTTCAAAGCTTCTTGGTGCTATTTTTTCTTCAAACCACTTAAGTACCCTTTATTTTGGCCTATGGTTTCTAGATAATGTGTGTATACACATGGCTCATACATTATCCTTAGCTTGGAAAGAATCACTTGTTTTTGTAGATGGTTATATAGACCCCACATATACTTAAGGAGTACATTTGGGTAGATGGTTATATAGACCCCAGATATACTTAAGTATTACATTTGGGCTCTTGGGAAAGATATCCAATAATATGACCATATTTTTTAATGTAGTACACTCTTATACACCCTTATGTCTACGTAAAGTAGTGTGAGTGATTCCACGGGTCCTCTACACACTTCATAGGGTATAATTGGGACATGTAGTGTTAACTTCTACAAGTTCTATAGAAAGAGTCTGTAAAGGGCCAGGTAGCCTCTGGATCTCATCTTTTATGAAAGGTGACATATCCAGTAAATGCCCCTACAGTCAATCTCTGGAATAGATCTAAATAGAAGTTCTTCATTTTAATATCCATAAACCACAACCACTTTAAGGCCAACTATGTACGTGTGTAATTTCTCCCATAAATTCTTAGGCAAAGTTTTTAAAGCATACATGTCATGTTGGTTTTCTCCCATTAAATTTAAAGCATGTTTTTTGTAAGTGCATAAAACAATTTTTCAAACCATGTAAATGTCATTTCTCCCACAAACTAAAGGCTTTCTCTCATTAATTCAAGGCCAAATTTAAGGCCTAAAATTGAAGCTAAAGTGGCTAAACTCTCATAGGATTTTGAACTTCCATAGGATTTTAGTCTGTATGTTGAGTGTTAACTTCTACAAGTTCTAAAGGCAGAGTCTATAAAGGGCCAGGTAGCCTCCGGATCTCATCTTTTCTCAAAGGTGGCATATCTAGTAAATGCCCCTACAGTCAATCTCTGGAACATATCTAAATAGAAGTTCTTAATTTTAATATCCATAAACCATTACCACTCTAAGGAAAACCTTGTACATGTGTCATTTCTCCCTTCTCCCATAAAGTTTTAGGCAAACTTTAATGCATGTGTCATTTCTATTTCATTTCTCCCACAAACTCATAAACGTGTGACTTTGGACATAACTAGTTGTTTTAGTAAGTGCATAAAATAATTTTACAAACCATGTAAATTTCATTTATCCCACAAACTAAAGGCTTCCTCCCATTAATTCAAGGCAAATTTGAAGGCCTAAAAACTTAACCTAAAGTGGTTGAACTCTCATAGGATAGTATCCCCCAAACTCAATGCTTTCCCCCATTAATTCAAGGCAAAATTTAAGGCTTAAAAACTAAACGTTGTTTTAGTAAGTGCATAAAATAATTTTGCAAACCATGTAAATGTCATTTCTCCCACAAACTAAAGGCTTCCTCCCATTAATTCAAGACAAACTTTATGGCCTAAAAACTGAACCTAAAGTGGTTGAACTCTCATAGGATAGTATCCCCAAACTCAAGGCTTTCCCCCATGAATTCAAGGTAAACTTTAAGGCCTAAAAACTGAACGTTGTTTTAGTAAGTGCATAAAATAATTTTGCAAACCATGTAAACATCATTTCTCCCACAAACTAAAGGCTTCCTCCCATGAATTCAAGACAAAATTTAAGGCCTAAAAACTGAACCTAAAGTGGTTGAACTCTCATAGGATAGTATCCCAAAACTCAAGGCTTTCCCCCATTAATTCAAGGCAAACTTTAAGTTCTAAAAACTGAACCTAAAGTGGCTGAACTTCCATAGGATTTTATTTTTTTGGTTGAGTCTTAACTTCTACAAGTTCCAAGCTCTCGATCTCATCCTTTCTTAAGGCATGTTATTGAACTAGATGTGATTTATGCCATAAATTTTAAGGCAAAATTTCATGCAAACCATGCATGAACCATGTATATGTGTCATAAATATCCCTTAAACTATAGGAAATGAAATATTTAACGCATCTCATTTCTACATGTGAATTCTACCATAAAATTTAAGTCAAACTTTAAGATAAACCATGCACATGTCATTTATCTCATGCACATGTGTCATTTCTCCCATGCATTTTCACTAAATATCAATTTAATATATATTTTTATTGAATTTGTTTTTTTTCCAGGGATAAAAAACCCACTAAATATGGTTGAAAAATGGAAATTATGCATAGATGTTTCTTGCTATCCCAATCCAGGGAAAGCAGTGATTACATATGTTCTTTCCAATATTGCGACTAGCAAAGTTGTCCAAAGGAAAATGAATATATCGGGAAGAACAACAAACAACGAGGCATATTATATTGCATTGATAGAAGGCTTGGGAATAGCTATGTTGTATGGATCAAATGGAATTGTAGTTTTCACCAATTCTGAACTTGTGTGCAACTAAATGAATGGTGTGTACCAAGTTAAGAAGGAGAGGCTAAAAGAACTGCATGGAATAGAAAACAATATTCTTAGCCAATTTCAATTTTTTAGTATAAGACATTGTACAAATGTGAATAAGACGTTTGCTGATATATTGCGTGGGGCAATGCCAATTTTGGATTCATCTATCAAAGATGAATTAATAGATGAATTAGAATTATACGGGGCAATGCCAATGCAAGATTCATCTCTCAAAGATGAATTAGTTTTGAGACGCTCTTCTTCAAAAATTCAAGATTCATCTCTCAAAGATGAATTTGTTTTGAGATGCTCTCACTAGAGAATTTGGCGGAAATTCCGACGGCCAATTCGTCGCTATTCCGACACATATTCGTCGCAAGAGCGACAGTTCAAGGGCGGACAAACCGTGGTTTCTCCTGCCGTCGCCGTTCCGACGCAAGTAAAAAGTGTCGCACTATCGACACTTATTCCTACGTTCCGAACAGGCGTCACTCTTCCGACGTATCACAAACCGTCGCGGCTCCGACGTTTTAAACGTGGTTCTTCCGACGCTCATTAACCGTCGCAGTTCCGACTAAACGTGGTCCGACATTTTGGAGTCGCTCTTCCGACGCTTGTAAACTGTCGCAATTCCGACTAAACGTGGTTCAACGTTTTCGACGTCACTCTTCCGACGTCTGGAAGATGTCGTAATTCCGACGATATGTGGTCCGACGTTTGGAACGTCGCGCTACCGACGTTTTCATACTGTCTCTCTTCCGACGTTTCTGGGTTGTCGCAGTTCCAACGTTTAGCACGTCGCGCTTCCGACGTTTTCATACTGTCTCTCGTCCGACGTTTCTGGATTGTCGCAGTTCCGACGTCTACAAGGCGTCGGTAGACCGACGGAGGGTTCAATTTTAAAAAAAAAAATTAAAATTTTAAAAGACGAGAAACGATGTTTTGAAGATATTATATGAAGTAAAACAGTCCATGAAAGTGAAATAGCAGTATGTAGAATAGTAAAGCAACAGATAGAGTACCGACGTCCATTGTTCCAAATACAAATTAAAGTACCCAAAACCCTACAACAGTGAAGTAAAACAGTCCATGAAAGTGAAATAGCAGTATGTAGAATAGTAAAGCAACAGATAGAGTACCGACGTCCATTGTTCCAAATACAAATTAAAGTACCCAAGACCCTACAACAATGAAGTAAAACAGTCCATGAAAGTGAAGATATTATATGAAGTAAAACAGTCCATGAAAGAGAAATAGCAGTATGTAGAATAGTAAAGCAACAGATAGAGTACCGACGTCCATTGTTCCAAATACAAATTAAAGTACCCAAAACCCTCCAACAGAGAAAAACGCTAATCATGTGAGGAGTGTGATATGTCCAAAATATAAAAATACCATCAGACCATATCAATAAACCAGCAACATAGACCAGCATCGCCAGTTTTGAAGGCAGAGTGATAAACATTAATCATTTTTTTTTCACAAGAGAAAAAACGTTGTTTTGAATATATTATATGAAGTAAAACAGTCCATGAAGTCATTACATTTTCACATCTGAAGATTGGAACCCAAATATCCATCCATAAAAGTGGAAGTCCCACCCCAGACAATGATAGAAAAATACCCCATGTCACATACAGTGACTTGATATAAAACCCAGTAACGGTCCACATGGAGATTATCGACAATCTGAGAAAGCATCCAAATATGCCCGAGGCATCTATAAGAAAGTGAAATAGCAGCATGTAGAATAGTAAAGCAACAGATAGAGTACCGACGTCCATTGTTCCAAATACAAATTAAAGTACCCAAAATCCTGCAACAGAGAAAAACGCTAATCATGTAAGGAGTGTTATATGTCCAAAATATAAAAAGACTATCGGACCATATCAATAAACCAGCAACATAGACCAGCATCGCTAGTTTTGAAGGCAGAGTGATAAACATTAATCATTTATTTTTTCACAAGAGAAAAAACGATGTTTTCAATATATTGTATGAAGTAAAACAGTCCATGAAGTCATTACATTTTCACATCTTAAGATTGGAACCCAAATATCCATCCAGAAAAGTGGAAGTCCCACCCCAGACAATGATAGAAAAATACCCCATGTCACATACAACGACTTGATATAAAACCCAGTAACGGTCCACATGGAGATTATCGATAATCTGAGAAAGCATCCAAATATGCCCGAGGCATCTATAAGAAAGTGAAATAGTAGTATGTAGAATAGTAAAGCAGCAGATAGAGTACCGACATCCATTGTTCCAAATACAAATTAAAGTACCCAAAATCCTTGAACAGAGAAAAACGCTAATCATGTGAGGAGTGTGATATGTCCAAAATATAAAAAGACCATCAGACCATATCAATAAACCAGCAACATAGACCCGCATCGCTAGTTTTGAAGGCAGAATGATAAAAATTAATCATTTTTTTTTCAGAAGAGAAAAAATGCTATTTTGAATATATTATATGAAGTAAAACAGTCCATGAAGTCATTACATTTTCACATCTGAAGATTGGAACCCAAATATCCATCCAGAAAAGTGGAAGTCCCACCTCAGACAATGATAGAAAAATACCCCATGTCACATACAGGGACATGATATAAAATCCAGTAACGGTCCACATGGAGATTATCGACAATCTGAGAAAGCATTCAAATATTCCCGAGGCATCTATAAGAAAGTGAAATAGTAGTATGTAGAACAGTAAAGCAACAGTTAGAGTACCGACGTCCATTGTTCCAAATACAAATTAAAGTACCCAAAATCCTTGAACAGATCAAGAAAAACGCTAATCATGTGAGAATTCAAAGTAAAGTTAATCTATTAACATTGCGAATAAAATTACACCGAAGTCAAAAACATTGCCAGGCCATACTCATGGCAAATTTGTCATCAAAAAATCAAAAAATTAAGAAGACTGCCCTCATACGGGGAAACCAGTCTTGAACGTTTAATTTACAGAATTCAAAAATATTACTTAAAGGTCCAACACAGTAAAATAAACTAAAAGCAGCCCAATTAACTGGGCCTGCTAAGCAAGAAAAACAAATTAAAACCCGCTCAGACCCGCCGGACGGGTGCATTCTTCCTGCGTTTGGGCCTCCTCGCGGAAGACCACAGTGACTACGGCTGTGATTCGCGGGCGGTTGAGAGTGCAATCAAAGGAAAATTGCGCAGTGCGCGTCGTGGGAGAAGGTGAACTAGCCTCTGTTGAGGTGCTGGAGGGAGCGCGCCGGGATTGACCTCTAGTGCTCCCCCTGCGGCAACGCATCCTATGAAACACGCGAGGCATGGGTGCAATCGCAGTGGGCACAAGAGACGAAGAAGCAGAATTCCAATTAACAGAGGAAGACAGACAGAGAGTACAGAACCGAGAGAAATGGAAATATGCAACAAAGTCTAGGCAGAAGTTCCGCTGGCCACTTCTCCTTATCATCGCAGTTACCAGACAGTGTAATCCAGCAACCGGCTTGTCTGAAAAACCATGGCTAAACGCCATTTTTTATGTCGACCCGTCTGCAATGCAATCAAAGGACTGCCGTCATAATGAATCTCTGATCATTAATAATGAGAGCCGAAGGCCGGATCAAATTGGAGCGTGCGGAATCGCTCAGAGGAGTGGAGGTCCGATCTTGAACAGTGTTAAAAATTAATTAATCTAGATTTGATGTGAAAACTTAATTCAACAACGTTAATTGTTAATGCGAATGATATGAAATCGCCATATCCATGTCCCATCACATTAAACGCCATCAAATGCACCCGCAGCCGGGAGCAGGGCAAGTTTTTATTGAGGACACGTGGCAAAAATTGATTGGAGCGGATCTTTGTTTGGGCCGCTCGCGCAGTGGAAATCCGGACCCGTAAAATATTAGGGCGAATTTGATAAGAAATTCGCGTCACAAAATTGGCCGACGTCAGCAGGCTATTTTGGAACGCGAATTTTGTTTGAATTATGGTTTATCGCCGTTTGAAGTCTGGCGGGCACGACTTAAGAACAATTTTGTTTGATCCCATCTTATAAAATTTGTGTTGGTTTTCTTTGATAATACACATATTAAAATCCCGCTTAATAAAGAGACAAAATTGTTGTGCTTTCGGAACCTGACCCGAGGATTGGATATGAGTTAACAAACAAAAGGATAGCGGAACCAGACATGCACCCGTGGTCAAGCCCTCTACCAAAACCACGAGCGGAATCACAAAAGCGGGTTGCCCATATCGCACCGCTTTTGCGGAGTAGGCGGTATTTCCTATTCGCGAGCGATTCCATAGGGAATGCGACACGTGGCGAAGTGACCACGAAAAACAACCGTTTAACCCATGCCATCGCATGTTAAAGCCCGACGTTGGAAGCCGAGCGAAATTGCCAAGAGTTGTTGATTTGGAGAAGGGCCATCGAACGGTGGTCGCACGTTGAACTTGCCCAGAGGTTAACTAAGGTGTGCGGAGGATAGCCAGGTACGATACGAGTGTTTGATTGGTTATTGATATATATAGGTGGGGCCGGAGTATAATGAAATTGTTTAATTAAACGATTGGCGGATAATTAGCATAAGTCTGGAGGGTGATTGAAATTTTGGCTTAAAACAACCTAAATATTTGAAATTTTGCAAGAATTGTCTGGCACACTTTGAATATAAATTTTGAAGTCAAGTGCATGATGCTGTATAGGATCAAGTGTCATTTTGAATACCAAATGTTTCACAAAAACTTCTCAACATGCTACCCTGCAGTAAGGATTAAATGACAATATTGCATCAACTATTTCCATAATAAAAGTGCACCTCGGCCATAAGACTAAACAACTACAAATGTTGTAGATCTAACAAGACCACACAATCAAATGTATTCCACAAGGCCAATACTCTATGAAAAATGAAAAGGAGTTTGCAACCAAAAATACCTTAGGCAACTAATTCAATTAGATACACCAAACCATCAGCAAAAAGGAAAACCAGCCTACTCAAAAGGCAAGCGTTTACCTCCTTTGACAAAATTTTGAGTCCCGAAACAAGGGCCTTTATTGTCTTGTCAATGCCCCTAGTAATTTGAATGGGGTTTGCACCTGCTGCAACAACCTAAACAAAAAGGTTTCATTTCAAATTATTTTCCACAAATTTAAGATACAACCATTGTCAGTTTTGTATTTCCTAACAAGCTCATAAATTTTGACAAAAGAACCAAAATTTTTTAATACCTGATAGCAATTTTTTCACTCAAAAACTATCTTAGACTCAATAAACCCAACCCAAAACTAAAAAACCAAACACCATAAGACCCTACAAAAATGAATAGATGATCTTAATCCAGTACGATCGACAAAAAGTTACCTTTACACCCTCACTTATTAAACCCTGTGCTGTTGAATTTTAACTTCAACTGCTGCAGCAGAAGGACGGATGCAGCAGCAACATTTTTTTTGGAGGTTGCTTGCATGCCATCCAGAAATTTAATTCAACATTTAAAATTCCTACAAGTTTTTTTTGTAGACGGCCGCAGCCATATTTCTGTACAGGATTGTATTTAAACACAACAACCAGCATTAACACAATTCACCAACCAGAAATTAAACAAACATAAATTTACCCCCCATTTTTGTAAATTCAAAAGGAGGACACGTGGAGCATTAATATTGGATCGCATGAAATTGAAGGGAATCTGAAAACCTGAAAACCGGACCCGAATTTTTTATATGGCACATTGGATTGAGAATTCGAGTTAAAATTAGGCAGACGTCAGCATCCCATTTTGGAACGCGAATTTGGTTTGAAATTCAATCTATTCAGACTTTTGAAGTCCGACGGAAAAGGTTCTTTAATGTTTTGATAGTTTAATATATACATATGTTATATATATATCATATGCGAAATGAAAGGTGGGCCATAGAATTTAGTTTTAATTTTATTTTTTTTAAAAGAGGGTTTATTATAATATGTTTTATATGTTCCGGCATATAAAAATAAAAAGGTCGAAAAAGCTTGGTAGTTTTTTTTATAGACAATACGTAAATTTTTTATTACATAGCAGTGTGTAAAAAGTGAAAAATTGAGTGTAACTTTTTAAGTGTGTATGCACAGCAGTGCGAAAGGGAAAAACACAACAGAGTGTCTTAGAGACAGAGTATGTTTGTTTTGAACATACAGTGAGTTGGTTTTATGCACTGCGTTTTGTAGCAGTCATAATTTTGTAATCCCTCTCAGTGAGGAAGTAGTGTAATAGTTTTTTTTGAGTTATTGAAGGGAATAGAAGTTTGTTTTCAAAGTATTGAAACTCTGTCTCCTGTCAAAGAAATTTTTATTTTCTCTGTGTTAGAGGAAGGGAGATTTATGGGTGGTTATTATGAATCAACCAACCATTCAGAACATGCTCATCAATCCAAACCATAAGTATTATGTGACAATATTCAAGCAGGCACTGAATCGGATTTCTGAAGCTATGTTAGAGAAACCCTAAACTCTCACCGAAAATAGGTGAAATGTGGCACCACTCAGAGATTGACATGTGCCAATTGGTACAAGTGGTAGAAAATTGGCATGCTCAAACAACGAGGTGATGCAGGAATGACATGAGGGAGAAAATATCAGAAAAGCCCCAAATCTGGAGAACCAAAGCTCATCACCAACCTGAGATTGACAACTTTACATGATGTAACCTATGAAATCGTAAATGGAGAAATCATAGTAACAATAAAGTAACCTATGTAACAATAAAGTCGGATTCATCCCGGGAGTGGTAATGGGAGAAATCATAGTGAACAACAGGAAACATGCATAGTTGCTTACAATCAAATAGATGAAAAAACACATACAAAAAACCTAGATAATAATCGTGCACAAGCTTAATATTGAATTATGAACTGTAAAGGAACTTACAAAATGTCAAGCACACAAGCAAAAATATCCTGGACATGACCCTGGTTGACAAGTTGTATTGCTCATGATGCAAGAGGATTTGTACCTGCACTGCCAAGTCAATCAAAATCCATCATTATCTATACAATAAATACAAGTAATTGATGTAGTATTTTTTACTCTAAGATGAATTCTTATGATAATGTTAGAACATATGTTGAAAATGTCAAAACATATTTGAATAAGCTCCTCTTCATTTCAAGAACAATCTATTGGAGTCGCATGAACTTGGAACAAGCCTCCCACGATCTCAAAGAGTAGCAACTAAGTCAACAGTGACTTTTTTGTTGCTACACTGGATCGAGGGAGGTTTGCTCCAAGATTAAATCGCTCCAATAAATTATTCTCTACTAAACAGGGCCAACCACGTGAAGGTGGAAGCTCTTATGGCCCCTCCCCCCTCACATCACTCTCAATTCCCCAATACCCAATCTATATTTCATTTTTTACTTTCATGAGCATAAAAAAATATTCAATAACTAATAAAAAAACAATTCAACAAAAAGTACGCAAGGAAACATTGCAATTAATGCTTGACATAAAAATAGTATGATAAATGAGTTTTTTATATAACGCAAAAAATGTTCCAAGTATGGTAACGTTTGTCTTATAATAATACAATATTTTACATCATCGAATTTTCTTTTTTCTTCTCTTCCTATTTTTAAAGCTCCTAATTACATCATCAATATCATCGTGCTCTGCTCCCGTTTCGTGCCTTTCAACCCGCACTGCTGACCTAGTTGCGTAGTCACGATGTCTGGTCTCATCCAGTGACGGGGCATCGCCTACAAAAAAAGATAATATTAAATTTTAATTGTCAGTTTTTAAATATCATTGAACTAGTTCGGTAATATTAATAAAAAAAATTGCAATGAGATTATTTACTTGGTGCACCAGTTGTCGCCGCTGACCTAGTTGCGTTGTCACGATGTCTGGTCTCATCCAGTGACGGGGCATCGCCTACAAAAACAGATAATATTAAATTTTAATTATCAGCTTTTAAATATCATTGAACTAGTTCGGTAATATTAATAAAAAAAATTGCAATGAGATTATTTACCTGGTGCACCAGTTGTCGCCGTTGGGATTGTTGCCCTGTCTTCCTCTCTGGTGGTAAGATCCTCAAGGGAAAAATTCTCTGTCATTTAAACAAAAAACTTTATAAGGACAACCATCAAGGTATAATTAGAAAAAATTATAAGTGGAAATTAATTACCGTCACGGCCCTCACTGATAGCAGCATTGTCGGCCTGGTCCCCACTACAATGATCAGGTTGCACGAGAGGATCATCTACATCCGGCTCTAAAACTGGGTTATTTACCTCGTCGGTAGTGTTGCTCCCCTGATTTAAACAAAGTTGTTAGACATTAAATTTATGGACGAAAACAAAAATATTGAAAGGTTAATGTTTTACCTTATCATGCATTGTAGATCTTGGGACCTGCCCCAAGCTTCTGCGACGTTCAACTACAGCTTGATAGCCGAAACGGAAAGCAATATTTTTATCTTCCTCTGTAGTTATTGTTCCAAAGTCATCACCCTACATTATATATGATTGTGTATTTTTAATCATATCTGATAGGTTTACAAAAACGTTGGAAGGCGATACAATTAATTATAAGATGTTTAGCTACTTAATTACAATTCTTGCAGCTAATTTCAAGTAGCCACCCTGGCCGAGCTTGTGATGGCCCTTTTTCTCTATCCTAGCTTTGGTTGCCTTTGAGGTGTCAGGCAACCTAGCATCAAAAGATTGAAGTCAGACATGACGTAGCACACTTTTATTTTAGACATAAAGAAAATTAAAGCTATTGAATTAAAGTTGTAATTTACCTTGCGGGTCCAGTTGGCATTTTTCCTTCTTTCTTTGCCCTTCTCTCTTTTCCGTCATGGATGAGTGCTCTCCACTCACTCTCTGAAACTGCGAGAGGACGCTCATATCTAGGGTTAAATTGCAATTGCGTCCTATAGGTGTCCCTGGTATATTTCAAATATTTGCCTGCTACCTGAGCCACCGCTTTTCTGTCAAATGTGCCGACCCCAAAAAGGGCTTCTAGATAATCTAAAAGTTCTTTTTTCAGGTTGGAATTCTGGGAATTCCACCCTGTACGTATGGTTGAGCCAAAAATTACCAACGCATGGCTCTCCAGAATCCTGTAGAACTCATTGTTTCCTACACAGAATAAAACCAAAAGAAAAAGAAGATATTATCATTAATTTTAAAATAAAAATCATGATAAATATGTTTTAGATAAAGTACATGAAATAGTTAAAATATTAAAATTTACCTGGGAGTTGTACATGCTTTATAGGGACACCCTCATCGCTCACCAACAACGTGCCATTAATGGTCCCTGTGGAGCTGACACGTGTAGCTCCAGGAAACGCAATAATGTAGCTGGCCATATCAGCCTCATCATTTCCAACACGTTCAGCAGTTGGCTGGGTGTCAGCTTGGGCAGGGTGTGTTTCTTGGCTAGCACCTAAAGGAGTAGAAGGTGTACGAGAGGGTTGTTGGGCAATCTCTTGCCCTCGTGTCCCACTACCACCAACACCGGGTTCAGCAAATGCCAGAAGACGCTACATACAAAAGAACTTTTTGTTAGTTTAGTCAATGTAAAAATTAAAAATCAAACTATCACAATTCATCTCATGCAGAACAAAAAAAATATCCTTTTTGACTTTTTATTATTACCTGATATCTATTTAGCTGCCTCATAAGATGTTGTATCCTCTCTTCTGTTTCAGGTGTTTGAGGCGCATCTATCAAAGCATTAAATTCCGACGTTGCATCTCGTGCCTTTTTTGCAACAACAACACTGGAGATAGGGATGAAAAAAGCTCTTCCTCAAAGAGGGAATCATCAGGCGTACCATGGCTAGGTGTCTGCATATTTGAACAAAATTAATATTATTTCAATTATGTAAATAACTAAAATACCTAAAGATAGAGCAATGCCGGCACTTTACATGTTCTTCCGCTGGCCTCTTTCCGCGATCATCCTGTCTCGGGGTTGTTCCTGCACTGCTCTGATCAGTCTGCCACATTGCAATAAAATTATAAATGTAAAAACTTGAAAACAATATCTAACTTGAAAACACAAAATGAAAAATGAAATAATTTCTAATAAGACACCGGAAGACAGAGTTAGAGTTTCAAATATGCCTTGCATTGAATTCAGTCCTGGAAACATGTCATTGCACATTAAGGCACCCAAAAATTCAATCCACAAATGATATATTTAAGTAGGCTTCTCCTATTCTGGGAAAACACCATACCTATAATGCATTCACTCGCATGTATAAAGGGAAAGGAAAACATGTTTTCATACAACGGTGACAAAGGCATCTTGGGGAAAGGTATCTTCACTTTTTATTTATGTTGTTCACCCACACCACTCTCGTGTTTTCACCAATCCTGTTTTGTCATTTTTGGATTCAAATTAAGTTAAGGCCTTAAGTATTTTTTGACCTTTCGGTGTAGTTTTTATAAGTGGCATGTATGGATTTTCCATTAATTCTGCACTTTTTTTCTTCATGCGCATGTTTCCCTGGAAATCAAATGCATGATTTAGTCCCATACATTTAACAAGTTGTTGGATCAACTCCATAGGAAATATCATGTTTCCTATTCAATCAAAATTTATCTCAGTTAAGGTAGGTAGGAAGGTTTTCCCTTTGTATTAATAGGGCACTTCTAGCTTGCATTTTTATTATATCTTTCAAATTTAGTGTCGTTTCAATTAGGGCATGAATTTTTGCAACTTTCAAGGTGAGAATGAACAAAGACAAATTTTTGTGATGGATGACCGTATATGACTCCATGGCCAGAGGAAAAGGCACTAATCTACTTCTTCAAATATCTATAGTTCTCATTCACCTCATACGGAGATGGTCCCTGATTTTGAGCCAAATGTTGCAGCAAAAAGTTCCCCCCCTCCATAATTTGATAGTCAATGGAAATTTCTTAAATTGATGATGGGGCAAGAGTATGGAACATTGGCACATACATATGTAATGGATTCCAAGATCATGATATATGTTTGCATATGTTTATGGCAATGTTCCACCAAGTCCCCTGGAGGTGGGAGCGAGGGGACGAGGGAGCGCGGGAGCGGCCTATGCAAAAGCTCCCTACCAATTTTCAGGAAACGTGGGGGGACGTCGGGGTCATAAAAATTATAAAATTTAATATTTAAATGTAACTATATTTTTGCAAGGAATGTATATACAGTCATCATACACTTGCATCATGAAAGATAAATCATAAATGATAAAATTACAAATCGATGAATGATGAATCATATAATCGAAACAAATTTAAAAGTTAAAAGTTAAAACATACATCATACAATCATGCATGTAAGTTTGTAAGTTTGTAACTATATAATCATTAATGTAACTACTAAAAATGTACAATGAAAATAAAGTTTAAGATATCATATGACATATTATATCAAGATTCAAAATAGAGTTTAAACTGAAGTTTACAACTCAAGTCTGAAACATCAAACTTAAACGCAAATAAGTTATGTCTGAAACATAAAACATAAAACATAACATATGAATATCAAATGATATCATCATACTGATAAATGAGCATAAATGCTCAAGTTAATGCCCCACTAGTCTCGCCATCCAACTTCTGCACGAATATATCAAGATCAACCATGTCACCATCTGAATCAGAATCACTTGGATTCTCAAATATGCTAAGTGGCACATCAAATTTTAACACGAAACCATAAACTAAAAGGGGCGGTGAGGGGACGTGAGGGAAACATCCCCTAGAAGTCCCCAAGACCCCGGAGCGCGAGGGGGTGAGGAATCTAGACCCCTAGGTGGGGGGCGAGACCCCGTGTAACACTGGTTTATGGAGGTGGTGGAGCAAAAAAGAGCTCAAATAGAGCTGAAATTTTTCACATAAAAAGGACTGTGGGCTTGACTAATGGTTCCATTTAAAAAATGATATCTAGACAGAGAATAAGTGTAGCATGCAAACATGCATTGAAAATCCATCTGAGTTTGCATTGTATTATTTATGATGGATTCAAATTTGGGTTTCAAAATGCCAGGTTATGGCATGATTTTGTCGAGAAACCCTTAGTTGGATTCTCATGTTGGTTTAATTTATATTTTAAGTTTTTTTTGCAATCTTTGGGTGATAGTAACTCATGAACTAGGTTACCAATGTGTAACAATCATATTTCAAGAATAAAGTTGTGATTTTTTTATATTATTATTATCTATTAGCTACGAGTATTGACACCTAATTCCTGGAATTTTGACATCTTGATAGCATGGATAATTTCGAAAATGTTTCTAGTAATGTTAACATAATAACTATCATTACATGTCTTCACTTTTTTCACCATAATAGACCTGTGATATGGACTCATCACACAACTTGATATGCTATGTCCCAACAAGTTCAAACTGGTTGAACCTACCTCATAGTGTGGTTATTAAGGACAAGTTGCTTGATATATAACTCGATAGCATAGACCACGTTGCATTTCTAAAAAGAATCCTCAAGTGTCAAAAAACTTCACAATATGTTCTACTATAAAGCCTTTTGGGATACCTAAAATAATATATGTATCATTGATGACTTTTAAAGTATGACAAGATCCAGAGGGAAAGGAAATCAATGGAAGAGTGATCCACCAATGAGAACCTAGAATTTAGCATCAGATGAGTTAGAGTCTAGGAAATTGAAAGCCTATAATTTTAATTAGTAATGAAGGACATCACATAGGTAATTATATTTTCATGTAGAATAATCTGTTAATTCAAATTTAAACTACATAATATGAAAGGCATACCATAAATTTTTCCACGTAAGTCCAAACAACCTATAAAAATGGAAAACCTTCTTTTTCCATGGGAAATAATTTACCTTTCCTTTTTCAAGGCAATCTAAATCACAAAAATATGAACTATACTGCACACATTCTTGGATAATGTGAAAGTGGAAAAGGAATACCCTACACAAGTGATGCACACATGTACATTTGAACACTAATAGATTTTTGTAGTTGAAATGCAATGCTTGTTTTCATTTAAATGTAGGGTTTTTAAAGCAGGGAGAAATAATGGCCGCCAAATTAATAAGCGCTTCTTTGGGAAAAATTTAAATCTTGTATTGGGTGATGAAGATAATAGAGGGTATTGAATCTTGATTCTTGACATCTAGAGAGAACCATACAGCCTAACACAATCCAATAGAATTGACCAAAAAACCCAAATAGAGTCAACCCTACTATAGGAGGAAGGGCCTACAGTAAGAACTTACCATTTTGCAAGAGCTGAGGGCGAATGTTGTTCTGCAAGAGCTGAGGGCGAACGCTGAGGGCGAATGTTGTTCTGCAAGAGCTGAGGGCGAACGGTGAGGGCGAATGCTGAGGGCAAAGGCTGTTCTGCAAGAGCTGAGGGCGAATGTAGGGCGAATGCTGTTCTGAAAGAGCTGAGGGGGAATCCAGGGTGAATGCTGTTCTGCAAGAGCTCAGGGAGAATGCTGAGGGAAAATGCTGTTCTGCAAGAGCTCAGGGCGAATGTTGAAGGCGAATGCTGTTCTGCAAGAGCTGAGGGCGAATGCTGAGGGCGAATGGTGTTCTGCAAGAGCGGAGGGCGAATGCGCGCGTGACATCAGACGTTAATGTAGCACACATGTACATTTGAACACTAATAGATTTTTGTAGTTGAAATGCAATGCTTGTTTTCATTTAAATGTAGGGTTTTAAAGCAGGGAGAAATAATGGCTGCCAAATTAATAAGCGTTTCTTCGGGAAAAATTTAAATCTTGTATTGGGTGATGAAGATAATAGAGGGTATTGAATCTTGACTCTTGACATCTACAGAGAACCCTACAGCCTAACAAAATCCAATGGAATTGACCAAAAAACCCAAATAGAGTCAACCCTACTATAGGAGGAAGGGCCTGCAGTAAGAACTTACCATTTTGCAAGAGCTGAGGGCGAATGCTGTTCTGCAAGAGCTGAAGGCGAACGCTGAGGGCGAATGCTGTTCTGCAAGAGCTGAGGGAGAACGCTGAGGGCGAATGCCGAGGGCAAATGCTGTTCTGCAAGAGCTGAGCTCGAATGCTGACCGCAAATGCTGTTCTGCAAGAGCAGAGAGCGAATGCGCGCGTGATATCAAACGTAGCTATTGCGACAAATACCAAACATTTTTATGTAGCGCGCATATAAGTTTCGAATTTTTATGTAGCGCCCATATAAGTTTGGTATTTTATGTAGCGCGAAAATAACTGTCGCTATACCGACGGCGGAAAAGGCGTCGCTATTAGGACGGTGCCTCCAAACATCGCAATGGCGACACCTAGACATTGTGTCGCCGTTGCGACGTTTAGAGTCGTCTCAATAGCGACGCTTTGGGCCATGGTGTCGCAATTGTGACGTCTTCCTTTAAACGTCGTAATTGCGACACTAGTTTAAGTGTCGGTATTACGACACTTTTCTATAGACGTCGGTATAGCGACGGTTTCGGGCGGGATGGAAAAAATTTGGGAAAATTTCCGACATTTGGTCAAAAGCGTCGGAAACAGGTGTCGGAATTTCCGCGAAATGTAGTAGTGTCTTCTTCAAAATTTCAAGATTCATCTCTCAAAGATGAATTAGTGTTGAGATGCTCTCCTTCAAAATTTATTGATGGACATTGTAGCATATCTTGAATATGTGTGTGTTTTGTACTTATAAATTCGTCTTTTTTAATGACCATGTGTTTTTTTCAATTATATACCAAGTGTGCTCCCACCACACCATGTAAAGCACAACTTGGTGAACTTTACATTTGCAACAAGTGGTGAACTTCACTTTTTTATAAAATTGAAATGCGAGGACTTCAATTTTTTTTTTTAAATGGAGTTTCATGCTTCTTTTTTAATGACCATGTATTTTTTTCAATTTTATACCAAATGTGCTTCCACCATGTAAAACGCAATCTTTATGCTTGGTGAATTGGGTTCTGTATGTGAACTGCATTCTTTCACATAAATTATTGCTTTGAAAGTTGTGTTTTGCATAATTTGTGTACACTAAATTACATTAATTTTCTAAAATTTATTTTTATTTTATTTTAAATAGTAATTTAAAAAAATAATTGTAAATGTCCACTGTAGATATATATATATATATATATATAATGGAGGATGAATGATGAAGATCAACAAAATCCCATATCTCTACGAGAGAGGAGGATCATGGATCGAGGGATGTTCATGGTATTTAAATATAATCTTAAATATCCATACATATACATACATGTGTGTACATATGGAATCGATTTTTTATCAACTTTGTGAGTTAAATTAGTTGTTAATAAGTTTAATTTTTTATATTTTAGGAGCTAAGAGGAGAAGGGTCTCTACTCCATCAATAGAGTATGCCCATACTTCACCCAGTCATGGTATGGTTCACGCAATTTAATCAATGAATATGTACATGTATTTATATATATGAATGTATTTTTGAATTGATTATAAATTCATATTTTTTTATGAAGCTTCTCTCTTGTCTTGAGAGGTTTGCGGTGCTTTAAATCCCCTTAGAGGGCCATCAATAAGTGCTAGCATATTGTGTGAAGGTGGTGATATGTATTCCCCCAGAGTCCAATCAATGGATAGTCGTGTTGGTTCTTAGCAGGGCCGTTCTGGTTCTCAACAGTCTCAGGGTGGGCAAGATGCTAGCCAACCACATTGAGGTGGCCATCAATTTGAATAGTTTTTCATTCAATTTGTACAAATTTGTTTACATATGTTTTTTCTAATATACAAAATTTTATATATTGATGCAGAGGCTGAAAATGGTCCAAATGTTGGTCAAAAAGGACGTAGGGCAGAATGTGTCATTTAAGAAGAAGGTTATCTACCCACCACAACTTATCCGGCTAACATTTCCGATATACCTTGGGAAAGAAACATGTAGAAATGCACCTTATAAAGGTGTCAACATCTTCATGAAAAATTGGAGAGAGATCTCGTGGCTTTGACTCTACTTGCTGAGATTCGACAAAGCTTGGAAATAGTTACACACTCTTTAAGTGAACTAGTATATGTGTACCAAAAGCTTGGGCCAACCACTGATACTTTTGTAGAAGTCATGAGGAAAATAAAGGAAACAGTGATGGGTCCCGATAAATGGGAGGTTGTTCAACAAAGAGTTACAACAAAAATGGCCAAGACTATGTTTAATTTCAAAGAAGGGATGAAAAGAAAGATGTTAAAGGTGCAATATTTCAAGCACTATAATATAGCTCACTATTTTTATGATAGACACCTTACGGCCTATGGAAGACTCCCATGGAACGATGAGGTTCCACTTTATTTTGCAATATTATTTTATGCAGAATTCTTTTTGCAAATGAAACCCAATTACAATGACCTTCCCTCTGAATTTTTTGGTTAGGGGAAAGGTCGATTGTGTGACCATAGGGGCATTAGGTGTGATGTTGAGTTGCCTCACCCTGAGCCACCATTGGTTAGTCAACCTTTTCATTCGAAACTTTGTGGTTAGAGATGGAAGCCACTTCTCAAATTAGTCGAGAAGCAAGGTATGCCATCATTAACAATGTTCACAGTGGATTGGGTGGAGTCGATGTTTGTACGAATTGACAAAGAGCGCGTGAGAATTCACGCGCTAATTTTGTGTATTCTATAGATGAATAGATTGACAACATGAGAGTTGAAGATCTCAAAACATATGCAAAGAATTGTCGCAATGGTTGGCATGACCTAATTTTTAATGAGGAAGAGGGCATGGGAACGGTATGTGTTAATGGTTAGGGTTCAATTATTTTAACACATGTACAATTTGTAATAAATACATATATACATACATTTATTTGTATGCATTAATTTAACAAAAATGTATCATTATATGTTAACACCATTTGCAGTTGCCACACTTGATGAATACAGAAAATGTTAATATCACGTTCGGAGCCTTTGGTTCAAACAATCAAGATGGTTCTCACCATAAAGATATGTTGGCAAATGTTAGTGTTTTTTAAGTGATATTTTTAAAATAAATAATTGTGCACACATGTACATGTACATATATATAATAAAATGTTTTAACAAATTCCGATTCCGTTTGATGTTTTTGGGATGGCGGTACCTTCTTCTTCCTCAGGATATGTACCTTCTACTTTCTTAGGAGATGTGCCAAATCCACAACCACAAGTATGGACAAATTTTCACTTTTAAAATTTATGTTTTTAAGTTATATATTCCAACTCAAAAAGGTCCATTAAAATATGAGATATATCTATATCTTGAGTTATTTTAAATTTTTTGAATTTTAGGTTTTTGGATATTTTCTTTCTAAACCACTCTTAGGAGATATGCCAAACACGACAGCACAAGTATTCAATTTTTCACTTAAATATATATATGTTTTTAAGTTATAAGTTATAAATTGAAGCTTAAAAGTTTTATTATAAATTGAGATCTAGAGATTTTGAGTTATTTTAAATTTTTTGAATTTTAGGTTTTTGGAGATTTTCTTTTGGAGCCTCTCTTAGGAGATGTGCCAAATCCACTAGCAGAAGTATTCAATTTTTCACTTAAATATATGTTTTTAAGTTATAATTTATAAATTGAAGTTTAAAATTTTTATTATAAATTGAGATCTTGATCTTGAGTTATTTTATACTTTTAAATTTTTTGAATTTTAGGTTTCTATAGAGGATTTATTTTCTCCACAGACTCTAGCAATGGAGATAGGAACATCCACACCATTTCAACCATTTGAACAAGTTGTCTAACTTTTTTTTTAATATTATTGAAAATAATTTTATATATATATGCATTTTCATTTGAAATTTTTTAATATATATATATATATATATATTGTACAGTTTACTGTTGGAGATGTTCCCGTGGAGGAAGTTGTAGCAGACGAGCAACAAATGGAGAGGGAACCTCATGAGGTATTGCGTGATTTTTTTTTATATTTTGTTTTTTACATGAAGTTATATATATTCTCACTCAAATTTAAAACATCAAATTTTAATGTTTCTACGCATTGTTTATAGGTTCCCCATGCTTTGCAGGATAGCTCGCGGATTGGTACTTTGTTAGGAAAGACACTACATCCATCTATATTTTATGGATGATGCACATGCACACGTGCAACATTATATTTTCAATAGATTTAGTCTTAAATTTACCTTTTTATATATATTCTTATCTAGATGCAGTCATATATAACTTGATACTTGATACTTATGAGATCTACAAATTTTGGACATATTTTATGTGAACTACATTTGGTACATGTGAATGTGATATATAATGTTTTTAAAACTTTAGTTTTGGATGGTTGAACTACATTTAGCATGTGAATTAATGTTACAATGTTATATATAATTTGTTTTGTTTTTAAAACTCAAGTTTTGGATGGTTGAACTACATTTGGCATGTGATGTGAAGTAATGTTGTGTTAAATAATTTGTTTTGTTTTTAAAGTGTTATGGTTGAACTACATTTGGCATGTGAAGTAATGTTACTTGATACTTGATACTTGTGATCTATAATGTTTTGTTTTTAAAACTCAAGTTTTGATACTTGTGATCTATAATGTTTTGTTTTTAAAAAGTTTTGATACTTGTGATCTATAATGTTTTGTTTTTATAACTCAAGTTTTGGATAGTTGAACTACATTTGGCATGTGAAGTAATGTTGTGTTATAATTTGTTTTGTTTTTAAAACATAATTTTTGGATGGTCAAGAACTACATTTGACATGTGAAGTAATGTTGTGATCTATATTAATGTTTTTCTTTTGAAAAACTCAAGTTTTGGATAGTTGAACTAAATTTGGCATGTGAAGTAATGTTGTGTTATAATTTGTTTTGTTTTTAAAACTTAAGTTTTGGATGGTTGAACTACATTTGGCATGTGAAGTAATGTTTGAGTCTATAATTTAGATGTGTTGAAAACAACCATAAAATTTTAAAAATGCAATCTATAATGTATATATATCCAATACATGCAACAATTTTCATCAATGCATGTATAGAAAAGCTACTTTCAATTAATTCCATTCTAGAACATATATATATATATATATATATATATATATATATATATATAATAAATTTAAACATTTTTAATCAATGCATGTATAGAAAAGCTACTTTCAGTTGATACTAGTGTGAATTTACCAAAACAATGTACATGTGCAAACACTTGCACATATAACATAACAAGGCAGCTCAATTTTTAGTTGAGTTCTAGAAGTTCTAAAACATAAATCCAAAGAGAAGAAATTGTTGGGCAGTTCAATCAAAAAAATTCCAATGGAATGCCATCTTCAATGATCTATTCATTATCAGATGTTGGCATTTTCCATTTCTTAATTTTATTTTTTTCTTTGATTGAACCTCTATCAAATTTATGTGTGCTTCACACACCAGGTGACTGCATTGACAACTTATGACATCGGTTTCATAGTCTTCAAAGTAAAAAAACTCCCCACTTTGATTAGTTTGTCTGAAAAAAATAATATTTTAGTATAATAGATCCTCTTTCATATGGAAACCCATGATCATTATAGTTTTCTAATAATTTCATTTTTTGTTCAGTGCAATGCATCAAATAATAATTCACATTTTCATCGTCGTCATTTGGTGCAATTAAAACAAAAAATTGTCCTGCACAATAAAACAAACTTAACAAACTTATGTATTTAAATTTATTTCTAGATCTCTATCATTTGAAATCAATTAAAATTTTACCTTCTCTAACAAGATCAGAAATTCGATTACCATCAGATGATATTGTAGTCTCCTCTGATTTCATTTCTTCAAACATTGCAATGGACATTTTCCGTTTTGTATTTAGCTCTGTATGTCTCCAATATTTTACATACGTTTTGTTTCCAAAAACATCATTGGATTCTATGTTGTGTATGAAAACATGACAAAAACCAGAATATTTTCTTTTATCCAATGAAAACACATTTGTGAACAACTTTGTTTTAATTGAATGCAATTTTCGAGTCCCTTTTATTGTTTCAATGTCATTTCCAATTGATCTATCTACATGTTTGATCCCAGTATGCAAAAAAAACCTATATATGGAAAATTCAAAGAAGAATGTAAATATGATATCAAAATACCATCAAAGATAATCATTACATGATAAATTTACACTATTTAAAATTATATATCCAATAAAAATTAAATTGAATGTACCTTTGCACTTCCCTTGATTGGTTAGTCTCATGGCTTAGAGCAACAATGCATCATTGAAAAAATGCTTTAGCATCCACAGGTCGGTTTGCAGAGGGGTTCATTTGATATCTTTGAAGTGTTGGTTTTATGCATGCCCCTGCACCGTCATGTTATCCTTTTCGATGGCCAGTCTCAAATAAATTCCAACAATGTTTAATGCAGGTTTTCTTATGAAGAAAACACAACCAAAAGAATAATCGTGAAGATTTGAATTGACCTGTGCATCCATCTGACCATATCCAATGTTCATTGAGTTTTATTCCAATACTTTTCAAGGACTCATAAATCTTTCCAAAACAGTGTTGTACAAATATGTATCATGTGTACGATCATCACTGATATAAAAGTGATATTATTTAATAACATGTCGATTTTCACTGGTGCTTTCTATATGACCGACATTTTTCTCACCATGTCTATATGGAATATGAATGAGCATGGAGACTTGGTCAGAATGATAGTATTCACTATAAATTTCTTTTTGTGGAAAAAAATGTGTATTTTTTTGCAAAATTGATGTCAGGATATTGGGTTAAATCACATCCTAGCATATAAAAACCTGTGTGCATCCTTCATTATTAAAAATATCATATAATTCTTCAAAAAAAAAAAACACACTTGACGCAGCTCAAAATATACATAAGGTAAAAGAGAACCATACAACAAAAAACATGTTGATATACAATAATACAAGAATTCCTTGGCGAAATATTACAACGGATAACCTTTCGCTCTCGACCCTTTACAACAAGCTCTCAACCAATTCCTCACTCTCTCTATATTTCTCACTTCCTCACTTGTTATTCCTCATACAACTCTCCTATTTATACATAAATATGAATTTATTCAATCCCATAAATTCCTCCACAAAAATCTCAACTAAAATCTAATTTAGACTTACCTTATTTTGGACTCAACTAAGTCCCACTTATGGAATTCCTAATCCCTATATTATCTACCTAATTCAACTCCACTCATATCCTTAATTATTTAAGGAATATTTACAAAAATCCTCACATTTATATTTTCTCTCTTAATTTATTAAAAATGAGTAAAATAATTAAATAAATAATTAAAACATCTCACCCCCTAAATCACACAAATGAAAATGGAAATTCATCTTTGATGCTTCTGCATTAGACTCCCCATGTAGAGAAGTTTCCATAGACTCCTCTCTCTGAGTTCTGTCTCTTTTCTATAATAGTGAGACAACCACAAGTCCTAATGACTTGCTCCCTCCAGGATTCCAGACTCTGTTCTGCTGCTGGTCCTTCAAAGTATCAACTCTATTTGGTAACTCATCATGCACTCTGTAAATCGGATTCCATCGACTTCTCCAACACTTTCTTTCGCCAATTCCTTGGAGTAACTCCTATTTTTCGAATTCTTTTGTCTCCAACTGAGTTGAACACTGAAATTTTTGCAATGGAAAATAATCAATAATGTCTTCTTGACCACAACTATAGTCATTGATTTCTTTTATAGCAACAAATTTCTCGTATGGTGTTGTACCTGCATTCATCAAAAAATTGTTAGTTTTAAAAATATAAGACCTTTTGGTGTCTTTTGATGCTTCAAGCACCAATATACCATCATCAACTTTCTAGATTTCAGTAGACTATGTTTTGGACTGTTGGCTGCTTCCATCTTTATCCTGCTGGATCAATATTTTTATCTCCTTTGTGTCTCTACGGACATAATTTTCTTGCCGCTTCTGATCTTCCATCTCAAATCCAAATAATTTCTGCTGAATTTATCCAACTTCGACATCATATCTATTAATGTCATTTTTTGTACCTACTGTTACATCATTATTTGAAAATTTATAACATTCATTCAACTCCATAAATGTTAAAAACATTTCATCCCTATCATGCATAGTAACTGCAATTTCTTCGGGATCAGGTTCTGCAAGCTTTACTTCTCCATTAGGTTCCTTAAGCCATCGTTACAAGAACTTGATTTCCATATGAAATCTTTCCATCACTTTATCATAATTTTCCTTCCCAGCTTCATTCTTCTTCTGAAAATCTTCCTGAGTTATCCTGGTTTCAACATCATCACATTGTAAAATTTTGTCAGCAAATTCACTAAACAAATACATTTGTTTACCTCCTTGGAATATCTCTTTGGAATTTCCATTTTTATTTTGCTCCATAATAGATTTAACTGGCTATCTTACCCCAAACAAGAATTCATTTATGATTTATTCCTATTGCAACAAATCAGTACCTTCCTCCTTTGAAAGGCATTCTCCATCACACTTCACCTTAATATTTTACTTCATCTTTGTGATAGTTCCATCAGACTTCTCACCATCTCTTGCACATCCTGCAAACATACGTAAACTATGAGATTTAAAAATTCAAGGCTTCATAGCCTCATCTACTACTCTTGTCAATACATCTTCAGATTCCTCTGAACTATCCCAATAGTTCATGAGAACTTCCTCATTGATCTGTTCACCCAGAATTTCACCCTGTTCTGGGCCACAAATGGAAACATCCATTTTTAACTCAGCCTTTCCGAGTTCTTCACACCTCAACATCCACTCGAGCTTCCTCATCTCTTTCGTCAACTATATGTTTACCTGCTTTTCCCTCATTGCGTGTATCCTCAACCACTTTAACTTCTTTCTCATGGTCCAACCATGTGTCTATTCCTTCACATTTTCCTGCAAAAATTCCATTAAGAATTCAAGGTGAACAACTATCTCAGCCTTCTCCTGCTCATAATCTTCATTAGTCAACTCCTCACATATGCCACTTACCTTGGCATTTTACTTCTTCTTCCCTTTGTTGTGGTCTTCATCAGATCTTTAGAAATGAATATCAACAATCATCTTCCCCTCTTTTATAAAATTCATCTATTCACGTGTGGATTTCATTCACTATTCTTTTCAACAAGTCCTCACACTTGCCATTCAACAATGCAATATTTCTTTTGACACTTGACCTCTTTCGGTTATTTGTCTTAGAATCGGTCTCTGGGAAATTCTCTTGCTTCAATTTTCTGCAAACAATTCTTTAGTAATTCATGTCTTACAATGACCAATTCTTTGGGTGTCGGGCTCCACCGATCATGCACCCCATTACATTCAGACTTTTTACTTAGCTTACAACTCTTTGACTTTAGACTTACACCAATTCTTCATCTTGGATGAAAATACTCAATATTAACTCAAACTATCCAAACCTTCATTTTACTCTAACATATGTTTTGACTTCAAGGCTCGACCCAATAATTATGATAGTGGATATTTTGACTTAATTCAAGTTATACAATCATCCAATGAACATACACTCCTAATACATTTTATGATGTAAAATATTCACTCTCTCCCATACTTCATTTTTATGAAAGATCATCAGTTTCCCATTATCATTTCACATGATGCTAAAGTCTTTAATTGAAAGGCATTTCAGTTTCCCAAGATTTATTTTATGGTGAAAATAAATAAACCATTCAATTTTCAACATTCGAAAATACCTTTATGAATCATCATACCTTATGCTCCCTTCATGGTTTTTAACAAACCTTCTCTTCGCAATCTCAATTCTGTGGATTCTACTCTTCTGTGTTATCTTTGTCACTATGAATACTCGCATGGCCTTCATACCATAAGCTCGTCATCTTAATGCCAAACGTTTTCCTTCACTTTCATGAGCCATACAACATGAATTCACATCTCTTCACCTGTGTACAAAGAACATGTTTTCAACTTCTTTGTTGAATAATGTACAACTTGTACATTGTGTCCATCCTGAATAATTCCTCCTTAGATTTTGCCACATGATGGTAAAACAAAGATGTTACAACATCAATAAATTGTCTAGCAATTATGGTGACCCTATGTTGAAGAATGCTAAGGCATGATTATGAAGACAATCAACAAAGAAATCAAACCATGGGGCTCTACACTTAAAGGCATTCTTCCCTGTGATCATTTCTACACTCATAAATAATCAGTCACATTAAAAAATATATTTTTCTACCTTCGATAAAAATTCCTTTATGAAACCTACACCATCTTGAAGAGAATAATTTTTCCTTTCCAACAAGCTATTACTCAGCCCTAAACTCCAAGTGTTTTGAAAGCTATTGATTTTTCAAGTTTAAGGTAAATTTTTGTCAAGTGAACATGTAGGACATCCACATCATCATGGTAATGTCTAGCAATGAGTGCATCACTCAAGTCATCACTTAATGATGCAGTGATATGTTATAGTGTAGCATTATTAGGAGAACTTCAAAATAGTCCTCCAACCCTCAAATGATCTCCAACCATGATCATCATAAGTCATCATCAAGTATCATCCAAGTGTATGACATCATCATGTGACATCATTGGTTAAGATCTAGATCATCAAGTGCATGCAACATTAGATCAAGTACTTAGGGCTTCCTTCACTACTGGTTTGACTTCTTCATGAATTGACATATTCATTGATAGTATCCAAGTCAACCAAGAGTCATGGCATCATCATCTAGAACCAGGATTCTCAAGAATATTGACATCTCAGTCAATGCCACATTTACATCAATGACATCCTTGATTAACAATATTCCCCTTTGTCATTGACAGAAATATTATTTCCCTTCCAATCTCTCTCCCCCTTTGACATCAATGGAAAACGAGGTGCCCAAATAGTCCCCCTGTCAGGCTGCTTCTTTTATTCATAAGTTGTAGTCCTTCATAGGTATGTTACTCCCCCTGCCATGGTGCTTTTTCTTCTGGAAACCTGTTTCATGATAGAAGTGTTTGTAATTTATTCATGTGATGCACCATCTCCCCATGTCTGCACAAATTCCTTTAGCTCATGAAGGATTTCTCACCTTGTTTGATCAAGTAGAAGGCATCATCATAATATCATGTTTTTCTTCAATGGAGTTACTTTCGAGAGATGATTTATCAATATTGTCCATGTGTAACTCATCAAGGATTTCATAGGGCCCACTCATGGCTCACTTTCTGTAAGAATACTCAAGAATCATAAAATCCCCCTAACTATATGCATGGTATCGTTTTGGTAGGGTTTCACCATCAAATAGTTGGAATATCAAGGATGACTTCATCTAGTCAACAACATGTGTTGTTTTCTGGAGTGTTCAAGGGACTTCTGGATTCAACTTGTTTCCTTCTCCACACTTGTGTATCTTTCTTCACTGGCATGGTTCTAGCTTGTGCAAGGGCCCAAGTCAAGTTACAATCGCGTGCCATATGTCCAATGTTATGGAAATTAAAGCACTATATTTTGTTCATGAATAAGAAATCATGACTTCTTCTTGCGAAATTGCTTCGAGGAGATTGGCGGGGACCATTACATTTGTCTTTGTGATATGCCCTACAGTATTTTTCCATGTACCCAAAGTTTGTATAGAAATATAAATAACCAAGAAATATACTTTGGTACGTTGGAGATGGAGTTTTCCTTGATGTACTTTTGAAGTCTTTTTGCCTTGGAATTTTTTGATGATATTCATTGCCTTTTGTATTATTGACACCATCTACAAGTCTCCTTGGAATATAATTTCTTCTGTTGTTGTCTTCATTCTTCTCCTTTTCGTTGCTATAACTGGGAGCATCAACATTTCTTTCTAGGTTTCTCACATCTTTATTGTTTGAAGCATTATCATTCTTTCTTGAGGATTCACCTACATAGCCAAGACCTGATTTATCAAGGGGAGACCTTTGTTGACTTAGGATGTCATCTAGGGTTTGAGAGATTTTCAAGTTTTTATTTAGCAATTCAACTTCGTTTTCAAGAAAGACAATCTCTCCTTTCAACTTTTCACAATCTTCATCTTTCATAAGTAGTTTCTTCTTCATTTCTTCCACCATCCTTTTTGCTTCATGTGCTTCGATTTTAAGGGAGATGATATTTGATTTCATTATGAAGACTTCTTCATTCTCCTTTGATAGACTACTCTCCATTTCTTCTTTTATTCTTGTAGCTTCACATGTTTTGGCCTTGAGAAGATTGATGTTTGATTTTAGTTTCAAGATTTCTTCATCCTTTTCATCTAGTTGGCATATCATGGTGTTTCTCTCCTTTTCAGTTTCATTAACTTTTCCTTCTATGACAGCCAAAGTTTCCGTCACTTTCTCAGCTACTTGCACTTGTTTCCTTTCTTCTTCTAGTTGATATCTAAGAGAGTAGACCTCTTCCTTGTATTGACCAATCTCTACTACAAGATTATTCAAGCTCTTAAGTCTTTGTTCAAGGTGGCTTGACAATGTTTCTTCCCTTTTCTTTGCCTTATCCAATTGATTTTTCATATATATGATTTCTTTATGATGCTTTCTTTTATTTTGATGAAATTCCTCTTTAAGTTTGGAGAGCTCCTCATCTCTTTCCTGTACTTGAGGCTTGACAAAGTCAACTTAATTCCTTGTGTTGTCTTGCTTACCATCTTGTGATTTCTTCTTAAGTTCATCATTTTCCTTTTTCAAACTATTAATATCTTCCATGGAAGACATAAGTTTATTCAGAAGATATTCTTCAAAGTCTTCTTTGTTCTCTTCATCTTCTAGGTGTTCTTTAGCCTCGTTGTCATCTCTTTTATCTTTAGCTTCCTTGAGAAATTATGGAATTATTTATTTTTTTCCAACATCTTCTTGACTAGAGATAATTTTCAACAGTCCTTTTGAGTGAAGATCATGAAGTTTGTCCCATATGAATTTTGCTAACGAACATTTTTCAAAATTGGCTTTCACTGAATTTGGTAACCCATTCAAAATTTCCTTCATTTCTCTTATATTGTACTCCTTGGATTGTTCATCCATCCTGTCATTAGTAATCACTAATTTCGAAACTTCAATTCCTTGAGTCTTCAAGAAATTCCTCATTCTTGCCACCTGTATATCAAATTTTCCATTGAACAATGGAGCCTTTGCAAATTGATTTACTTCAATTTCCATGGTTGAGGAAGAAATGTATTTAGGAGCATTGGAGACTTTCTTTCTTGGCTTTTCCATTTGTATTCAATATTATCTCCACAAGATCTTCAATATGTATTCAAGTCTTGCTTAAGGGTATCTCAATATTACTCCAAATCCTCCTCAAGATGTATATCAAAACTTCCACCAAGAACTCTGCACCAAGATGTTAAAATCCTCTTCAAAGGTTGCTCCAATGTACTAATACAATTAGTCTCCAAACATACCAATATTAGTCTTCAAAGGAAGTCTTTAAAAGTTCCAAAGATAATCCTTCAATCTTCCCTCAATCCCAACCCATGTCTACTTCTAGCTACTTCTAGGACTTTCAAAATGTCTACAAAATGCTGCTTCAAAATCCTTTTAAGGGCTACTTTAATGACTACAATATCTGCTCCAAGACTCCTTCAAGGACAGCTCAATAAGGTATTTTCAATAAACCTTCAATACATTTCATTAGAGCTACTCCATGGAACTCATCAAACAATGCTACAATTCTATTACAACAATTATAGTAAGGTCTATTCAATACTTTACCAAGACTTCTCTTCTAATATAACTCTGCTCCAATGGTCTCCAAGAAGCTTCAACTAGGATTTCCAAAATTTCTTCAAAGTCTGGTTCCCATCTTCACAGAATCTGCCCAAGAGTGCTTTAGTTGTACTTTACCAACTCTATGAGCTGCTTCAGCAAAAAAGTGTCTTCAACAAGATTTTAGTAGTGCTCCCATGCTGTTTTAAAAATGCCTCAATTATACCCCAAATAATGCTTCAACAAGGATCTCAATTATGCTGCTTCAGTGTTCCAAGAAGTGTTTTAATAATGCTCCAAGTGCTGCTACAAAATTCTTCAAAGAATAGCTTTCAAAACTAATTGGGTCATAGGTTTGTTGTAGGACTACTATCATTGATCCGAGGTGCAGATATGAGCCTCCAATTTGTCATAGGTCCGAGATAATATTTGTAGACTGCAATTTTCAGATCTTGTGATTGTCCACACACCACAGTTTGTAATCTGAGCTTGAAATGAGCTCCACAGGTAGCTGTATGTAGTGTAATTATTTCACTGGTTTTTTGTTATCCCACAAGTTCGATGCATCCCTACAGGTCAGCAATCTGAGCTAAACAAGTGTCCAAGACTTCACTGTATTGAAATCCGACCCTTTTATATTCTTCCCATCCAAAAATATCAGATATGAATATGTGAAATTTTTTCTCTGAAATGAAAAGTTTGTCCACATATTTATAGTGGTTTGCCAAATTTGAAAGGACACATTTGTTTGGAGGGAAGCCGACATGAATGTGTGAATGTAGGTTGGCTGCCCAAAAAAAAAATATTTTTCTAACTTAAAAATTCATTTTCTCTTAGGATATTTGGAGTTAAGAGTTGAGTGAGGGCTTGTTAGAAAGAGGGAAAATTCCTCTTTAAGATGGTATAGGATTCATTTGGAAAGGATGCCTCCAAGATGTCCAAAACTAATTTTCTTTGTGACAGTTTCTGAAATCTTTAGTGTAGAAGATGATTAGGACAGTATGGCTTCTTTTTTTGGCTTCTCCATTGTTTGTCTTCTCCTTTACTTGGCTTCTTCATCATCAGAGGAACATGTAGTAAATCCACATAATCATGGTAATGTACAGCAATAAGTGCATCACTCATGTCATCACATAATGGCGCAGTGATATTTTATAGTGCAACATTATTACGAGAACTTCAAATTAGTCTTCTAACCCTCAAATGATATCCAACCATGATCATCATAAGTCATCATCAAGTATCATCCAAGTGTATGAAATCATCATGTGACATCATTGGTTAAGATCTAGATCAGCAAGTGCATGCAAAATTAGATCAAGTACTTAGGGCTTCCTTCATTAGTGGTTTGACTTCTTCATGACTTGACATGTTCATTGATAGTATCCTAGTCAACCAAGAGTCATGGCATCATCATCTAGAAATAGGCTTCTCAAGAATATTTACATATTGGTCAATGCCATGTTGACATCAATGACAACCTTGATTAACAATATTCCCCTTTGTCATTGATGGCAATATTCTTTCCCTTATAATCTCTCTCCCCTTTTGACATCAATGGCAAATGGGGTGCCCAAATACTCCCCCTGTCAAGCTGCTTCTTTTCTTAATGATTTGTAGTCCTTCATAGGTATGTTACTCCCCTTGCCATGGTTCTTTTTATTCTGGAAATATTTTCCATGATATATGTGTTTGTATTTCCTTATGTGATGCACCATCTCCCCCTGTCTGCACAAATTCCTTGCTCATGAAGGATTTCTTACCTTGTTTGATCAAGCAGAAGGCATCATCATAATATCATGTTTTTCTTCAATGGAGTTACTTTCAAGAGATGATTTATCGGGATTTTCCATGTGTAACTCATCGAGGATTTCATAGGGCCCAATCACGGATGGCTTTATAAGAATATAAGAAAATCACAAACTCCCTAACTATATACATGGTCTCTTTTTTTTTGGCGAGGTTTCACTATCAAATACTTGGAGATATCAGAGGATGACTTCATCTAGTCAACAACATATGTTGTCTCTTTAGATGTTCAAGGAACATCCAGTCAAACTTGTTTCCTTCTCCATACTTGTGTAGCATTCTTCTTTTGTAGTTCACAAGCGTAGCAGGGCCAAGTCAAGTTACAATCGCGTACCATATGTCCAATGTTATGCAAATTGGAGCACCTATTTTGTTCATGAATAAGAAATCATGACTTCTTCTTGAAAAATTGCTTCAAGGAGATTGTGAGGACAATTATATTTAATATTTGTGATGCCACTATTTTATTGCCTAAATCTACCTCAGGCTGAAGGAAGGCAGAGTTCAGGGTAACATCTAACTATGCTCAGTCTGGTAGCTAGCCCTACCAGAACAGGAGAGGGCTCTCTCCGGGTCAATCTCAGCAAAAAGTAATCAATAGGGCTTGAGATGACTGAAATGAAAGCTAATTTTAGGCTAGGTGTATAATTGAAGGAGTTTGATTGTGTTTTTGGGGTTTTTTGTTGGATCAAAGGGAAAGGCAGTTTTGGGTGCGGGGATTAGGCCTAGTTTTTGCAGAATTCTGATTGGGGCAAGGAAGGAAATAGTTTTGATGCTTTAGCTTGAGTGAATGGATGGATCAGACCGGTGAGGAGCTGAATAGGGCAAGAGGGTCTCAATATTCCTCCTCAAACATATGAAAACATGAAAAACTAAACAAAAATGAAGGCAGAGCAAAGCAAACCAATGAATTCTACCTTTATAACTTGTTTGTTCAGTTTAAGAAGAAAGGAGAATGAAAATGGTACACATAAACATCAGTGAAATTACAGATACATAGAGGAAAACACCATCAAAACACAGAGCCACAAGGATCCCAAAGAGGGCTACAAACCCTGGTCTATTCCTTTGCCAAAATTGCAGAATGAAATGTACAATGAAGTGCTAGCAATCCCAAATGTCCAACCCTGAAAATGACTGAGAAAATACATCATATAGACAAGCCTAACCCATTCCCATGCCTCTAGGGGTTGAGCTCATCATTCTAGGAGCTGTTTCAACCATATCTAAACTAGGAACTAGAAAATAGGCAATGAAACAACTTGCCTCTATATGCTAGGAAACTGATCCATTCACTTACATTTCACCTTTTGGTGAATGAATATTCTAGAATGAGTAAAAATGTGCCAAAATTACATCATGGTCATGAAATTACATCAAGGTACATCAAGAGTTACATGAAAAAGTCAAACTAGCCAAAACTAGGCGAAATTCTGAGCTGCTGAGTGAAAAATAGGCCAAATTTCCCTATGCGCCGCGCCTGAAATCTTTATGCGTAGCAAAAGTTTGAAGCTGATTTTGAGGGCCTTCTCGAAGTCCAAATTGAGTTCAGGATAGCTCGCTGGAAAGCCCTGCCTGTATACGTTCCAACCCAAGTGGAATTTCTATATTTGGTTTCCATTTTCCCCTCCAAAAATCAAATCTCCCAACACTGCTTCCTGTGTGTGCAAAAAGTGGCAGAAAGGTCATTTTTGAGGTGTTTTTGACCCTTTAGGCAACCCAGAACTTGATGAAATCCTTAGGTAATCCATAGGCATGCATAAATTTTGATGAAAAATCCAGAAATGCAAAGTTTTCCTCCAGAAGAGCTGCCAATTATAAGCGCGCGCCAAGTGGCGCTACGCGTCGGGCAGGAAAATCTGTGTTTAGGCCCAAAAATTCAAAATTGACAAAAAATTTCCCAAATTTCTTGAAATTTGGGCTGAATGTCCACCATCAAGCACTATGCTGGGCCAAAGAAGCTTTGGCCAAAATTTGGAGTCTATCATGCCTTTTACGACGCTTTAGTGCCCTCCTTAGCCTTGCCTTCAGGATTTTGATCCTCGCTTTGCAAACGTGATTTCGTGCCAAATAGTGGTTCTTCATGTTCCTGAGCATGTTCTTTTCCTTGTTGGCCTTCTATTTTCATTTAGTTCAGTGATGGAATCACTGTCTCAATCATAGGATGTATCAGTATCTGTCTCCATGATGTCCAAGGTCGATGCAAGGTCTATGTTGTCTTGTATGAGAATTTGGTGTTTTTGATTGGATCGCCAAATATGTGTCACATGGGAGGGAATATGGAGGAATGGGGTAATGAAAGTGACGGGCTACAATTAGGTGAGGTGACAGGTTTAGCGTGTGTTGGGACAGCCACTTGGTATTCGAAACTTGGGGTTTGGGAATTTTTTACAAGTGAGATGGGAAAAGGGAGAATGATAGGAAATGAGATGATTTATGGATAGGGAAAGGGGGTTTAGGAGTAAGTGAATTTTAGATATGTAGGGATAAATGGGAGAGTAATTTGCAGTATTCATAGTATAACGGTGAGGGGAGGAATAATAAGTGAGGAATGAACAAAGTTTGGCACCACACAATTATTTTTAAAACACCAACTTCAAACCCTAGAGCACTTCCAACGCGACGATAGGGTTTGGCCTTTGTGTATTCAAATTCTAAAAACCAATCACACAACCAGCAGTAGCCTAAGTTATGGGCCATAGATGAACACATTATCTTACTTGGATAAATATTGACCGATTTAGTTTGACGAGTTGGAAAAAATAGCAAAAAATTTGCTTTCTGCCATGTGTGTTGCGCGCCTAACCCAATGCGCCCCGCACCTCCAATGTGCCACACCAGTGTATTTTTAACACTACGGAGGCCCGCCCAATGCGCCGTGCCTACCCAGTGCGTCACGTCGGCTACCCAATGCGCCGCGCACCCAACTTTGCCCAGTTTTACCTCCAAGCTTCTTCCTTCACTCCTCACACCTCTTCTTTTGGCTCATTGCTGTCTTTGGCATGAAAATGAAACTTTGAACAATGAAAATATCTTTTATGCCAAAGGTTTCAATTTTTTTTTTTTGAAAACCCACTTTGTAATGTTTGTAAAACTTGACATTTCACTCTAAACTCTGTTTTGTCTCCTTTGTGCTTTTGACTGAATGATGAGATTTCGCACACTAAACCACCATAAATTCTGAGAAAAAATCTTCACTTGCAATGGAAAAAACTCTTAACTTACTTTCACACCACAGATTTGAGCACATTTGGAAAATTTGGAGAAGTTTATGGTGAAATTTCGCTTGCAGCTCTATGCGCCGCGCCACAAACCCAATGCGTAGCGCCCTTTTGTAGGAGGCTTTTGGAGGCCTTACTGGTATCCAAATTGGGTGCGGGATAGATTTTTGGAAATATTATTGAGTCTAATTTCAAACCCAACTGGAATGTTTCAATTTGGAGTTCATTTCCTCTGTCAAAAATCAAATCTCCCAAGACTAGTCAAAATGATCAAAATGAGGCTGCTTCAAGGCAGAGTGCTATTGCAGTCAACTTTTGAAGGTCTTCCTCAACTCCAAATTGAGCTCATGATATCTCATTGGAAATATATTTGTTTCTAGTTAGCACTTGACTCATCAAGAAAGTCATTTGGCCAACCAAGCGAGGAGAAATCTTGATTTTCCCAAGGTCACTTCAGAGGTGCATCAATTCTCCTGAGGCAACTGTATTTTTGACATTTCTCTAAAACCATGACACCTGTGTAAAACTTGAAGGAGGTTTTTCTTCCTTGGCCTGTTTTGGACAAAAACCTCTCTCATTTTTCCAAAATTCATCCTTTCTTTCTCAGAAAAATCATTGGAGTAAAACCTATCCCGATGTGTTGAACAAGGGATTTGTCGAAATGAAGCGAAATGAAGGGGATAAGGGGATTCTAAATTCTTGAGAAAATTTTGGGAAGTAGGGAGGGATTTTGGGAGGTAGGGGAAAGTGAAATTTTAGAGATTTAGTGAGGGAAAGGGGTCCAAAAGGGCAAAACAAAGGCCTAGCCTAGAAAATTGCCAAGGTGTAGCAAGAAACTAGGGTTTGTGCGAAAATGAGGAATTTGGGGGATCTCAGTGATGGGAAGTGTTTAAAAAGGTAAATTAAGGATAGGGGAAGGTGTATGAACATCAGGATACAATTTTTGCTGATAATTTGACCATCCAAGAGAAATTACCTCCAAAACCCTAGGAGAGGGAAATGAACCTTACCTAGGCACAACTGAAGCATGAACAAGGTGTAAAATGACCCAGTGGAACTTGACATGATGATGAAAACCCTCTGAATGATGGTACACTCAGTTGAATGGTGACATGGACCGACATTTGGACAAATTTGAAAGGAGTGAAAACAAACCCTAGACCTAATACCTAGTGACCAAATTTTACTTGAAGACTCACTGAAATGACAAAATTTGACCTTGACACCTTAAAATCACTTTGTAAGAGCATGTTTGATCACTGGAGGAAGGCTACAAAGACTGACACTAACATTGGCTCCAATGGGGATGGTAGCTCCTTGGAGGTGCCAAGAACTACAGATCTTTGGAAAGCAGACAATGCCTTCATCCATTGGGCAATGGAATAAAAAAACTCAAGCTAAAATGCATGACTGAAAACTGACACAAACTAACTTAATAACAAGACTGAAAACTAACTCGCAAATGACTCAAACAACTGACACACCAAAACTGAAATCAGACCTTCAGTTTTATAGCCTCCAAACTGAAACTATGTTGAAACTGACTAAAACAAAAATGACTCAAGACCTACTTAACTGAAATTAGTACTTACAAAGCTTTTTAATGGAAGCAGTCCATCGAGATTTGAGGGCTTCAAATCATGATGACAACCAACTGCCTACTGATGAAATATGTACAATCATGTGTAGTGAGCCTTCCAATGTAACCAATCCAGCAGATGGCTACATACCAAAATTCTGCTCTCACTTTTCTCGAGCAGGTAGAACGATGTACATGTAGGCAACTCACAATAACCACTGAAACCAAAGCTTTTGATAACGAACCGGGCAACATTTATCTTTTCTGATGCTTGCAAAATAATGCTGAAGGGATCTTGAAAATCCTGAAGCACTAGTTGGTCTTGAGATCCAACAGCAAAAATACAACTACTCGCTTCATTCTGATCTGAAAGAACAATTGATTGCCGAGTAATAGGAAGGCACAGAGAGGTATAGGTTTCCTCCATCTGAGTGTTAGCTGTAAGTTCCTTGACCATGAGAAATTCTGGCATATTGTCTCTCTCAAGCTCATATTCCTCAACTTCATGGTCTAGGTCATTCTTAAATAGAAAACAATCTTCAAGATTATCAAACATGACAGCCTTATCATCTTCATGAAAGAAAATATTATCTTTTTGCTGATCTATAAAGCTAATTACAAGACCGTCATCATTTTCAAAAGAGGAAGAAGTTTCACCAACACTTTCTTGACCATGTGGGCACTGCAAATCTGCTTTAGCTTGGGCTGTAACATGACCTTTCAGGAGTTGATCTATCTCATCTTCAGACAAAGGAGATAATACTTTTTGTTTTCTTTTGCTCAAACAGTGATTGTCTTCATGAAATAACATTTTAAAACATGAAAAACCTGAATGATAGTCCTTAATTCCCTGATCTTCTGAAATTTGAAAACATTGTTGATCATCTTCATATGACATGGCAATCAAATTATCATTTATCACTGAGTTATTGAAAGAAGATTTTTCACTTACTTGAACAAAGATCTCATCTTGTTTTTCATGAACTAACTGGATTACCTCCTCATGAAGGCTTTGTTCTAATGAAATGAGAACATTTGGATCAATAACTTTGTCTTCTTCATTCCAGATGATCTCAACAACAGAGCTCTCCTTCATGGGATTCAGCACAAGGTATTCTTGATCATCACGATCTGAATCTAGATCTGAAATAGCTGACTTGACTTTATCACATTCTGAAATTGAAACTTGACTTTCCTGCATATTGTCTTCTTCTATGGATAGATCTGAAATAAAACCTTCTCTTTCATCATTTTCCATTGTACTAAGATCTTGATCCTGCTGCAAAGTTTCCTGAGCATCTTGATGAGTATCTTCTAAGTTCTCTTTATGCTGCTAAAATGGATTTTCGTACAGAGCCTCCATGATCTCATCGTCCATGAAGTCATCATCTTCATAAACTTTTTCAAGATTTTCAATAAAACTATGAACATGGCTACAACAGTTCTGAACTAAAGTTAAGGATGGATAAGACTCTTTATAATTTTCAAAGAACATGGTATGAAAATCCTTTAAACAGTAAATACAAGCAGGCGGCAAACTTTCATACCAAGATCGGGCTTCACCTTCCAGAGTGGCCATGAATATCTTCATCAAGCAGTCTTCAGGAAAATCAACCTTCAACTTGCGAATATGTATGTGAAATCTAACCAGATGTAAAGTAGCATCCTTCCTATCATCATCTTTAAACGTAGGCAAATTCCTTTGCCAATCTACCTTAGGAATTTTATTTGGAAAACCTGGAATGTGATCTCAGCTCATGGGAGCATACCTTCGATCCAACGAAACCATTTTGATAACAATGAATTCACCAAGAAATTCCTCAGGCTACTGATTCTTGAAGAGTAGAGTCGCCAAAAAATTCTAAACCTTAGGATTCTTTGACACTGGAGTCGCTAGGTGAATGATTTTAGCCTTGCGGTGTCTGATCTTTGTCCACCATCAACCATCAGATCTAACTTGATACATGTATTGGGGCAATTTTCAAGTCAGATGTTACGTTTATAAAACTAGACCGGAGATTGATTGAAGCAACGTTTATCTACTTTCGCTAATGCAAAGAAAAAGCGTTTCGAAGGCTACCTGGCATAACTTTAGGCTCCGTCTGTAGCTTATAAAACAAATAAAACCAACAAGAAAACCATTTTCTTCCCCAGTATGGTCGCCACTATGTTATTTCCTAAATCTACCTCTGGCTGAAAAAAGGCAGAGTTCAGGGTAACATCAAACCACGCTCAGTCTGGTAGCTAGCCGTACCAGAACAGGAGAGGGCTCTCTCCGGGTCAATCTCAGCAAAAATTAATCAATAGGGCTTGAGATGACTGAAATGAAAGCTAATTTTAGGCTAGGTATATAAGTGAAGGATTTTGATTGGGTTTTTGGGGTTTTTTGTTGGATCAAGGTAAAGGGAGTTTTGGGTGCGGGGTTTAGGCCTAGTTTTGCAGAGTTCTGATTGGGGCAAGGAAGGAAATAGTTTTGATGCTCTAGATTTAGTGAATGGATGGATCAGACCGGTGAGGAGCTGAAGAGGGCAAGAGGGTCTCAAGGGTCCTCCTCAAACAGATGAAAACATGAAAAACTAAACAAAAATGAAGGCAGAGCAAAGCAAACCAATGAATTCTACCTTTATAACTTGTTTGTTCAGTTTAAGAAGAAAGAAGAATGAAAATGGTACACATAAACATCATTGAACTTATAGATACATAGAGGAAAACACCATCAAAACACAGAGCCACAAGGATCCCAAAGAGGGCTGCAAACCCTGGTCTATTCCTTTGCCAAAATTGCAGAATGAAATGTACAATGAAGTGCTAGCAATCCCAAATGTCCAACCCTGAAAATGACTGAGAAAATACATCATATAGACAAGCCTAACCCATTCCCATGACTCTAGGGGTCGAGCTCATCATTCTAGGAGCTGTTTCAACCATATCTAAACTAGGAACTAGAAAATAGGCAATGAAACAACTTGCCTCTATATGCTAGGAAATTGATTCATTCACTTACATTTCACCTTTTGGTGAATGAATCTTCTAGAATGAGTAAAAATGTGCCAAAATTACATCATGGTCATAAAATTACATCAAGGTACATCAAGAGTTACATGAAAAAGTGAAACTGGCCAAAACTATGTGAAATTCTGAGCTGCTGAGTGAAAAATAGGCCAAATTTCTCTATGCGCCGCGCCTGAAATCTCTATGCATAACACAAGTTTGAGGCTGATTTTGAGGGCCTTCCTGAAGTAAAAATTGAGTGCAGGATATCTCGTTGGAAATCCATTCCTGTCTACTTTCCAACCCGAGTGGAATTTCTAGATTTGGTTTCCATTTTCCCCTCCAAAAGTTCAATCTCCCAACACTGCTTCCTGTGTGTGCAAAAAGTGGCAGAAATGCCATTTTTAGGGTGTTTTTGACCCTTTAGGCAACCCATAACTTGATGAAATCCTTAGGTAATCCATAGGCATGCATAAATTTTGATGAAAAATCCAAAAATGCAAATTTTTCCTCCTGAAGAGCTGCCAATTATAAGCGCGCACCAAGTGGCGCTACGCGTCGGGTAGGAAAATCTGTGTTTAGGCTCAAAAATTCAAAATTGAAATTTTTTTTCCCAAATTCCTTGAAATTTGGACTAAATTTCCACCATCAAGCACTATGCTAGGCCAAAGAAGCTTTGGCCCAAAATTTGGAGTCTATCATGCCTTTTGCGACGCTTTAGTGGCCTCTTTAGTTTTGCCTTCAGGATCTTGATTCGCGCCTTGCAAACATGATTTCGCGCCCAATAATGGTTCTTCATGTGCCTTAGCATGTCATTTTCCTTGTTGGCCTTCTAGGTGCATGTATTTCAGTGGTGGAATCACTGTCTCGGTCATAGGATGTATCAGTATCTTCCTCCATGATGTCCAAGGTCGATGCAAGGTCTATATTGTCATGTATGAGAATTTGGTGTTTTTAATTGGATCGCCAAATATGTTTCACATGGGAGGGCATATGGAGGAATGGGGTAATGAAAGTGACGGGCTAAAATTAAGTGAAATTGTGAGTTTGAAAACTATGTGTTGGGACAACCACTTGACTATTTGGGAAACTTGGGGTTTGGGAATTCTGTACAAGTGAGATGGGAAAGGGAGAATGATAGGAAATAAGATGATTTAGGGATAGGGAAAGGGGGTTTAGGAGTAAGTGACTTTTATATATGTAGGGATATGGGAAATGGATTGGTATTAATAGTATAATAGTGAGAGGGAGGAATAATCAGTGAGGAATGAACAAGTTTGGCACCACACAATTATTTTTAAAACACCAACTTCAAACCCTAAGAGAGAACTTCAACAAGATGATAGGGTTTGGACTTTGTGTATTCAAATTCTCAAAACCAATCACACAACCAACAGCAAGCACAAGCTATGGGCCATAGATGAACACATGAACTTACTTGGAGTGAAGGAGACCGTTTCAATTTGGATTTTTATGAAACAATGACAAAATTTTGGCTATCTGTCCTATGCGCCGTGACAGTGGCCCAATGCACCACGACCATTGTATGCACCATACTAGTGTACTTTACACCGTGGCAGCTGTCCTAATGACCGCGCTTGCTCTCCAAGACGTCAAGGCCGGGCCGCCTAATGCGTCAAGCACTAACTTTGCCCAGTTTTACCTCCAAGCTTCTTCCTTCACTCCTCACACCACTTCTTTTGGCTCATTGTTGTCTTTTGCATGCAAATGAAACTTTGAACAATGAAAATATCTCTTATGCCAAAGGTTTCAATTTTTTTTTTTTGAAAACCCACTTTGTAATATTTGTAAAACTTGACATTTCACTTTAAACTATGTTTTGTCTCCTTTGTGCTTTTGGACTAAATGATGAGCTTTCGCACACTAAACCACCATAAATTCTAAGAAAAAACTTTCACTTGCAATGGAAAAAACTCTTAACTTACTTTCACACCACATATTTGAGCACATTTGGAAAATTTGGAGAAGTTTATGGTGAAATTGGGCTTGCAGCTCTATGCGTCGCGCCACAAACCCAATGCGTAGCGCCCTTTTTTAGGATTCTTTTGGAGGCCTTCTCGGTGTCCAAATCAGGCACGGGATAGCTTGTTGGAAATATTATTGAGTCTAATTTCCAACCCAACTAGAATTTTTCAATTTGGAGTTCATTTTCCCTATCAAAAATCAAATCTCCCAAGACTGGTCAAAATGTGCAAAATGAGGCTGCCTCAAGGCAGAGTGCTGTTGCAGTCAACTTTGGAAGGTCTTACTCAACTCAAAATTGAGATCATGATAGCTCATTGGAAAGCGATTTGTGTCTAGTTATCATTTGACTCATCAAGAAAGTCATTTGGAAAACCAAGCTAGGAGAAATATTGATTTTCCCAAGGTCACTTCAGAGGTGCATAAATTCTCCTGAGGCGACTGTATATTTTACATTTCTCTAAAACCATGACACCTATTTAAAAAGTGAAGGAGGTTTTTCTTCCTTGGCCGGTTGTGGACAAAACCCGCTCTCATTTTTCTCAAATTCATCTTTTATTGCTTAGAAACATCATTGGAGTAAAACCTATCCCGATGTGTGGAACAAGGGATTTGTTGAAATGAAGCGAAATGAAGGGGATAAGGAGATTTTAAATTATTGAAAAAATTTTGGGAAGTAGGGAGGGATGTTAGGAAGCATGGGAAAGTGGAATTTCAGAGATTGAGTGAGGGGAAGGGGTCCAAAAGGTTAAAACATAGGCCTAGCCTAGAAAATTACCAAGTTGTAGCAAGAAACTAGGGTTTGTGCAAAAATGAGGAATTTGGGGGATCTCAGTGATGGGAAGTGTTTAATAAGGTACATTAAGGATAGGGGAAGGTGTATGAACATTAGGATACAAGTTTTTCTAATGATTTTACTATCCAGAAATTACCCAAACCCTAGGAGAGGGGAATGAACCTTACATAGGACAATCAAGCATGAACAAGGTGTAAAATGACCCATCGGGAACTCCGAAATGATGATGACAACCTCCGAATGATGATACACTACTAGAATGGCATGGACCAACATTTGGAGAACTTTGATAGAGTGTATAAACCCTAGACCTAATACCTAGTGACCAAATTTTGCTCAAGGTCACCTAAATGACAAATTCGACTCGACACCTTAAAATCACCTTGTACAAAGAGCATGTTTTATCACCGGAGGAAGACAGGATTCAAAGACCGACACTAACACCCTATACCCCTATAGTCTTTTTCCATGTGCCCAAAGTTTGTACAAGAATAGAAATAACCAAGAAATATACTTTGGTACCTCGAAGATTGAAGTTTTCCTTGATGTACTTCTGAAGTCTTTTTGCCTTGGGATTCTTTGATGATATTCATTTCCTTTTGTATTCTTGACACCATCTGCAAGTCTCCTTGGAATATAATTTCTTCCGTTGTTGTCTTGATTCTTCTCCTTGCCCTTGCTGGAACTGGGAGCATCAACATTTCTTTCTAGGTTCCTCACATCTTTGTTGTTTGAAGCATTATCATTCTTGCTTGAGGATTCACCTGCATAGCCAAGACCTAATTTATCAAGGGGAGACCTTTGCTGACTTAGGATGTCATCTAGGGTTTGAGAGATTTTCAAGTTTTTATTTAGCAATTCAACTTCCTTTTCAAGAAAGACAATTTCTCCTTTCAACTTTTCACAATCTTCATCTTTCATAAGTAGTTGCTTCTTCATTTCTTCCATCATCCTTGTTGCTTCATGTGCTTCAATTTTAAGGGAGATGATATTTGATTTCATTATGAAAACTTCTTCATTCTCCTTTGCTAGACTGCTCTCCATTTCTTCTTTTATTCTTTTAGCTTCACATGTTTCGGCCTTGAGAAGATTGATGTTTGATTTTAGTTTCAATATTTCTTCATCCTTTTCGTCTAGTTGGCATATCATGGTGTTTCTCTCCTTTTCTACTTCATTAACTTGTCCTTCTATGAAAGCCAAAGTTTCCATCACCTTCTCAGCTCCTTGCGCTTGTTTCCTTGCTTCTTCTAGTTGAGATCTAAGAGAGGAGACCTCTTCCTTGTATTGACCAATCTCTGCTTCAAGATTGTTCAAGCTCTTAAGTCTTTGTTCAAGGTGGCTTGACAAAGTTTCTTCCCTTTTCTTTTCCTTATCCAATTGATTTTTCATAGATATGATTTCTTCATGATGCTTTCTTTTATTTTGATGAAATTCCTCTTTAAGTTTGGAGAGCTTCTCATCTCTTTATTTTACTTCTTGTAGGACATCAAGATCACTAAATGTAGAATTCTTGGTGGAATTTTAAAGGATTTTCATATCTCATGTAGTGTTATCATCAATATCTTTGGAGGTAGGACATATCATCATGTGTATGTCTTATAGTCCTTAATCAAGTGCAATTATATGGTATTCTTCCATTATGATCATCAAGATACATGATTGACACTTCATTTGTGTCTTAACATCTTAAACAAGAGTTGTAGTCACTTGTAATCATCCTTTGGAATCTTCAAGAATATTTTCCATCCTAGTCACTGACATTATCAATGACAACCTATATTAACAATCTCCCCTGTTGTCCTCTTTCCTTTATCAAAAATTTACCTTAAACGTGAAAAATCAATAACTTTCAAACCGCTTGGAGTTTCGGACTGAGTAATAGCTTGTTGGAAATGAAAAATTATTCTCTTCATGATGGTGTAGGTTTCATTAAAGAAATTTTCCTCTATGGTAGTGAAATATATTTTTTAATGTGACTGATTATTTATGAGTGCAGAAATGGAGGGAGGGAAGAATGCCTTTAAGTGTAGAGCCTCATGATTTGATTTCTTCATTGATTGTCTTCATAATAATTCTTTAGCCTTCTTCAACATAGGGTCACCATAATCATGTTCTTTCCTTATTCAACATAGGGTCATTAGGTCACCTGTCCTTAAGATAGTGTAGAGATATTTCATCAACCAAATGCAACATCATTATGTACTTTTCATCATAAGGACATCAAGCTTCACATCATTGGAGATTTCTCATGTCATCATCAAATTATCAGAGGTATAACATGTAATCATGTAGTGTTATCATCAAGATCATTGGAGGTAGGACATATCATTGTGTGTATGTCTTATAGTCCTTCATCAAGTGCAGTGGTATGGTAGTCTTCCATTATGATCATCAAGATATATGATTCACACTTCATTTGTGTCTTTACATCTTAAATAAGAGTTTTAATCACTTGTAATCATCCTCTGGCATCTTCAAGAATATTTTCCATCACGGTCACTCACAACATCAATGGAAACCTAGATTAACACTCCATGATGACTCCTCTTTTTCGATTGATTTCTCTATGGTGCAACAACGTTACAAAATCTATACCTTGCTGGAACGGTCCACTAAAAAGTGATTATATATATATATATATATATATAAAATTCACTTTTAAAGAAATATTAGGCTATATCAACTATTAGAGAAATGAAAAATGAAAGCTTGTGTATCTCTATGGATGGTTCCTCCTAAATGAAACAAAAATTCCGCTACTAGCCCCTAACATGGAGCCTGTCATAGAGTGACGAAGAAGAACGAATGTTAAGACTGTTGACGTTGTAGATCAAAGATCGATGTTTAAATGGTGAAATTGGTCAGCATGGAATGTGACAGCTTGCCAAGCTTCCCTCCAAACACATTGCATACAAACACCCATACAAAGCCTCATAATCGATTTTGGACAACGAAGTCTTTTTTTCTTCCATCACATTCTTCTCCAACCTTACACTCTGATACCAAAATGATGCCAGGATACTGGGTTAAATCAGATCCTAGCATATAAAAACCCATGTGCATCCTTCGTCATTAAAAATCTCATCTAATTATTCAAAAAAAAAACACACTTGATGCAGCTCAAAATATACATAAAGGAAAAGAGAGCCATACAACAAAAAACATGCTGATATACAACAATACAAGAATTCCTTGGCCAAATATTACAGTGGATATCATCTCCCTCTCGGCCCTTTAAAACAAGCTCTCAACCCATTCCTCACTCTCTCTATATTTCTCACTTCCTCACTTGTTTTTCCTCCTCATACAACCCTCCTATTTATACATAAATATGAATTTATTCCATTCCATAAATTCCTGCACAAAAATATCAACTAAAATCCAATTTAGATTTATCTTATTTTGGACTGAACTAAGTACCGTTTATGGAATTCCTAATCCATAGATTATCTACGTAATTCAACTCCACTCATATCCTTAATTATTTAAGGAATATTTACAAAAATCCTCACATTTATATTTTCTCTCTTAATTTACTAAAAATGAGTAAAATAATTAAAATATCTCACCCGCTAAATCACACAAATGAAAATGGAAATTTAGCCTTGATGCTCCTGCACCAAAATTCAATTACTGACAAAATGGTCCCTGGTGGAAAAAATTCACAGGAATTTTTGAATTGCAAGTCTTTCCATCGAGCTCTATGGGAATGCTTGGTGTATTTATAAATTTCTGCCTCAAAATTTCTCAAAAAATCTATCACACAAATTTCTTCTTCTTGTAATTCAATTCTTTTAGCACTATTTGAACCTTGAATCGATGTATGGATATATTCATCTCTCTTCCATTTCACTTTCATGTTGGAAAATGACCGATCATTCATATCAATACAATATTTGTATTGAAATAAAGTCAAATTTCCACAATCATTGCATTTTTTACCACCAACACATTTCTTTTAGTAAAATAATTCATGGATTTCTATTTCACATAGAATTTGAGATATGAAATCACGAATAGTGGAAGGAGGAGGTGAATATTTCCAAAATTTTCTACCAAAATTAATGAATGTGTCATAATATAACTCAAATTCCACATGATATCGACAACAACAAGTGTCGTGTACAGTGATCGGTTCTACATACCATGGTTTTTGTTGAACGAAAGCACTAATTCAGACGTTAATTTCACGATTCTCATCTCTGAACTTGTTGAACAACTCTATCTAAGTGGTTTCCAAGAATTTTTTTTCATGTTATTCGTACTGATTTCGTGTTATTCTTCTTCGCATCACATCCCTTGCATTTGGTGAAACATGTGAATTTTTCTTTCAATATTCATATATTGTTTTTTTAACATTTTCTCCAAGTCTATATTTGTATGGTTTCATACCAATATCTCTCCAACAAGCGAGATCATCATTTACATCTATTTGCAACTGAAATTTCTGATGTTTGTGAAACATTTTTCATGAGGTTCCTAATGTTCATGCCATAGATTTCACCAAGCGATTCTCTTTAGCACTTGATGAAACCACTGCCATATGTATTTCTCTACATACAACTGAAACATTTTTCTGTCTAGATCTTCTAATTTAATTTATAGCACTATTTATATTTTGTATCACATTTTCCTTCATTTTTTTATCTTTTTTTTATCTTTTTTTTCGAATACCCAATAAAGTTGTAGCTTCTTTTAATTTCCTTAATGATAGGAGACCTTTGAACTTTTGGGCTTGAAGTGTCACATTCTCCTTTATGAAGTATGTATCAAAAATGTGTTTAACACGATATCTTATAACATGGTCAGCTCTTTTATCTCCATATGTGTGAGTATCAACATTTTCTAACCTCTCATCATCGACATTAATTTAATATGTACATATTTGAATGAATAGTACATAGTAAGGTTACATATTCAATAAATAACTAAATTAATAAATATGTATTTATAATTTCAATAATACATGCATGTGTTCAACATATATATAGATATATATAAATACCTTGTGATTCAATTTCTTCACTTGAATTTATTTCAACATTTTCATCATCTTCAATCATTGGTTCAATATCTCTTTCACTTTCTCTTTCAAAATTTTGTATCTCATCATCAATGTTTTGAGGAATATCTCTCTGTTTACATTGCAAAATATTTTTCAAATTAGCTCATCAAATAGAAATTAAGCTTCACATTTTAAACTAGGAAAATTTTAAATATCAAATTCATAATGTTTACATTTACATACCTATTTCAACTTCTAGTTGAGGTTGATTTTCCCTTTCAATATTTTAGAGTGCTTCTCTCTTTCTTTTCCGAGATTCTCTCGTCTCTTCTCTATGTTCCTCGGGGTGTCTTTTTCGATCATATTTTCTCGTGCAATTCCTTTGATTTCCCATGATGATAGAGTATGAAGTTCAAAAAATTTCCTTCAAAAATTTAGACAAAAACTCAATTAAAAAAACATCACAAAAGATTTAATTTTAAAAAAACTCACTTTAAAACTTTTGCAAAAAATACATACCTCAATCCAAAACACTTACTTTAAAAAATTCAGGAAAAAAATGTCTTATAAAAATGAAACGAAGCTCAAAATATTTCCTTCCATGTCCTGCAAAAAAAATTCATTTAAAAAGTTAGACAAAGATCATTTTAAAAAATCATTATAAAATATTTACTTCAACCCGAACACATATTCTAAAAAAATATCACTTCAAAAAATGCCTCCAAACAATGTCCATTGAAAATTAATTCCAACTTCTTAAGAAATGCCACTTTAAAAAATATTTTAAAAAAACCTCTAAAAAACTATCACTTTAAAAAATAGCTCCAAAAAATGTCCTTTGAATATTATGCCTAAAAGGAGTCCTTTTGAAATTAAGCCTAAAAATATTCCTTTGAAAATTAAGCCCAAAACCTCCAAAAACGATGAAAATTAAGCCCAAATCCATACCTTCAAAAAAAATAAAGCCCAAAAACATCCAAAAAATGTATCACATACATCCAAGAAATTTCCTTAGAATGTAATGTCCTTTGAATGTACCTCCAAGAAATTTCCTTAAACCCAAAACAATCCTTTATAAAAATTTCCTTTGAATGTACCTCCAAGAAAATTCATTAAACCCAAAAAAATCCTTTGCAAAAATGTCCTTTGAATGTACCTCTAAGAAAATTCCTTCAACCCAAAACAATTCATTGCAAAATCAGACCACGACCTTTGCAAAATCAGACCAAATGTGTGAAAATATCTGAAAATATTGAACCTTTTCGTGGAAATTTATATTGATGGAAATGGTTTTTTGGAAGGGCTTCATGGTATTTTCTGGACGACAGAAAGTTGGGTAAAAGTTCGGCCAAAGTTTTATGTCGTTCGACTTGACGGGCCGTCGGCGCAAAAAAAAATTTAGCCGAAATTTTTTTAAGAGTTCAGCCGAACTAACATGTCTGCAATTACACAGAGCCGAGCCTTGAATACATATCTTCAACTTTGGATTGATTAAACTCCATGGAACATTTTGAATTAACAGTCGGAACCAAGACAAGCATTTTTAGAATTCAATCTACTTTCAAGAAATATAACTTTTATCTAATTTCATAAATAGTTACTAATTTTAATTAATTTTGTAATAAAATGGGTGCAAACAATTTCTGAAGGTCATTATGATTCAGTGAAATGATAATTTTGTATCTCAAAAATACAATGTAAAAAATTTTGAAAAAATGATGGTGTATTACATTGGTCCGTCTCTGTAATGGGTATTTGTTAGATTTTTAGTTTATAACTTATATGTTAAGAAATTTCGTGCATCGCAAAACATATTCAAAATATGCAGTTTTTTCATATAGGACCAGTTCAAAAAATTCTAGTAATTATGTTATGCATCAGTTGGCTTTGTAAATATAACGAAACTAAAGTAGACTCTGTCTAGATTTTTGTAACACATTTTGTTTCTCAGAAACACAAATTTTCAAAGAATGCAACAGTGTGTATTAGCATTACTTCTTAATAATCCTTTGATTGTTAAAAAACACACAATCAAAGAAATTATAAGTTGACATATAAAATGTGTATAAAAAAATTCCAAAAAATAAGTAATAGAAAGTTAATAAAATTTTTGACAACTTTTATTTTTATCCCAAAATGAAATTCTAAACAGAAAAATTGTTTTGGCTTGCAGAAAGTTGAAGAACAGAAATAAAGGAAATTTTTTTCTCATAAAAGGGAAAAAAGTGTAACCCAACTTCACATTTTCACCCTTAAATTACCTAAGGTAGATACATTGGGTAAGTCATTAGTTGAATTCAAATGTATCATTTCTTAAATATAGGGATGCATCACTTTCCTCATCCTAGACTCTAGCTTTTAGTTCAACTTTTGATGTAACAACTCGCACACCTCATGCATTCGACTCATAAGGATGCGAGGAAGTGGTTTTGAGGTCTATAAGGTGCATTTTTTTAGTCATTGTAATTGTTGGCATCAGTTTGAGAGATTGTATTAATAAAGTATCATCTTGGCTTGGACATTAATGGAAAATTGCAGCTATTTTCTTACGATTCATGTGGTATCAGTTTTAGACATAGTTTCCTCTCTGTTATCAATTTGTTAGAATGTATTTTCAATTCATAAACCATTTCATATCTATAATATACTTTATTTCAAGTTGAAATAAAGAATCCATATTTATTTATGCTCTATTTTGGGAAATTTAGTATAATGTTTTCATTCTCTTCAGTTTAGGGAAAATACATTCCTAATGCTTTCCCTAGCTTCTCACCAGTCTTTTCATCTCATTTAATCCTCTTTAGAATGTTAAATATTTTACCTACCTTGCCCCATAAAACAGACTGCAATTTCAGCTTCTTGTCCTTAATTTGTCCACTTGACCTAAATTCCTATTCAGTGAACCCAACCCTAAAATCAAAATAAAAAATCCCTGTATTCCTTAGCTAGCATAAAATATTTTTCATCCAGACCTCTTGGCTGTAATTTTTGTGGAGAGGTCCCTCTCTGACTTGTTAGGGCTAGATACAAAGTCTAAATTTTGGTTTGAGGTTACCTCAGGATTTCCTTCTCAGCCTTGAGGTTTAGTTCGAGTCATAACATTTTGGCGACTCCAATGGGGAAGAAAAAGTAAGATCATATCTTCCTTGGGAAAGAACGACAAATTTCAGATCATATTTTTTATGGTGGACAACGTTTAGATGCATATTAAGGCTGAAATAATCCACTTGGTGAGTCCATACATTTTAGGTTGATCAATGAATCCACTGGCAGAAGAAACCAAAACCAACACTTCATGGTGACTCCACTGCATGAAGATCAGTAGATTCAAGAATTTTCAAAATGGAAACTATTGCAAGAAGGTATGCTCCCATGAGCCGAGATCACATACCAGGTTTCCCAAATAAAAAGCCTAAGATAGATTGGCAAAGGAATTTTCCTATGTTCAAAAATATGAAAGGTAATGATGATGCTCTTCATCTGGTGAGATTTCACATTCTTGATTAAAGATTGATTTTCATAAAGATTGCTTGATGAAGATATTCATGGCCACTTTGGAAGAAGAAGCTCGATCTTGGTATGAAAGTTTTCCACTTGATTTTATTTACTGTTTAAAGGATTTTCATACCATATCCTTTGAAAGGTATTAAGAATCATGTCCACCCTTAATATTAGTTCAGAACTGCTGTAAACATGTTGATAGTTTTATTGAAAATCTTGAGAATTTTTATGGAGACGATGAATTCATGGACAATGAGATCATGGAAGCCCTGTATGAAAATTCATTTCAGTAGCATAGAGAAATATTAGGGATAATTATCAATATGCTCAGGAAATTTTGCAACAGAGTGAAGATATTTGCACAGTTGAAAATGATGGAAGACAATGTCGTATTTCAGATCTGATTGTGGGAAAATGAGGCTCCAATCTCATATTGTGGTAAAGTCAAGCTAGTTGATCCAAATCTATATGATGAAGAGTATGTTGTTTCGGATCCCATGAAGGAGAACTATATTGTTGGGGTCACCTCTAATGAAGGAAATAGAGTTATAGACCTAAGTGTTCTCATCCCATTAGAACAAAGTCTTCATGAGGAGGTAATCCTTTCCCTTTCTGAAAAAAAGATGACATCTTTGTTCAAGTAAGTGAAAATATTCCTTTGCATGAATCTGTGGTAGATGATAGAAATGTTAGTTTTGTGTTTCCAGAACAATCTAAATTTTTTCCTCTTATAACTAATGAGTGTGATAAAAAACATGACAATTTGGTTGCCATGTCATATGAAGATGATCAACAATATATTCAAATTGGAGAGGACGAGAGCATTGAGGACTTTCTTTTAGATTTTACTTCTCATGTCTCATGCTTTGAATTATTTTTTCAAGAAGAAATATGTTCACCTACTTGTTCAGAATTTTTTGAGCACCAGGAACACACTCTTGCCGAGGTACATTATGAAAAGAGATCAGATTCAAGAGAAAAATATACCTTATTTATTCTAGATCAGCGAGAGATAAATTTTCTTGATTTTCAAGATCCCTTCAACGGTCTTTTGCAATAACTAGAGAAGATGAATGTTGTCTTGCTTGTTAGCATAAGCCTTGGTTTTAGTTTTTATTGTGATTTTCCTACAAGTACATCATTCTTCCTGCTCGAGGAAAGTGAGAACAGAATTCAAGAAAATAACCATCTGCTGGATTGGTTACACTAGAAGGATCATCTCACATGATTGTATATATGTCTTAAGCAGGCCGGTGCTTGTCATTAGGATTTGAAGCCCTCAAGTATTGGTGATATACTGCCATTAATAAGTAGGGTAAGTTCAATTTTTATGTTTTGTTTCAGTCAGTCTTAAGTCAGTTCTCTTTATTGAGTCAAGTTTCTTTCAGTATTTAGTTTGGTTTTTAGCTATTGACTCTATTTCCCAATGAAATAGGCATTTGGTCCACGATTATCTTGGCACCTCCAAGGAGCTACCATCCCTAGCTGGAGCCAATGTTAGTGTCAGTATTTGCATACTTCCACAAGGGATCAAAACATTTGCATGTGCATCTTGGGTGTCCCATTTTGAATACATTTTTCATCATTCCATTAGGTCATGATATAAAATTGTTCCATTGGTGGTTGTCTTGGTCGAATAATCTTGCTTCTCCCTCAAAATATCATATTGAATGACTCATTCTCATGTCTCCTTGAGCACAATAACACCTATGAAAATGCTCTGATTTACTTGGAAATCTGTAAGGTCAAAATCTCATTCAAAGGTCAGGTCGGAAAGCACTCCCATTAGGTCATTAGGGTTTTTCATTTCACAATTTTATTCTTTCATTCCAATTAGGTCAGCATATATATGAGAGGGATTGAACAAGATCATCATGATGGTTTTATTATACTTTAAAGGTTGTATTTTTAGTTTGAATACTTTTTTTATCAAAATTCCATTTTGATAGAAAAGTTACCTATGTAATTTCTTTTAATTTTTTCTAAATGTAATTTCACGTTATTATATGTAATTAATAAAACCCCAAAGTTGTAAAAGTAATTATTTCAAGCCTCAATGAGAAAAAGAAAAATCCAGCTCTAGGTTGATCAAGCATGCAATGCAAAAAGAGTCAAAGAGTATCAGTGATAAAGGAAAAGGACTTCAAACATTAGAAAAGTGGGTATTTCAAAGTTAAATCAAAATCCACTTGGATATAAAGCCTATCAAACATTTCAAATAAGCCATTGCTGCCTTTCAAATTATCAGGAGTATTTAGCAAAGAAGAATTTTTTATTTTTGTGAGCAATTGAGGCCAAATTTCTTGGCGTTGCACATTTAAAAGGTTGGCTGTTAGTATGAATCTTAATTGCAAGTGTACGAAAAAATACCACTTTAGCTGTGCATAAAAAACAACCCTAACAAAAAAACATGTTTGCTAATACCTTCAAATATGCAATTAGTTGATCAAGATAAATTCTGCAAAAATCTAGATCTATGCATCAAAAGAAATTAAGCAGTAAATAAAACAAGATTTACTCCATGCATCCAATAAACAAGAGAAGAATATGTTGAATGAATTTTATATTAAGGGCACCTGGGAGTAAGACATAGAAGGATGTTACTAGTTCTCCTCAATGGGATGGGTTATTGTAAGTCCTCAACACTTCAGATCTAAAATTCCTTTCTCTTGATGGTGTAGAAAACCCAGACAAAAATGGAAATCAAGGGGAGCTCACAAGCAAAAGGAGAGAAAAATATGACAATGATGGTGGATCAAGGTCAAACCAAAAGTATAGGTCCATAGTGATCTTAGGCAACAAAAGGTGATGAATGAATGGAATAAACCTTATATTTATAACAAAAGATTGAGTTAATCTAGATATTGGTGCATAATTAAAATATTATTAACCAAATCAAAATCGAACTTTTATGGAATATTTTATTTTTTTTGTTGGAGGGAAAAGGAATTTGGCTTGGGTCAAATCCCTTTATTTGTAAATAATAAATAAATAAATGATTTATTTATCATTTTAGGGATGTGGTTGAGTAATAATTAAATAAATAATGTTTTATTTAACTATTTATGAGTGATTTAGCCAAACTTAACAAGGAATATTATTTAAATAAGGTTTAAATAATTATTCCTAGAAAATAATAAGATAAATAATAATTTATCTAAATAATTTTCTTGTTTTGGGTTAAATATGACCAGGAATATTAATTAAAATATTGTTTAATTAATCATTCCTTGAGGAAAATAAAGTAAATGTGGATTTATTTAATATTTCCTCATGGGGTTTCCTGTTTAAACCATAAACAACTTAATAAAGGTGTTTTACTAAGTAATTTTTCATAGTGAAAGAAATTTTCCTTAGGGTAAAATTGGTCTTACATGGTGTACTTAGGTCCATCAATAGAACAGTTGGGACATCAAAAAATGGTGTAACAGATTGCCCCCCAGTGTGCAAGTCTTAAGAGCTAATCGTATGACCGAAGTACATTGTAAGAACTCAATCACTAAACACCAAAGGGGAAGTCAAAGAGAGAGAAATTTAAGGTAGACCGAAGCGCTAAAGGACTAGAACTTGAGGAGGCGAGACTTACAGGTGTGACAAGTCTCTTTTATGAGTGAATACCTGTGTTATAGGCAGTGGGGGAGGCATATCTATGCCTGCCGAGACAAAGTACAAAGAATAATGCGTCCAGTAAACAAGGGAATGAAAAATATAGTACATGTTGGCATAAACATGAGCTAGGTAAAACATGATAATGAATCCCACATGCATATTGTTCCTGGGATAACATCCAGGACTTATACAATAATATCTGCATACATGAGATACAAATACAACCCAAATGACCTTAAAAACAGGAAAGGCCTATGAAAATTTGACAAATACATGCAAAAAAATAGGCGCTGCAAGAAGCTGAGGCCGACATCATCAAATATATGGAGTTGCATCAAAAGTTGTAATGAAGAGGTCATCCAGGCATGTGGGGGGCTACCTGTAGGGCCACCACCTCATGAGGGCTGAAACATCTTACACACACCCAGGAATCACCGATATCAGCTGCTGCATCACTGAACCATCAAGTATATGGATCTCGATCATGCTGAAAGGAGTTGGAGCTGAGAAACAATCAAGTCAAAGGGAAATAAAGAGTCCCTTTGCCTAATCTGAGGCACCGAGCAAGAGTGGAATTTGGAACCAAGGTACACCACCCTCTAGACCTGTCTTCTCGAATGAATGAGCTGATGTCGACAGAAGGAGGTTTTCCATAGGTGAGGAAATAAGGGATCCTTAAGTAAGGCACGAGAAAATAGTAGAGAAACTGACAGACTGATACTAGGGATGACGATGAAATGGGGGGTATTGAGTAGCGGATAGACGACTTCCCTTGTTAGAGGATAAATGGCATGGATGACCTGGAAGTGACTGACACAATATCATGAGGGATAGGGGACAGTGGGACTGAAGGCCATAATGTGCAACACGAGAGAGGAACCAAGCAATGAAGGATGGAGGACTATAGTAGGATACAAAGGGACTCAGGATAGACTCCATGAATGTAATGATGACTCAACTCAGATGCTATAATCAAGGGTGACTTGATGGTGCTATCACACAGAAAAGGTCCAATGGGGGCCATAAACACATCAGTACATGATGGTTACTTACAACGAAAATCGACACGAGCATGGAAAAGTATGAAGGAAAAGTGGTGTCCCCAAGTACAAGTGAAGAAATTTGATTTTGGGGAGTAGTGAAGTGACACTTCATGGAAAAATTGTGTTTTGGTAAAGTATCAAATTACATAATCATGAACTAGCTACCTAAAGAAATAAAACATGCATTTCCAGAAGGAAATGCTAAGGGTAATATTTCTTCAGATAGAGTGCATTGCGAGGATTGGGAAGGGGATGGCCTTCGAAGTCCTCTAATATATATGCCCCCTTACCTAAATCCTTAATGATGATGTAAGGTGCTAGCCATAATGAGTCAAAATTCCCATGACCAAGGACATCATCAGCCTGGTCATACATCAAAACAAGATCCCTTCGTGAAAAGTACGAGGGTGGAATTTTCGATCATACTGAGCTTTGGTGCATTTCTTATCCGCTTCAATGGTTTGCAATGCAACACGACGGTCTTCGGAAACACCCTCAAGCATGATATTTCGTTGTTCTAAAGGTTGGGTGATAGGGAGAAGTTCGACGGCTAGAAGAAGGGAAGGGATTTCATACTTGATCGGTAAGACTTCCTCCTCTCCAAAAACAAGGTGAAAATGAGTAAACCCAATGGTGGTTTCAACATAATTTATATAGGCCCACAAAGCAGGGAAGATCATAAGGTGCCAGTTGGTTTTGTGCTTATCCACCGTCTGTTGAAGCATGGTTTTAAGGATTTTATTGACTTCTTCAACTTGGCCATTACCTTGGGGGTAATAAGAGGAGGAATATTGGTGCTCAAAGCCCAACAGTGAGGATAGCTCATGCCATATCTCATCTTTAAAATTTCAGCCATGGTCAGAGACCAATTGTTTCGGAACTCTGAATCAAGTAATCACAATGTTAAATAAAAATAGGGTCGTGGTAGCTGCCGTGTTGTTAAATGTTGGCATGGCCTTAGCCCATTTGGTGAAATAGTCAACCATCATGATCATATACTTATGGTTTCCAGCCGATGACAGTCGAAACTCCATAAATTATATGGCCCACTTACAGAATGGACCAGCTGAGATGACAGGATGGAGGGGAGAAGGAGGGGCTTGTGCCTTAGGGGAAAAATGTTGGCAATTAGGATAGTGTTTGATTACCTCAATGCAATCACCGAAGATAGAAGGACAAAAGTTCCCAGCACGCATGATTTTCTGGGAAGTGGCGAGACCAAAGAGGTGGCCACCACAAGTGCCGCTATGACAGGCATTGAGGACTTGTTTTGCTTCAGCGTATGTGAGACAACGATGAAGGATAGAATATACACCACACTGATAAAGGTTGTCACTGATAAGAAGGTAGCGGGGAGCCTGGTTTCGAATACGTCATCGAGCATCACGGTCAAGATGGAGGGTGAACTTTTGGGTTTACAAATAAGTGAGTATGTCACCATACCAGGGGTCATCAGTGGTAATGGAAAATAAATGTTCGTTGTGGAAATTATCATTAACTAGAGGATCTTGTGTACCTATAGGTAGTTTGGAAATGAGTTCAGCGAGGGATAAACCTTTCTTTATTTTCAATGTGAAAAATTCAAGATTGAATTCCTGGAGGATCACGATCCAACGGGAGTACTTCCCATTGATGATTAGGCAACTCAATAGGAAGGCCATAGGTTTGGAATTAGTCACGACCTTGGTGGAATGCATGAGGATGTAATGATGAATTTTCTGGACCAAGAACACGAAATCCAGTGCTAATTTCTCTTCATGTGAGTAGGATACAGGAGGTCCTACAAGATTCTTACTGACATAATAGATAACATGCTCAATTCCATTATCATCTTCCTGAATGAGGACTCCAGTGACTGAGTAGGTGTAAGTGGAGATATACAGGATGAAATCCCTATCAAAGTTAGGGGGACGAATGAAGGGAGTGGACGTGAGATCATGTTTCAGAGCATCAAAAGACTCTTGATCATAGGCATCCTAGACAAAAATGATATTAGAGCAGAGGAGTCTAAGGAACCCATGCGTGGTGGTGGCATAGTCAGGGACGAACAGGCAAAGGAAATTAGCTTTGCCTCTCATGTTCTTGGTCCAGAAACTTCATCATTACATCCTCATGCATTCCACCAAGGTCGTGACTAATTCCAACCCTATGGCCTTCCTATTGAGTCATTGAATCATCAATGGGAAGTACGTCTGCTGGATCATGATCCACCAGGAATTTGATCTTGAATTTGTCACAGAAAAAAGTAAGAAAGGTTTATCCCTTCCTAAATTCATTTCTGAACTACCTATAGGTATGCAGGATCCTCAAGTTGATGATAATTTCCCTGATGAAAATTTATTTTCCATTACCACTGATGACCCTTAGTATGGTGACATCCTCACTTATTTGTGAACCCAAAATTTCACCCTCCATCTTGGCCGTGATGCTCGACGACGTATTCGACACCAGGCTCCCTGCTAGCTTCTTATCGGTGCTGCAATTAGTTGATTAAGATAAATGCTACAAAAATCTAGATCTATGCATCAAAATACATTAAGCAACAAATAAAACAAGATTTACTCCATGCATCCAATAGACAAGACAAGAATATGTTGAATGAATTCTATATTAAGGGCACCTAGGAGGAAAACATAGAAGGATGTTACCATTTCTCCTCAATGGGATGGGTTCTTGTAAGTCCTCAACACTTCAAATCTAAAATTCCTCTCTCTTGATGGTGTAGAAAACCCAGACAAAAATGGATCTGAAACGGTGCTCACAAGCAAAAGTATAGAAAAATATGACAATGATGGTGGATCAAAGTCAGACCAAAAGTATAGATCCAGAGTGATCTTAGGCAACAAAAGGTGATGAATGAATGGAAAAACCCTTCTATTTATAACAAAATATTCAGTTAGTCTAGATATTGGTGCATAGTTAAATTATTATTAACCAAATCAAGATCCAAATTTTATGGAATATTTTATTATTTTTGTTGGAGGGAAAAGGAATTTGACTTGGGTCAAATCCCTTTATTTGTAAATAATAAATAAATAAATGATTTATTTATTATTTTAAGGATGTGGTTGAGTAAAAATTAAATAAATAATGATTTATTTAACTATTTATGAGTGATTTAGTCAAATTTAACAAGGAATATTATTTAAATAAGGTTTAATAATTATTCCTAGAAAATAATAAGATAAGTAATAAATTATCTAATTAATTTTCCTGTTTTGGGTTAAATATGACTAGGAATATTAATTAAACTCTTTTTTAACTAATTATTCCTTGAGGAAAATCAAACAAATGTGGATTTATTTAATATTTCCTCATGGGGTTTCCTGTTTAGACCATAAACAACTTAATAAAGGTGTTTTACTAAGTTATTTTTCATAGTGAAAGAAATTTTACTTAGGGTAAAATTGGTCTTACATGGTGTACTTAGGTCCATCTAATAGTAACAGTTAGATGACCAAAAAATTGTTTAACATTGGCGATGCACGTTTGAATCAACATTGCGTGCCTGCCGAATGGCGCTGCGCCCTTGTCAAGAGATCTCAATGTAAATTGTGAGTACATGTCATATACCTTGTTTCTAAGTTATTTGATGGCTCTTGAATGAATTTAAATGAAACTCTAATCTCAGTTTATGGTCATTGTTAATACACTTGGTTCATCTCCTAAAACATATATCAGTCATACGAAGGGTAAATTTCATTCACCTATGGTTTTCATTGACGTAGTTTGTCCATTCACTTCATTCCCTTCACTCATTCCCTTTAATTTTTCAAGATATCCATATCATCCCGTTCCCTTTCATCTCATTCAATTTGTACCCTAGGGTTTCATAAGCCAGAGTTTAAAATTTCTAAAGAAGAAGATAGTGGTGTTGGTGAGGCACAAATTCCAAGAAGAAATGATCACAAAGAAGGGAAAATTAACAAGTTTGAAGCCATAACCACAAGGGAACTCATGGCCTATCCTCTCATTGTTTCCTGGTTCAAACATGTGGGATGTTTTGAGTTTTGTGAGAGAGTACAGCAAATCCAAAATCACCTGGAGTTAACAAGACTGTTCATCACTAATCTACATGACAAACAGGTCACTCTTGGTGGGGTCACCTTTGACATGTCCACCAATGCCATTGTAGCTTCTATAGGGATCTATAATGTGGGAGAGAGGTGGTTTAAACAAGAAAACTTGGATATGAGCTATTATGAACTGTACCTCAAACATAGGTACAAGGATCACAAGAAATCAATTTCCCCTTTCTCACATATCCTTGATCGATATGCCCCTATGATGAAAATAATAATGAAGTAATTCTATTTTGAGGGAATTTTTACCCGACTCTACTCATACCATATCTGACTCCTCATGCATTTCACTATAGTTAGAATGCTACACTTACCTTACTATATTTTCCACGGAATTGACAATATGGCCTATATTGTGAAAAAGAGGGATAACAATAATCAAGTGCAGAGTATTTTTCATAATTCAATCATCAAAATGGTGGTCATGCATCAGCTTCAGCAGAAAAAAAATTCATGGGATGCCTTCCTTGCAAATGAGGTTTTCACTACCCCACCTAGCCATCATGAGTAGGATATGCCTTCATCATTTCATCCTCCTGTATCCATTTCTCCATCTCAGCCTGTTTTTCATATATCACCACCCACACACATCCATTCACCACATATTTACCCTAATTCATCACCTTTCTATAGCCCTTCACCATCACATCATGACACCAGAGCATTAAGCAATGAAAGGGACATTGAGGCAACTTGCACTAAAACGACTGATATTGAGCCATTTATTTTGACATATCAGAGAGGCCACATGCATTTCTTTTAGTCACATGGTTTGAAAGGGGCCATGCCTTCTTCATCAGCAAAACAAGTATACAAGGGTAAGGAAAAGGATATACAGCCTATCATTGTTGAGAAGGAGGAAAAACATGAAACTGAGCAGGAGTTTCAGTTGATTGAGATTGATGAGGAGGATGAGGATAGAGCCACTAGTGCAATGATCAGAGGAAAGGAGGCCAAGATTAGTGAGCTTCAAGCTAATCTTGATAGACCACAGTATGTAATTTACTTTCTTGAGCTAGAAAATCAGTAGCTGAAGACTAAGCAAACCATCAGTAAAGTCAAGAAAATCAGAGTTTAGAGAGAGGTAGGAAAGGCAGGAAAGGCCAAAGCCTTACTAGAGGAGACCTTGGGTAGATTTGATGAGAATGATGATGAAGAATATTAGCTTCCGAGAAGGAGACTAAGGACAATTGTGATAAAGAGGGCTTTAGCTCGAGAAAGGCAGAAAGAGGTTGAATTGGCAGAGCATCTTACTCCAAGTGAGTTGATTTCCATAGAGATTAGTAGAGAGTCTTGGCCTAAGAGAGCCAATTTTCATTTGGAGGGCCTCCTATAGAAGGAAAAGAAAGACATTGACATTCAGAGGAAGATGGAAAAACACTATGTCATGAGAAACAGGATTGTGAGGGCCAAGCTCAAACGAGCCCATGCAAAGATTCGGACTTTGACCGAGTCAAAGGAGAAGGAAAAGTTGGAAATTATTACTGAGGTTTCTCTCCATGCTTCTAACCCTTGATCAACAAATAAATTACAATTTGGCACATTTTGGAAACCTTGTGCAAATTTTGATTTTTAGACAATTTAGTACAGAGAAAATTTCCTAAACGCGCAGCGTCGCTGGCGCTGTGCTCTTTTCTGGGACATCCAAATGGAAAATGGTCAACATCCTCATGTTCATAATGATGTGTACATCAAACTTAGCAATCTTCAAGATATTTGGAACAAAAATGGTTCCTCAAAGAGGCAAAAAACCACCAAAAGAACATGTTTCTACCCTTGTTTTTGCCTTGGTGTTGCACATTTACCAGTCTTGGGAGAAAAGGTTTTTAATAAGACTGATGAATACCATTTTTGAAAATAGAGGCCTATACAGAAACCAGACTCAGAGACCTTTCCAATGAGCTATCAAAGAGCTAATTTGGACAATGGAAAGGCCTCCAAAAGTGTCTTACAATTCAGGTCAATGTTTCTCTCATGGCGCTGCGCTTTTACCAAGAAATTTACATTTTCAGCAGTTTCATCAGATTTTGAAGTTTCACTTTTTACTTGGGTAAATGAAAAATTTACCAATGTAAATGTAATATTTTACTTTTACCAAAGGTAGATGCATTAGGGAAGTCATTAGTTTAAGTCAAAAATATTAGTTCTTAAAGATCGGGATGAGTCACTTTCCTCATCCTAGACTCTAGCTTTCAGTTCAGCTTTCAATATAACAACTGCCTCACCTCATGGATTTGAATCTTGAGGATGAGAGGAAGTGGTTTTGAGGTCTATAAGGTGTATTTTTTTAGTCATTGTAATGGTTTTCATTGGTTCAAGAGATTTTACAGATCAAGTATCATCTTGGCTTGGACATTAATGGAAAATTGCAGCTATTTTCTTCGGATTCATGTGGTATGAGTTTTAGACATAGTTTCCTCTCCATTATCAATTTATTAGAATGTATTTTCAATTCATAAACCATTTCATATCTTAGATATACTTGATTTCAAGTTCAAATATAGAATCCATATTTACTTATGCTCCGTTTTGGGAAATTTATTATAATGTGTTCATTCTCTTAAGTTTAGGGAAAACACATTCCAGATGCTTTCCCTAGCTTCTCACCAGTCTTTTCATCTCATTTAATCCTTTTTTGAATTTTAAATATTTTACCTGCCTTGCCCCATCAAACAGGTTGCAATTTCATATTTTTGGCCCTGATCTATCCCCTTGACCTAAATCCCTGTTAAGTGAGCGCAACCCTAAAATAAAAATCAAAACCCCCTATATTCCTTAGCTAGCCTAAAATATTTTTCATCGAACCCTCTTTGTTGTTATTTTTGTGGATAGATCCCTCTCTGACTTGGTAGGGCTAGATACTAAGTATAAATTTTGGTTTGAGGTTACCTCAGGATTTCCTTCTCAGCCTTGAGGTTTAATCCAAGTGATAACATTTTGGCGAGTCCAATAGGGAAGAAAATGTACGATCATATCTTCCCTAGGAAAGAACAACAAAGTTCAGATCTGATTATTGATGGTGAACAACGGTCATATGCATATGAAGGTTGAAATCATCCACTTGGTGAGTCCACACATTTCAGGTTGATCAAAGACTCCACTGGCAGAAGAATCCAAAACCAAAACTTCATGGTGACTCCACTGCATGAAGGTCAGTAGCTTCAAGAATTTTCAAAATTGAAACTGTTGCAAGAAGGTATGCTCCCATGAGAGAAGATCACATTTGTTAGGTCCCTATATTACTAGTATAGTCCCTTATTGTTGTTAGTGTAACCCCCTTATTGTTATTATTGTACCCTTGTAACCCCCATTTTGTTATTATTGTGCCCTTAAATTATTATTGTTAGGTTGGCTAGGATTACATTGTGGCCCACTAGGATTACATTATGGCCCCATGGAGTCCTATATAGAGAAAGGAGGTTTTTTAAATTGTATCATCCAATAATTTTCCATTCATGTAATGTATTGGAGGTTTCCCCCTCGAAGTGGCTTATTTCTAAGGCATTGATATCTCTTTTCTTCTATTTTTTGAGCTGGTTACACAACATTTGGTATCAGAGCTTTGGATTCTAATGTTTCGCTGCTCTAAATAGGCCATCATGGAATTTTCACTATAACTTATTTTCTACAAAGTTTAAGAATCTAAAATTTTTAAGGTACAAAGCTGAAATCCTGAGGAAACTTGTCAAAAAATTTCAGAGCTTGGTTCGCAATATTTTTGGAGATATGATCTGTGGAAGGTAGTGCTTTTTCAGGCTCCCGAATTTCAGCTCAAAGAGGTCATCGTGGGAAAATATTCATAACTCTCTCTGTGTGCATTGGATTGGATTGCCGTAAAAATTGGTTGAAATTAGATAGACTTTATTTTCTTGGCTATCAATTTTAGAGACGAAATATGAAACAGTGACACGTGGAAATTCATACAAGTTCACTCTACTGAACTAGTCCATAATTAGGTCATTGTGGGAGATTGGACAAAACTTTGTCTTGGAGAATCCAAATCAGGTCAGACCTGTTGCATTTGAAATAGAATTCAGAGGGCTACGTTTCTGCTGAAATTAAAATATTGAAGTGCTACAATCACGGAGATAATCCAATTTCAATATCGAGCTCCTCAAAAGCAAGAAAAAGGTGTGTATTTTTTTTCTAAATTTCATAAGTCTTGTTTGAAGAATCAATTTGAATTGATTGCAAGGGAATATTGTAGAATAGATATTAGTATTGGGTTCTAAAATATTCCCCGTAAAAATAATTTGACACCCATTAAGCCTTCAGAAGGCTCTACGATGACTCATCAATATGAATAATTGCAACATGATCTGTCAAAATTACAAGAGCAAGTGCACCAAATTTCGCTCTCGCAAGGAGCAACAAAAAATGAAATGGAAGTTTTGAAGAAAGGCATGGAAGCGAAGATGGATGGTTTGAAGAAAGGTGTGGAAGCTAATATGGATGGCATGGAAGCTAATATGGATGACATGAAAGACAACATGGAAAACATGAAGAATGATCTAAAAGCAGACATGGAAGGTTTGACAAAGTTGATACAAGAAATGTTTCCTAATGGTGAAAATATAGTAGAAGAACGTCATGATGAGAACAAAATAAATGTTAATTGTGATTTCATAAACTCTAATTTTGGTGGGAAGAACCACCATATTCCAAAAATTGATATGAGAAAGTTTGATGGAAAGGATCCTGTAACATGAATACTACAAATGGAGAAATATTTGGATCTCCATAACATGCAAAACACACAAAAGGTACGCATTGAAACTTTACATTTAGAACAAAATACATTTTTATGGTATCGATGGCTTTGCTCCCATAAAAATATTGTCACTTGGTCAATTTTTACGGAGGAAATGATAGCACATTATGAGGATACAAAGAGAAACACCTTCTTTATACAATTGATAAATCTCAAACAAAAGGGTTTAGTGGGGAAGCACATTGAGGACTTACAAAAATTGAATATAAGGGTAACTGATATTCCAGAGGAACACAAGATTGATCTCTTCATAGGCACTTTAAAGGATAACATCCAACATGAAGTTCGTGTTTTGGATCATGATTCATTGGAGAAGGCATTCAGGTTGGCAAGAAAAGTTGAATGTAAAATTATGGCGACAAGGAAGCCTACCACTCAATTCTATAAAGAAGGAAGTGTTGCTACACCTAGATTTCCACAACCTACAAGGTTGACACCACAACAATTGGAAGAAAAAAGAGAAAAAAGGCTTTGCTACAGTTGTGATAGAAAATACACTAAAGGTCATAAGTGTGCTGAGAATAAATTATTTTACATAGATTGTGAAGAGGAAGAAGAAAATGAACAAGAAGAGGATATACACCGGGAACCAGCCCCAGAAGAGGAAGAAATGAATCCGACCATATCGTGTAATGCACTGGCAGGAATTACCACTCCTCAAACTCTCAAGATAAAAGGACAAATCAAGAAGAAAAAGGTAATAGTGTTGATTGATTCGGGTAGCACCCATAATTTTATTCATTGTAAGGTAGCCAAGGAATTAAATTGTTTCCTATACCCAGCACCAGAATGTCAAGTGATGGTTGCAAATGGAGGAACTATAAATTGCTCTGGAAAATGCCATAACATCAAGCTAACCATGGGGGAATATGTGTTGACTATTCCAATGATTTCCATTCCTATGGGAGGTGCTGATGTTGTACTAGGAGTACAATGGTTACAATCTTTGGGGACGGTAGCTTTTAATTTTCAAGAACTTTTCTTGAAATTTTTTTCAGAAGGAAAGGAAGTCGAATTACGGGGTATTGAAGGGAAGACGGGAAGGATAATAAGCTCTAATGTCATGACAAAGCTTCTAAAGAAAGAACAACGAGGCGTAATTGCACAATTATGCTCACTAGAAGTTCCGACATCAAAATCATCTATTTCTGCAGATCTCCAACAAGTCTTGGACAATCATTCCAAGGTGTTTGAAACTACGAAAGGACTCCCACCTATTCGTGATCATGATCATGCTATTCATTTGATTCCAGGAAGTGTTCCTCCAAACATCAGGCCTTATAGATATCCTTACTTCCAAAAGAGCGAAATTGAACGTATGATTGCAGAAATGTTAGAGGCGGGTATAATTCAACCTAGTCAAGGTTCTTTCTCTGCTCCTGTAGTATTGGTACACAAGAAGGATGGATCATGGCGAATGTGTCCGGATTATAGGGAGCTCAATAAGCTCACCATTAAAGATAAATTTCCCATTCCTGTGATTGATGAATTATTGGATGAATTGCATGGAGAAATTTATTTTACCAAGTTGGATCTTCGTTCAGGATATCATCAAATTAGAATGAAGACTGAAGATATTCCAAAAACAACATTTCAAACTCATGAGGGTCATTATGAATTTTTGGTCATGCCTTCTGGCCTTACCAATGCACCTTCTACATTTCAAGGGTTGATGAATTCCATTTTCAAACCCTTCCTTAGAAAATTTGCGCTAGTATTTTTTGATGATATACTAATCTACAACAGGTCTTGGAAGGATCATGTTGAACATGTTGACAGGGTGCTCAAACTATTGCAGGAGAAACAATTATATGCAAAAAAATCCAAATGTTTCTTTGGTGTACAAGAGGTGGAATATTTGGGTCATATTGTATCTCACGAGGGTGTTAAAGTAGACCCTAACAAAATTAAAGCCATTAAGGAATGGAAAGTCCCCACAACCATAAAGAAGTTGCGAGGATTTCTCGGGTTAACAGGGTATTATCGCAAGTTTGTTAAGAATTATGGGAGAATAGCAGCACCTCTAACAACATTATGGAAGAAAGATGCATTTTCATGGACTCCTGAAGCAACTAAGGCCTTTGAACATCTTAAAGAGGCAATGTGCCTAGCACCGGTCTTAGCTACGTCGGACTTCACAAAAACCTTTATTGTGGAATGTGATGCCTCAGGAAATGGAATTGGTGTAGTTTTAATGCAGGAAGGAAGACCCATTGCTTTTGAAAGTCGTCCAATCAAAGGAAAGTATTTACAGAAACCTATTTATGAGAAGGAAATGTTAGCAATACTGCATGCACTAAAGAAATGGAGAACTTGCCTAATGGGAAGACACTTCAAGGTAAAAACTGATCATGATAGTCTTAAACACTTTTTGGAACAAAGACTATCTTCAGAAGAGCAGCAAAAATGGGTCACAAAGATGTTGGGTTATGACTTTGAAATAATCTACAAAAAAGGAAAGCTTAATGTTGTTGCAGATGCACTCTCAAAAAAGAATGAAGAGGTGGAAGCATTGCTTTGTGCCATTTCTATTATCCAACCAGATTGGATAACCGAAGCAAGAGATGAATGGAAGAAGGACAAAGATGTATGGACACTCATTAAAAAGTTGCAGCAAGATCCTAGTACATCTGATACATTTAGTTGGAAAAATGATTCCTTATGGTACAAAGATCGCTTATATATTTGTAAGAATTCCCAACTAAAACAAAATATTCTTATGGAATTGCACACTTCTCCTTTAGGAGGACACTCAGGATTTTTAAAAACTTACCACAGGGTGAAGAAAGAATTTTTTTGGGATGGCCTTAAATCTGATATTCAAAAGTTTTTGGCGGAATGTTTGGTTTGCCAGCAGAATAAAGTGGAAACAATTAAGACCTCGGGACTTCTACAACCTTTATCATTCCAAGTCAACGTTAGGAGGAGATTTCAATGGATTTTATCATAGGTTTACCTAAGTCTAAAGGAAAGAGTGTCATCATGGTGGTAGTTGATAGACTTACCAAGTATGCACACTTTTGTGCATTATCTCATCCATTTAAAGCAAGTACAGTTGCTACTACATTTACGGACAGAATTCAAAAGCTACATGGAAGCCCAAGGGTTATTGTGAGCGACAGAGATCCCATTTTTACTGGAAATTTTTGGACGGAGTTATTTTCTTTTTTAGGTACTCAATTAGCTCATAGCTCATCTTATCATCCTCAATCTGATGGTCAAACTGAGATCGTAAATAAATGTTTGGAAGGATATCTTCGTTGTTTTGTATCTGATAAACAAACACAATGGGTCAAGTGGTTACCTCTTGCTGAATGGTGGAATAACACTTCCTTCCATACTGCAGCAAAAATGACCCCATTTATGGCACTTTATGGATATCATCCACCATCCATCACATCATCTTTAAGGGAAAATTCGAAGGTTCAAGCGGTGGAAGATCACATCGAGCATCAGCAAGAAGTTCTCCAACTCTTAAAGGATAACCTGAATTTGGCACAAAATCGAATGAAACAACAGGCAGATCAACATCGCAACGAGATAAGTTTTGATGTAGGAGATTGGGTATTTTTACGGCTACAACCATACAAACAAATGTCCCTCAAGCAAGCTAAGAAGGATAATAAATTATCGCCAAAGTACTATGGTCCTTACAGGGTGTTGCAAAAGATTGGTACTATGGCATACAAATTGGAGCTTCCTGCTTCTTCGCGAGTACATCCAGTTTTCCATGTTTCATGCTTAAAGAAGGTTATAGGTGAAAATATTCAGTTCAAACAATATTTCCAGAACTTGATGAGGAAGGAAAAATCATATTGGAACCGGAAGCGGTCACGGAAACAAGAACTCGACAACTACGGAATCGATCAATTTCAGAGTATCTCATCAAGTGGAAGAACTTACCCACTGAAGATTCTACATGGGAGGATGAGAATTTTATACGAAAGCACCCAGAGCTACTCAAGCGTTGAGGACAACACTTTTTTTGAAGGAGAGGGGCATGTTAGGTCCCTATATTACTAGTATAGTCCCTTATTGTTGTTAGTGTAACCCCCTTATTGTTATTATTGTACCCTTGTAACCCCCATTTTGTTATTATTGTGCCCTTAAATTATTATTGTTAGGTCGGCTAGGATTACATTGTGGCCCACTAGGATTACATTATGGCCCCATGGACTCCTACATATAGAAAGGAGTTTTTGTAAATTGTATCATCGAAGAATTGTTCATTCATGTAATGTATTGGAGATTGCCCCCCCGAAGTGGCTTATTTATAAGGCATTGATATCTCTTTTCTTCTATTTTTGGAGCTGGTTACACAACAACATTCCAGGTTTCCCAAATAAAATGCCTAAGGTATATTGGCAAAGGAATTTTCTTATGTTCAAAAATGTGAAAGGTAATGATGGTGCTCTTCATCTGGTGAGATTTGACATGCATGTGCATATAATAAAGATTGATTTTCCTAAGGACTGCTTGATGAAGATATTCATGGCTGCTGTGGAAGATGAGGCCTGATTTTGGTATGACTGTTTGTTGCCTACTTGTATTTACTGTTTAAAGGATTTTGATACCATATTATTTGAAAGGTATAAAGAATATTTTCCATCCTTAATATTAGTTCAGAACTGATGTAAACATATTGATAGTTTTATTGAAAATATTGAGAATTTTTATGGAGATGATGAATTCATGGACGATGAGCTCATGGACGCCCTCTATGAAAATCCATTTTAGCAGAATAAAGAAATCTAAGAGGATACTTTTCAAGATGCTCAGGAAATTTTGCAATAGGCTGAAGATATTTGTACAGTTGAAGATGATGGAATACAAGGTCTTATCTCAGATCTAATTGCAGGAAAATGATGTTTCAATCTTAGATTGTGGTAAAGTCAAGCTGGTTGATCCAGATATAGATGATGAAGAGTATTTTGTTCTAGATCCCAGAAGGATAACTCTATTGTTGAGGCCACCTCAAATGAAGAAAAAAAAGTTATATACCTAAGTGTTCTCAACCCATCAGAACAAAGTATTCACAAGGAGTAAGTGAAAAATGTTCTTTGGATGAATATGTCATAGATGATAGAAATGTTAGTTTTGGGTTTCAAGAACAATTTGAAGTTTTCCCTCTTATGACTGATGAGTATGATAAAAAACTTGACAATCTCGTTGCAATGTCATATGAATATGATCAACAATATATTCAAATTATAGAGGAGTAGATCATTGAGGATTTTCTTTCAGATTTTTATTCCCATGTCTCATGCTTTGAATTTTTTTTTCAAGAAAAAATCTTCTCGCCTACTTGTTCAGAATTTTTTGAAGACTAGGAACACACTCTTGCTGAGGTACATTATGAAAATAGATTAGATTCAAGAGAAAAATTTACCTTGTTTATTCCAGATCAGCGAGAGCTAAATTTTCTTGATTTTCAAGATCCCTTCGATAGTCTATTACAATCACTGGAGAATATGAATGTTGTATTGTTTGTCAGCATAAGTCATGGCTTCAGTTTTTATTGTGAGTTGCCTACATGTACATCATTCTGCCTGCTCGAGGAAAGTGAGATCAGAATTCAAGAAAATAACCATATGCTGGATTGGTTACACTAGAAGGATCATTTCACATGATTGTGTATATGTCTTAAGCAGGCCGGTGCTTGTCATCAGGATTTTAAGCTCTCAAGCCTTGGCGATATATTACCATCAATAAGTAGGGTATGTTCAATTTTTATGTTTTTTTTCAGTCAATGTTAAGTCAGTTCAGTTTATTAAGTCAATTTTCTTTCAGTATTCAGTTTGGTTTTTAGCTATTGACTCCATTTCCCAATGAAATAGGCAGTTGCTCTACGGTTTTCTTGGCACCTCCAAGGATCTACCATCCCCAGCTAGAGCCAATGTTAGTGTCAGTATTTTCATACTTCCACCAGGGATAAAATCACATTTTCATGTGCATCTTAGGTGTCCCATTCTGAATAAAATTTTCATCATTCCATTAGGTCATGATATAAAATTGTTCCACTGGTGGTTGTCTTTGTCAAATAGGTTTCCGTCTCCCTCAGAAGATCATATTATATGACTCATTCTCATGTCTCCTTGAGCATAAGAACACCTATGAAAATGCTTTAATTTACTTAGAAATCTGTAAGGCCAAAATCTCATTCAATGGTCAGGTCAGAAAGCACTCCCATTAGGTCATTAGGGTTTTCAATTCCTTAAGCTCATTCTTTCATTCCAACGAGGTTAGAATATATATTAGAGGAATTGAAAATTTTCATCATGATGGTTTGATTATACTTTACAGGTTGTATTTTTAGTTTGAAGAATTTTTTTATCAAAATGCCATTTTGATAGAAAAGTCACCTATGTAATTTATTTTATTTTTTTCTAAATGAAAATTCTTGTTATTATATGTAATTAACAAAATCCCAAAGTTTTCAAAGTAACTATGTCAAGCCTCAGTGAGAAAAATAAAAAGCCAGCTCTAGGTTGATCAAGCCTGCAATGCAAAAAGAGTCAAAGAGTATCAGTGATAAAGGAAAAATACTTCAAACATTAGAAAAGTAGGTATTTCAAAGTTAAATCAAAATCCACATGGCTATAAATCCTATCAAACATTTCAAATAAGCAATTTTTTCCTTTCAAAATATCATGAGTATTCAAGAAATAATAATTCTTGAGTTTTGTGAGAAATCGAGGCCAAGTTTTTTGGCGCTGCGCTTTCAGAAGATCGCCACTGCGCGATTGAATCGGCGTTGTGTGCCTGCACATTGGCACTGCGCCCTTTCCAAGAGATCCCAGTGTAAATTTTGAAGGTTTTGCACACTTATACAAAGGCGCTACATGTTTGGATAGGTGTTGCGCCCTTAGACAGTGGCACTACGCATCTGCACAGTGAAAACTTCTGAGCATTGTATCATTTCAAAACCACTTCCAAAATTCTCCTAAAATCCTCCAAGATCCTTAAAACAGTAACTACATATCATATACCTTATTTCTAAGTTATTTTATGGCTCTTGAATGAATCGAAATGAAACCCTAATCTCAGTTTATGTTCATTTTTCATACACTTGGTTCATCTCCTAAAACATATATTAGTCATGGGAAGGGTAAATTTCATTCACCTAGGGTTTTCACTGACCTAGTTTGTTCATTCACTTCATTCCCTTTAATTTTTCAAGCTAGCCATCTCATCTCCTTCCATTTCATCTCATTCCATTTGTATCATAGTGTTTCATAAGTCAGAGTTTAAAATGTCTGAAGAAGAAGATAGTTGTGTTGGTGAGGAAAAAAGGCCAAGAAGAAAGAATAACAAAGGAGGGAAAAATAGCAGGTTTGAACCCATAACCACAAGGGAAATCATGGCCTCTCCTCTCACTATGTCGTTTTTCAAACATGTGGGTTGTTTTGAGTTTTGTGAGAGACTGTAGCAAATCCAAAATCACCGAGAGTTAACAAGACTATTCATCACTAATCTACATGAAAAATAGGTCACTCTTGGTGGGTCACCTTTGACATGTCCACCAATGCCATTGTAGCTGCTACATGGATCCCTAGTGTGGGAGAGAGGTGGTTTAAACAAGCAAATTTGGATATGAGCTATTATGAACCATACCTCAAACCTAGGTACAAGGATCACAGGAAATAAATTTTCCCTTTCTCTCATCTCCTTGACCTATATGCCACTATGATGAAAATAATAATGAAGTATTTCACTTGTGAGGGGAGTTTTACCTGACTCTACTCATACCATATCCAACTCCTCATGCATTTCACTAGAGTTAGAATTCTACACTTACCTTACTATCTATTTGGTCTAAAATGCGGATGCAAATTAGAGTTTTATTTACTATCAATCCAGGTAAGCAAACTTCAAGGATCATCCAAAGTATATGGACTTAGAGACAAAATAAACTAAGCTAGGTGAAGAAATGCCAAATCTCCCTTACAGGAGTTTGTTCATTAGGATCTCCAAAACCTATTTAGTTATCTAATAAAAATGAAATCTAAAGACATTGTGATAAGTGTAAGAAATATTAAGGCTCCCTTACAGGAGACTTCTCATTAATATTTCTAATCATATTAATCAACAAACTATTTAAAATAATGAAATTAAAGCACTTAAACCTAATTCTGATTGATTGCATGAAATGTTAAAGCTCTCTTACAAGAGACTATTCATTTATATCTCAAGAATATAAATCAGAAAATTAAACTAATGAAATCAAACATTAAATAACAAATCAGATTCATTGAAGGAAACATTAATACTTTCTTACGAGAGGTCATTCATTAATATTCTGAACAAATGAGCCTAATAATTTAATCTAATGAAATTCACAAACAACATAAAATAAAATCTTACTAAAATAAAAGTGTACTTGCTAGGTAGTGGGGATCCTTCCAAGGATTCAGAAGCACACAAAAAGAAAAGTCAAATGTAGAGAGTCAAAGAAACTCCGTCTTATTCATCATCAATTGCAAATTGCAATCACAACCATTACAATGATTCTCCAATCTAACTTCTCACTACTAACCTATAGGATACTAATATTACAAAAATGAAGACTACAAATGAAGATTAAGACTAAGATTACAAATGAAGGATATAACACTCCTATTTATACAAAAGCTATGATAATAAACTCATAAATGAAAATCCACTATTCCCTCCTTTGACCCACATATTTCTCAACCAATGGTGACACATAACCCTATCCTCCATGATCTCCTCCATGAGGTCCATGATATCCTCAAATTCGAATTTGAACATAGAGTGCCACATAAGGGTGCCTAGGAAGCTTCTTTTGTACCTACACATGTCAACAAACTCATTCTAATTGTTAGGTATAAGTATAAGCATGTTATTTTCTAAAGTTTAACCATAAATCCACTTAAAATGTTAGGAATTAATAAACTTTGGAAAAGCATAGCTATAACCCAATGATGAGGTAAATGTAATGATGTGGAGGTGGAATGAAGGTGACATGAAGGTAATATGGAAGTAATGTGAAGGTATTTGGTGAATAATGGAGTGAGAATAGGGACTATTTTGAGGCCCAACACTATCTTTTCTGCAGCATTGACAAGATGGACTATATTGTGCAAAAGAGGGATCACAATAATCAAATGCAGAGTCTTTTTCATGATTCACCCATCAAAATGGTGGTCATGCATCAGCTTCAATAGAAAAACATTTCATGGGATGCACTCATTGAAAATGAGGTTTTCATTGCCCCACCTAGACATCACGAGCTAGATATCCCTTCATCATCTCATCCTCCAATATCCATTTCTCCATCTCAGCCTGCTACTCATACATCACCACCCACTCACATCCATTCACCTCATGTTGACCCTACTTCACCACCTTTCTATAACCCTTCAACATCACATCATGACATCGTAACATCAAGAAGTGAAAGGGACATTGAGGAAGCTTCCACTAAAATGACAGATATTGAGCCATTTACCTTGACATATAGGAGAGGCGACAAGCATGTGTTTTCTTCACATGGTGTGAAAGGGGCCATGCCTTATTCATCGACAAAACAAGCATACAAGGGCAAGGAAAAGGCTACATAGCCTATCATTGTTGAGCATGAGGACAAACATGAAAATGAGCAGGAGTTTCAGTTGATTAAGATTGATGAGCAGGATGAGGATAGAGCCAATAGTGTAGTGATCAAAGGCAAGGAGCCCAATATTAGTGAGCTTCAATCTAATCTTGATAGAGCACAGTATGTGATTGACTTTCTTGAGCTAGAAAATTAGCAGTTGAAGAATCAGAAAACCATCAGTGAATTCAAGACAATCAGAGCTCAAAGAGAGGCAGGAAAGGTTAAAGCCTTGCTGGAGGAGACCTTGGGAATATTTCATGAGAATGGTGATGAATAATATTAGCTTCCGAGATGGAGACCGAGGAAAATTGGGCTAAAGAGGGTTTTAGCTCGGGAAAGGCAGAAAGAGGTTAAATTGGCAAAGCAGCTTACTCCAAGTGAGTTGTTTGCCACTGATTGAGAGATCCAATTTGAATCTGAACGGCCTGCTAGAGAAGGAAAATAAATAAATTGACATTCAGAGGAAGATGGAAAAAAACTATGCCATGAGAAATAGGATTGCAAGGGCCAAGCTCAAATGAGCCCATGCAAAGATTCAGATTTTGACCGAGTCAAAGGAGAAGGAGAAGTTGGAAATTATTGCTAAGGTGTCTCTCCATACCTCTAACCCTTGATCAGCAAATAAATTCACAATTTTGGCACATTTTTGCAACCTTGTGCAAATTTTGATTTTTGGACAGCTTAGCACATAGAAAATTTTCTAAACACACAGTGCCACTAGGGCTGCACTCTTTTTTGGGACATCCAAATGAAAAATTGTTAGCATCCTCATGTTCATAATTATGATTAAATCAACCTCAAAAATTTTTAGAAGATTTGGAGTAGAACTTGTCGCTCAAAGAGGCAAAAAAACTACCAAAAAAACATGTTTATGCCCTTGTTTTTGCGTGAACACTACACGTTTACCACCCTTGGGAGAACAATTTTTTGACAAGGCGGATGGACACCATTTTGGAAACTAGAGGCATATCTGGAAGATAGAGTCAGATACCTTTCCAATGAGCTATCATTGGGCTACTTTGGACAAAGGTAAGGCCTCCAAAATTGGCTTACAAAACAGGTCAATTTTTCTGTCATGGCGCCGCACTTTTACCAGGAAATTCACATTTTCACCAGTTTCATTAGATTTTGAAGTTTCACTTCTGTTTCACTTTTTACTTGGGTAAATGAAAAATTTACCAATGTAAATTTCATATTTTACTTTTACCTAAGGTATATACATTAGGTAAGTCATTAGTTGAAGTCAAATGTATCAATTCTTAAAGATAGGGATGAGTCACTTTCCTCATCCTAGACTCTAGCTTTTAGTTCAGATTTTGATGTAACAACTCCCTCACCTCATGGATTCGACTCCTGAGGATGAGAGGAAGTGGTTTTGAGGTCTATAAGGTGTATTTTTTAGGTCATTGTAATGGTTGGAATTAGTTTGAGATATTTATTGATCAAGTATCATTTTGGCTTGGACATTAATGGAAAATTGCATCTATTTTCTTGGGATTCATGTGCTATGAGTTTTAGACATAGTTTCCTGTCTATTATAAATTTTTTAGAATGTACTGTTAATTCATAAACCATTTCATATCTATAATATACTTGATTTCAAGTTGAAACACACAATCCATATTTATTTATGCTCTGTTTTTGGAAATTTAGTATAATGTGTTCATTCTCTTCAGTTTAGGGAAAATATATTCCAAATGTTTTCCCTAGCTTCTGACAAGTATTTTCATCTCATTTAATCCTCTTTTTAATGTTAAATCTTTTAACTACCTTTCCCCATCAAACAACCTGCAATTTCATCTTCTTGGCCATGATATGTCCCCTTGACCTAAATCCCTGTTCAGTGAGCCCAACCCTAAAATCAAAATCAAAAGCCCCTGTATTCCTTAGCTAGCCTAAAATATGTTTCATCCAGCCCTCTTGGCTTTGATTTTGGTGGAGAGATCCCTCTCTGACTTGGAAGGGCTAGATACCAAGTCTAAAGTTTGTTTTTAGGTTACCTCGGTATTTCCTTCTCAGCCTTGGGGTTCAACCCGAGTGATAACGAAATCCAACAACTTGTCCAACCTACGCTTCAAGTTATACCACAGGTATCTAAACCTAGTACTATTCAATAGCCTAGTCCGAGTACACCTAGAACTCCACCTAAAACTGTTGAACCAACTTTTATTCAACCTACCACACCTATCCCTGGAATTTCTACAGCCCCTATTTCTACAACCCGTCAAGTATCACAAAAAATCCCTCCAATCACTGCACAACAACCTGGACCCACAGTTTAGACTAATTTTCAGATGCCTGTGGGATAACCTGGTACAAGTAAAATTGTAACAAGCCAACCTTAGTTTGTTTATCAACCATATCAAGGGTAGTATCAATATGGACCTTTAGCACAAAATCCAGAATACCAGCATCAACCGTACCCTGGTTACACATATCAGATACCATCTCAACCTCAGTATGGTCCGACCAATCCTGGTTATCTAGAAGGCATTCCAATCCCAAATGCATAGGCTATTCCAGGATATCATGGATATCCTCCTCCTGGTATTGGTATAGTTCCACAAGGTTATCAATTTTCTTAGCAGGACCCTAACTGTCGGTTTCCATTCATAGCAACTTTGGATTTACCTGATTTTCATGCCTAAATAAGTTGCCCAGTGATATTCCTAAGTTTGAAGGTAAATCAGGAGAGGACCCCTCAAACCATGTCATGACTTACCACCTTTGGTGTGCATCCAAATATTTGATTGATGATTCCATTCGATTAAGAAAGTTTGAGAGAACACTGATAGGTTTAGCTACAAAATGGAATATTGAATTACTACATGGCTCATTCAACAATTTTAACACACATTCAGTTTCCAGTCCGATATGAAAATGGCATAGAGCTCTTGACTTAATTAAAACAATCTACGTCTACGTACATATTAGATCACATACATGAATGGAGATGTAGAAGACGTTTAGTGAAAGTTTTTATTTCAAACCATATTTTGGCAGAGTGGTTAATTAAATCATTGCTTCCAAAGACCACTGAAGATGTGGCTAAGGGAGGGGTTTTTACGGAAGAACAGGCCATTTCTCAAGCTGAGTACTTAGACCTTGTATATACACAGTCTAGTATGTTATACAAAAATATTCCTGACTTACCACATCCTAGTCAAATAATTGCAACTCCTTCAGGGTCTCATGATGTAGACAGTGTAATTGGTTTAGTTAGCGCTAATAAGAGTAAGAAGAAGTCTTCCAAAACTACTTCTCCTATCATAACTTTACCACATTCACTGAAAGGAGATTCTTCCCTTGAAACTTCTACCGATATTCATATCATGGATTCGTCTACAGCTAAATCTAAAACTGGAAATAAGAAGAAAGGAAATAATAAAAAAATCAAACATCGTCTTCCAAAGAGAAAACCGAAAATAATGGACCATCTGATGATAAGTGGAAACCTCGTTATCCTTTTCTTATTTGTGACAAGGACCACTTTACAAAGGAGTACCCAGACCGGTCCGAGGTCTCTAAATTCGTCAAGGTTTCACCGAGTCCCGCTGTCTTGAAGGATCCTTTTCCTACTCGAGATAGCAAAATTATAGGATCTTCTTCAAATTCATTGGTATATATTTTAATGATGTCTAAGGTTATGGTTGGGATGCGATCGCAAGACTATCGAAGTAAAAATCTTATAACTTGTAAAGATATAGAAAATTCTAATTCAACACCAGTTGTATCTCCTTTGCTTTCCGATCCACTTCATATTGAGAAGCCTAATCTTGATCTAGTGATTAAAACTCCTGCTAAAGGTGTAATTCAAAAATCATCTTTCAATCTACATGCGGGAGCTACTCAGAACTACAACATTGTTGAAGACTTGACGATATCCCCTTCGGCAATGTCGGCCTTAGAAGTGCTACAATCCTATCCAGCACAAAGGAAATTAATTTTACCAGCTATTGGAGCTATATATCCTCAGGATTCTAACCTCATGGTATTTTATCTTGAAAACTTTAGACCAAGACTCCCGCATCATATAGCTTTTCAGATTCCAGTATTAGTAAAAAATAGATGAGTGTTTTGTACTGTAATTGATGAGGGGGCATCCAAGTGCATAATTTCGTTAAATTGTTGGAAAAATCTTGGTTCTATGACACTCAACAAGTCTCTTACATTCCCTAAAGCCTTTGATGGAAGAGGATTCCATCCGTTCGGAATACTCCAGGATCTACCTATAGAAGTAGAAGGAAAAACTATTAATCTAGATGTGGAAGTTGTTGATGCCCCTCTAGATTACAACCTTCTTTTGGGTCGTAGTTGGTCTTATGCCATGACTACTGCCGTTTCATCCATATTTCAGTTAATCATGTTTCCTCATAAAGGGAATATTGTGAAAATTGATCAGTTGTCATACTATTCGTCTGACCCTGCTTCTACAGACAGTATCCAACATTTTGGAAAATCGACTATCCCATATGAAGATGTTGGTGTAGGTTCAGAAAAGTACTTTTCTTTGATGGGAAATTTCTCTATCCCTACACCCAACATACCGCATACCATTTCCAACATCAATATTATTTCATCAAGAACTATACCATTCGATGTGTAAAATCTCCCAACTCCCACAAATATATATATTTTTTTCT